>CM052650.1:937035-964084 GCA_028533165.1 Leontopithecus rosalia
AAAAAAAAAAAAAAAAAAAAAGACTCCACAGTGCAGGTCGGACTTCGTGCGTTCCAGCTGTAACGTGCAGCAGTTAAAACTCCCGCCACCCTCCAAGCGGAAATTCTGGCTTCATCGCGATGTCACCTTAGGTGCTTCCCCTTTAAAGGGAGTTTTTTTTTTTTTTGAGACGGAGTTTTGCTCGTTACCCAGGCTGGAGTGCAATGGCGCGATCTCGGCTCACCGCAGCCTCCGCCTCCTGGGTTCAGGCCATTCTCCTGCCTCAGCCTCCCGAGTAGCTGGGATTACAGGTGCGCACCACCATGCCCAGCTAATTTTTTGTGTTTTTAGTAGAGACGGGGTTTCACCATGTTGACCAGGATGGTCTCGATCTCTTGACCTCGTGATCCACCCGCCTCGGCCTCCCAAAGCGCTGGGATTACAAGGGAAGTATTTTAAAAATGGTTTCGAAATGAGTAACGTGAAACACAAGGTGGTTTAATTGGGACGTCATTTCCTCGTGAATCAAAGCTCATTTCACTTTTATTTTGGAAAGGGGCAGGGAGACGGGTGGCGTTTCAAAGGCTGGAAATGCGAAGCGGCCGAAGTGAAGGCGCCACCCCGATGCCCCCGATGCCCGCGCTGCCCGCCCCGTAAGGAGAGGGCGGAGGCGGCACACGCTCCTCCTGCTGCCGGAGTCCGTCCACGAAACAGCATCCGGACTCCAGCAGCTGGAAATGGGCGAGGCCAAGGCCAAAGAAAGAGCTGGCGACAGGCGCCTGCGGCCAGGCGTTTGGTCCGCGTTGCCCTTGGGACCGCCCTGCGGGAGCCCGAGTGACGAAGACGGACGCCGAGTCCCCCAGGCCGCTCGCCCAGCTCCATCAGCCCCGGCCGCAGCCCGCGCCCCGGCGGCATCGCGAGCCCGGCGTCTGCGGCCTGCACCGGGCCGAGAATTCAAGAAGGAAACCGCCAGCCGGGGCTATCTTTGATTGGCTGAGCGAGAGGAAACCCGGCAGTGATTGGACGGCATCTTCTTCCGCCTCCGGCCGAGGGAGCGGATGCGATTGGTGCAGGCGCCTCGGCCCGCCCCCGCCCCGCTGCGGCCGGAGCGCGCGACGTCATTTCCCGGCGTGCAGCGCGCCCGCGCGTCCCCCGCCCGCTAATGTTTTGGCCGCTTCAAGATGGCGGTGCAGGAGTCGGCGGCTCAGTTGTCCATGACCCTGAAGGTCCAGGAGTATCCGACCCTCAAGGTGGGCGCCTGCGCTGCGCAGGCTGAGGCCAGCGACGGCGTCTTCCGCCGGTGCCCACGGGCTGCGCGGGGCCGCCCCGGGAGGGCCAGCGGAGAGGACGGCGGGCTCTGGGCGCGGCCTCGCGGGGCCGTGCGGGCTCCCCGGGGTCGTCCTGTCGGCGCCAGGCAGGTGGGGCGGGGGCGGCCGCGGGGCCCTGTCCGGCACGTGACTGTGGCCCCGCTGCTTAAAGAGCTGCGTGAGCCGAACCGGCGGCGACCCCGGCCGCGCCAAGGCTGGCGAATTTGGGGCTGGGGGTGGCAGCCGGAGTTTCCGGGCCGCGGGGTGTCGGGCGCCCAGAGTGCGCAACGTGCCCGGCCGGTATCCGGCTGCCCTCCCGGGAGCCCAGGGCCTCAAGCTGCTGGGTGCCGGCTCCCGGTCGCTAGTTAGGAACCGTAGGGAGAAGCCTCACGGCCGGATACGCCCAGCACCCTTTTTGATGGGCGTCACCAGACCCGAAATACAGCCCGTGCCGTCCGGTTACCGGCTGCGTGACCTTGGGTGGCCACCTCGCCGCGTCGCACTTTTTAGAATGGAATTTGTGCTCCTAGTGAAAGGCGCAGATGCTTTACCCACTTAGGGGATTTGATACAAAGCACCTGGGAAGGAATTCCTTAGTCCAAGGTCATAGCTTTCCTAGAGCTGCGGCTGAGCCCTGTGGTTCTGTGTTCCCTTCTTGGGGGGCTGCGAAGCTTTTCTCTCCTCCCGGAGCACCCTGGTGTTCCCGCCCGTCCGTCTCAGTGGCGACAGGTGTGGAGGATGCAGTGTGGCCAGGTTGCTGTGCGTTCCCCCAGGCCCAGGGTAGTTCGGCAAAGGGCTGAAGAGCGCAGGCTCTGAGCCGTCCTGCTGGGGTGTGACTCAGGCTCCTCTGTATTCCTCCTTACTGGGAGACATCAGGCCCCACTTGGTGATTGTTTATTCTTGTCAGATGTAAGTAATGGTAGCGCCCGAGTCACCTCTGGCTGAAACCAGTGACCACGTATTGTTTGAAGCAGTGCCTGGCCTTCATTAAAAGGTACCTGCTATAGTTAGCACTGTTGAAATCAGGCTGTACCCTGGTGCAGTTGGTCTCCATAGGAAAGCAGAAGCAGGCTTCTCCTCCTCTTCATTAACTAGCGGTTTATTTCATATTTTCAAAAAGAAACAGGTTCTCACCGTTGCCTAGGGTGGTCTTGAATTCCTGGCTTGACCTCCCAAAGCTCCGGGATGACAGGTGTGACGCAGTGGCCACTTTGTCTCGGGCAATGCACCTCCAGGCCCGTCATTTCAGCCAACACACAAGATGGCTTGAAGATCAGAACTGTGGTGGCTTGTCACTTTTGGCCCTGGCTGGTGAATATGGAAACGCCAAATAGGAAACGTGTCCAGAAATCCTATGTGTTGAAGGAACTAGGGAAGGAGATGGAAGGTCACTGGAGAGGATTCTTCTTCAAGTCTTCTGCTGTTTTCTGATCTTGGATGTAATTGGCATTCCGGAGTTATTACATAGCCTCTGATTAAAGTCATGTAGAAATATTGTAGTATTGTAGCCAGGCACCGTGGCTCAGCACTTTGGGAGGCTGAGGCGGGTGGATCACGAGGTCAGGGGTTCAAGACCAGCCTGACCAACATGGTGAAACCCTGTCTCTACTTAAAAGTACAAAAAAAATTACCCGGGCGTGGTGGTGCACACCTGTAATCCCAGCTACTTGGGAGGCCGAGGGGGTAGAATCGCTTGAACACAGGAAGTGGAGGTTGTGGTGAGCCCAGAGTGCGCCATTGCACTCCAGCCTGAGTGATAGACTCCACCTCAAAAAAAAAAAAAAAAAAAAGAAATAGTGTTGTAATTCCTCTTTTGACACTTGTGTCACTACTGAGTAAAAACTTTTTTCCATAGACGTTTTCAGGAGAGATTCCTAATGGATAATGGAGATGTTTTGCCGGGAAACTAGGGATCCTTGATTTAGAAGCATTTATTAGTATAGAATGAAACAGCACATGCTGAGCTGACAGCTCAAGAGCTGCACTCTTCGGTTCTTAGGAGGGGCCAGTGCAGATGTGAGAGAAGGGAAGGTGGGCTGGGGACGCGGCTCTGGGAAGCTGTCGGGTGGATGTCATGCTTCTCTAGTCCGGAAGCACGTCCTCCTGGGTGGTGGGAACTGGCATGACGGGACTGGATCTTCACCTGGGAAGAGTTTGCCAAGTGAGTCCTCCACAGACACACAGGGGATTCCTTACTCTTCAGAGGACCTAGGAGCCCTAGCTGGGGGTCAGCCGTAATACCTGGGATGTCTGATTCCTCACAGTATCAGGGTGGGTGGTGGGGCTCCTGCGTACTTGGCAGGTACTTATTTTTCTCCTTATTTTCCTGGTGAAGTGGGAAGAGAGTGGAACACACATGAATTACCGCAGACAACACGCACTGACCTCTGTCATCACGAGCTTCCATTTCCACCAGAGGGGTGGACCAGCCTGTGAACGTTTGGGCCGGATGAGCCTTTGTCAAGGGGGCTGTGCAGTGTAGGATGTTCAGCAGCATCCCTGGTGTCTGCCACTAGATGCCAGGAGCATGCCCCAGAATGTCTCCAGACATTGCTAGATGTGCCTGGGGCCAAGCACACACCCAGGGGAAATGCTGGTCCGGATTTTGCTTTAAGGGACTTGTTTCTTCTTCTTAGCAAATAGAGGTGTGGCTCCTGAGGCCTCACCCTTCCGTCCTGGCTGTGGCTGTGTCTTTGCTGTCTGATATAGGGTGGTGGGTAATGCTTTCTGGGAGGGGCGAGATGCACAGTTCCAATTCAAGATGCATAATCCACCATCTTTCTTCTTCTTCTTTTTTTTTTTTTTTGAGACTGAGTCTTGTTCTGTTGCCCAGGCTGGAGTACAGTGGCACAATCTGAGCTCACTGCAACCTCTGCCTCCCAGATTTAAGCATTTCTCCTGCCTCAGCCTCCTGAGCATCTGGGATTACAGGCACCCACCACCATGCCCGGCTAATTTTAGTAGAGATGGGGTTTTGCCATGTTGGCCAGTCTGGTCTTGAACCCCTGACCTAAGGAATTCACCATCTTTCAATTCAACTCACATAGTTCACTATCTTGAATTGCAAGCCTTGTTTTCATTGTTTTTTAAAAGGTTTTTTTTTTCCGATTATAAAGGTAATTTCATGAGTTGGGTGCAGTGATGTGCGCCTGTAGTCCCAACTAATTGGGAGGCTGAGGCGGGAGGATCGCTTGAGCCACGAGATCCAGGGTGTGGTGAACTGAGATTGTGCCACTGTCCTCCAGCCTGGGAAACAGAGTGGGATCCTGTCTCAAAAAATCAATAAATGAAAGTAATTTTTTTCTTCAAGTTACTGTGCTGCACAGAGATAACGTCATTAACAGCTGGTGTGTTTACTTCTGCTGTTGTCCCTCAGAAAGCCGAGGGACAGTAGTAGTTTAAAGAATTTCACATGGGTGTCTGCATGGCCCAGGGCGAGAAGTGACGTTCATCACCTGGAGACCTTGGTCTGGACCTGGCTCCTCTCTGAGCCTCACCGGGGCCCACCCCTCCTCTCCTGGAGCCCCAGCAGGGGTTCCCAGCTCCAGTGAGTCCGCTCACACCCCAGGTAGCGATGCTGCCCTCAACCCAGAGGACGGGCTTCAGCCCTGGGCCTGTGGGCGCGTTCTCGGATTTCTGAATTCTCTACAGGAAGATTTGCATGTTTTGCCTTTGGTTTGATAACAGTCTGGTTGCCCAGGCACTGCCCTGCAGCCTCCCAGCCTGGGTCTGTGCTTGTGGTAGGGGTCTGGATACCGACTGTGTTCTTGAAGTTGTAACTTTTAGTGCAGTTTTTACTTTTTCTGAACTCCGTCTTGGCTGGATTTGGGAGGATCATGTGTTCTGGAGTGTGAGAAGCACAAAGCATTTGACGTAAGAGACACACACATTGGACTGGACCTGATGATGCCGTGTCTGTGTCTGAGGAGTCTTGGGCAGGGTCTCCACTTCCTTCTGCGGCCGGCTTTTTTGATGTGCTTTATCTGCAGTGACGTCACATGGCCCTCCAGAATCCTTCCAGTCTCCAGAGTACAGTGGAAATTCCTTCTGCCCAGAAGAGCCGTGGCCTGCCCTTTGTGCCTCCCGGCTCCACGCCACTCGCCTCTCCCACTGTTCGCCTGTGGTTTGGCCCTGGGCCGGCTGGCGCCGCTTCTGTGCTGGCACAGGTCTTCCCTCCGGGCCTGGGCTTTCCAGCTGGGTAGGCAAGGCAGAGATGAGGGTGTAGACTTGGATTCACTGCTAGCCGGGGGTTGGTTTTGTTTTTGTTTTTTTAAGTATTATTTTTTAACACATTTCGAGTCAAGAAAGGGCTTTTTAATACTTGGTTCGCTCTAATGGCTGGGCTAGGTTGGAGGCTGCACTGATGTGAGGCCTGTAGCGGCCCTAGGACCCGAGCAAGGCACAGCTGCCGGGCTGCAGAGCAGGGCTCCCGGTGCACTGAGCTGCTCGCGTGCCCTCCTCCGCAGCAGTGCTTCGATAGCCTCCTGTGGCCAGGCACTGTCAGGCCCTGGTCTGTCATGACAGGGAGACAAGTCAGGTCCCCGTCTACACTCCGGCGGGAGTACACAGACGTTTGAGAGCCTTTAAGGCACTGCTGACGTTGGGGTGAGTTGGCAGCGGCAGGGCGTGGAGGCCGGCTGGGCCTCCCCGTGAATGTGACGTTGTGAGCTGGTTAGCAGAGCTGAGTTTTGGGGTGAGGCTCGGTGGGCTGTGTTGAAGTCTCGGCCGACTCTAACCCCAGTAGGCACATAGCTCGATCGGGGTGATGTGGCTGGGGGTGTCCCAGAGCCGTGCAGACAGGATCTCACAGCGAGACCGAGTGACCAGCAGTGCAGGGGTCAGCAGAGTGGGAAGCAAGCCAAGGAGACAGATTGGCACCAGCATGAAGAGAAGACCGGCAGGCGCAGGCAGCATGAGAACTACCCGCCTGCGGAGGGGCCGTGCGCTGAGCCCCACTCTCAAGGGGACGTCAGGCGGAGCGGGAAGGCCTGGGTGCTGACCTAGGATCGCAGAGCTCACTTCTTGCCAGGGTAACTGCTGATGATTTTTAGGTCTGTGTTATTTCAGAAGCATTATAGCTAAGGGCCGTTATTTTGAAAACCTAAACAAAAGAATTATTCACTGTGTTAATACCACATTTAGTGACTGTTGAGCTGAGTGTGGCTGAGCAGAGGGAAGCACCTGCTGTGTGGATGGCAGGACTGTGGATCCGGACTGGGGACCCCAAGTGGTGTCCCTTTCAAGAGAGGCGCCCAGAGCAGCCTCCTTCCTCTCCTCCCAGGCGAGCCTTTCATACCCATCCCTCTCAGACCTTCCCTCCCACTTCACGCTCACCCGCGCCCGTCACGCAGATCCTGCCTGACCTGTACCTGCTCCCACACCAGTGGTGGATGAGCTGCCCTGCCACCCCTCACCTGCACCCGTGCCCCCTCACCCGCATCCCCTCACCCACGCCTGCACACCCCCACCTGCATCCCCCTCACCTACACTCCCCTCACCCAGGACCCCTCACCTGTGCCTGCGCTCTCACCTGCACCTGTTCCCCCTCACCTGTGCCCCTTCACCTGCCCTCCTCACGCCTGTGCCCTCGTCACCCGCGCCTGCGGCCCCCTCACCCACACCTGCGCCCACCTCACCCCCGCCTGTGCCCCCTCACCCGTGCCTGCGGCCCCCTCACCCACACCTGTGCCCACCTCACCCGCACCTGCTCCCCGCTCATCTGCACCTGCTCCCTGCACACCCGCACCTCCCTTGCCCACACCTGTGCCCACCTCACTGGAGCACACGCCCCTCGCCTCCCTCACCTGTGCCTGCGACATCCTCATCTGCTCCTGCGCCCTCACCTATGCCTGTACCACCCTCACCCACACCTGTGCCCCCCTCACCTGCGCTTCCCTCACCTGTGCCTGCACCACCCTCACCCGCACCAGTGCCCTTGCCTCGCGGCTGCTCCTGTAGTTGGCTGTCCTCTCTCCTGCATGCAGATGGCTGAGTCTTCCCCTCGTGAATGAAACCCCCTCCTAGCCCCACGTCCTCCTCCAGCTACTGCTCCCTTTCTCTGCCCCTTCCTCTTGTCCCTCTTCCTGTTTTACCTAAATCAGGTTTTTGTGCCCCAGCACTCCACCCACATGTTCCTCTTGAGGATGGGATGGAATGATGTTCCTGAAAGCGGCCAGCCCCCAGTTCATCACACTGCCTCGAGGCGCCCCCCTCACTCGGCGCCAGTGACATCGCGCTCAGGGCTCTCTCCATCCTTGCTGCACGTCCTCTTCAGAGGCCTGTGATGTCTTCTCTGGTCCTAGAGGCGTTTTGCTCTTTGATGTCACCAGCTAGCTCTCCAGAGGTCGTGAGGCTTCATGGACAGTGTCCACACTTCCACCCTCCCCAGGCCTCTCCCTGAGGGCCATCTTGTGTAGCCACCCCGGAGCTCTCTTCACATATCTGGGAGACAGTTTACAGATACGATGCCAGGCTCGAAACCTAATGCCACATCTTGGCCTTGGAGCCCCAGACCTGCCTTATGATCTAGCCTTCCCAAGTCAGTGGACAGTGACGTCCTCCTGGCACTCGTTCAGTGACAGGCCACAACTCAGCTTTCCTCGATTTCTGTTTCTCACGTTTGTCCTCGAGTCCGCGATGGCTGCTGGGGCTGCAGCCTTTGCAGTGAGAGGAGGGTGAGGGGGGGATCAGTGTCGCCCTGTGTGGCCCCTCTCTGCTTGGGGCCTCAGCGGAGATCCTTCTGAGTGTTACCCAGAGCATGGGCTGGCCATTTCTAGCTTTGAAGGAGACTGAAGAAATACACATATTGTGTGTGTGTGTGTGTGTGTGTGTGTAGAGTGTGAGAGTGAGCCCTCACGCTGGAGTGTGGGCTGACTGCTGCCCTGAATGAAACTGGGATGTGGTTCATGTTGCCGTTGGTCCCTGGCCTGCCTGGTTTCCTTTGTAGCACTTGTCACAGTCTGTGTAGCCTGCCTCTCTCTCTCTGCTGTTGTCATAGTCTGCCTCTTTCTGTTCTGGTTGGGCATCTCCTTTCGAGCATCTGCTCTGCAAGGGCAGGGGCTGGCCTTTGTCACTGTCACGTTCTCGTCACAGGAGTCACAGTGTGGATGGCTGTGGCCGAATGAATTTCTCCTGTCTGTCTGGGCAAGTCCTCAACGTCGCATCTCATTTTGGTCCACTTGCCGCATTCTGGAGTACGTCTTGGACTCACAGCCTGTGCCCTCATCTGGGGGTAGTCAGCCTCTTGTATTTCCTTTCTGCCTCCCTTCTCCCTGCCCTTCTCTCCTTCCCATTGTTCTAGAGTTTCAGTATGGGAACCGTGGTGTGCAAGGCTCCTGTGCCGGCCGCCAAAGCTGCACCTACTGCTGAGGAACCTGGTTGCTGGCTGGAGTGGGTGCCAAATGCTGCCTGGCAGCATGGCCATGTGTCTTGAGGCCTTTTAGCCCCCTGTACCCCAGGGACTGTTCCATATGAGGCCCTGTGCCTGCTCCCATCCTTGTGCTCTGCTCCTGGGGTTGCCCTGTCTGTCCCCTGCCCGCTTGCACTCACTGTCTCCTTCCTGTTTCTCGGGGACCCGTCATCTGTGCCCCACTCAAGACCAGCCTCTGTTCATGCACCAAACCCCCACCCCATCCCTGTGACCTGAAGGGGTACACGCCCGTCTTCTGATTAACTTGGGCGAAACCCATGGGTCCCCTCTCTCTGAGCCAGCCCTGCCTTGGGGTCTGTGGAGTTGCTTACCGTCTGGTTTTGCCCCCATTACAGTGCTATAGCCAGAGTACCAGGTAACCCCAAGAGGCTGCTGAGACCCGTGATGGATTCTTTGGGCCCATGTCTACTTCTCAGAGCTCACCTCCTCGGGCTCCTGGAGCACCATCCTCGCTTTTCCCCCAGGCTCACAGCCCCTCATGCTCCCTGGCTGGCCCTTGCCATCTGACTTCCGAGTATTGGCCCCAGGCTCTCCTTGGCATGGGGCATTGCTGTGAGGTGCCACCTTGGTGCCCTCACAGGGTCTAGTGGATTCTAAGGAGTGTCTCTGTGTACTGATGACTCCCTGGTGGGTATCTTTCCAACTCCAGAGCCCTGTGTCCATTCGCCTATAAAACATACCCTCTTGGCAAGGTCCTTTGGTATATTTATTTATTTTTAACATTATTATTTTTAGAGATGAGTCTCACTCTGGCACCCAGGCTGGAGTCCAGTGACATGATCACAGCTCACTACAGCCTTGACTTTCTGGGCTCACGCAATCTTCCTGCCTCAGCCTCCTGGGTAAGTGGGAACACAGGCATGTGCCACCATGCTGGCTAATTTTTTTATTTGTAGAGATAGGTTTTTGCTGTGTTATCCAGGCTGGTCTTGATCTCCCGGGCTCAAGCAACCCTCCCCGCTGGGCCTCCCAAAGTGTTGGGATAACAGGGGTGAGCCACCACACCCAGCTCCTTGGCATATTTACATCCGAGCTTTCCATCCTGACTCCTGCTGTGCAAACCAGTTCTTCTAGCCTTCCTTGTCTTCAGGGCCTGAACCTTCAAGTTGGCCTTGACCCCTCTGTGGTCACAGCTCATGCCCAACCTTCTGGATCGTCCCTGCTCTGCCCATCGCCAGATCCTGTCATCCTTTTGTTCTAGGAGTTTCCTGTTTAACTGGGGATGAAGGCCAGGGGCCTTCTGTGTGTGTGTGTGTATGTATGTAGAGATAGCACGATACGTGTGTGTGGCTTCCAGGACCAGGGGCCTTAGAGTGGCTTTGGCCCTTACGGTGCTGGGCCAGCGGCCTTTCTTCTGCTGCTCAGCTGGGCCAGCATGCGAGCCCAGGGTTTTTGTGCCACTTTCCTCTGTCTAGAGCGCTCCTCCCACAGATGTCCATGGGCCCATTTCCTCAACTTCTTCAATCTGCTGAGCTGTCACCTCCTGAAGCTTCTCTGACCCCACTATTGAAACTGCTGCCCCAGCATCTGCCACTTCTGCCCTTTTCCCTCCCGAGCCATGACTGCTGTCTGACATACAGGATTTTGCTTGTTTCTAATCACAGGGATATAAGTTCTTCTGGAGGATAGAGAAGCAATAATTCTCCAATTATTACAAATGAACAAAGTAATATTAAATATTATTTTAGCAATGGCATCAAAAGCAGTAAGAATTGAAATAGAAGTAAATGTAACTATCAAGAGAGGCAGCACAGTAATGGGGCACACGGTAAGTGCCCGAAACCCACTCGCTGTTCTCTATACCCCCAGCCAGTTAGAACACATCCCACTCACCCCAGCCCACAGCAGCAGAAACAGAAGATCCAGCAGCACCCTGAGCAGGCAGCCTGACTGCCACGCCGCTGTCTCAGTAAAGGCACAAAGGAAGATTGGCTCTAGCAGAGGATACCGTGTTTCTGTATGAAAACTGTAATGTTGCTTTTTTTGTGCTTGATAAAATATTTCTTATTTATAATGAAAGGGACACCAGGAAGGGCTGGGCTCTGCCAGAAGCCACAGCCAGGTATGAAACTGCCAAGGTCATGACCTTGTGGCAGAACAGCTGGCTCCCTTTGAAATATTTTATGAAAAGGAGAAAGTGCGCTTTGCTGAGGTCATGTATGTGAACTGACATTCCTGCCCTCACGAGGTCTGTGTTGTTTGGTCAGGGACTGACCCCGGGGATGAGGGCACTGGACCACATGGGGCATGGCCCCGGCCCTTCCATGCTACTGGCTTCCGACGCTGGTGCTGCGTTGTGTGCACGTGTGCGGCTGCTGCAGGTCAGGGACCCTTTCCAAGATGGACCAGTGGCGTCAAAAGGTTCTGCAAGGAACCAGCTAAGGCAGAGCCTGACTGGGTGCGCATACCACAGGGAGTGCGCATACCACGGGGAGTGCGCGTACCACGGGGAGTGCGCGTACCACGGGGAGTGCGCGTACCACGGGGAGTGCGCGTACCACGGGGAGTGCGCGTACCACGGGGAGTGCGCGTACCACGGGGAGTGCGCGTACCACGGGGAGTGCGTGTACCACGGGGAGTGCGCATACCACAGGGAGTGCGTAGCTGGGGCCGGCAGTGCTCTTCCCACTGAGAGCTTCGGTGGACACAACCTCAGTCTGGTCACATCCCCTCAGAAATTGACTGGAAGTGTCGATTTTTCCAGAAGCCTGCTTAGGGGATTTGGAGCATTTTTGTCCTTGGTGAATCTCCCTCAGGGTTTGTGCTGTGCTTGCGGAGATCAGCTCAGGATGGCGGGAAGCCACCGAGATTGCATGCCCCACACCAGAACACGAGACGGGCCCTGCAGGACGGAGAGGGATTGCGCGCCCCACACCAGAACATGACGGGCCCTCCAGGGCGGAGAGGGATTGCGCGCCCCACACCAGAACACGAGACGGGCCCTCCAGGGCGGAGAGGGATTGTGCGCTCCACGTCAGAACACGACGGGCCCTCCAGGACGGAGAGGGATTGCGCGCCCCACACCAGAACACGAGACGGGCCCTGCAGGACGGAGAGGGATTGCGCGCCCCACACCAGAACACGACGGGCCCTCCGGGACGGAGAGGGTTTGCGCGCCCCACACCAAAACACGAGACGGGCCCTCCGGGACGGAGAGGGATTGCGCGCCCCACACCAGAACACGACGGGCCCTCCAGGGCGGAGAGGGATGCAAACTGCCTGTCAAGGCTCAATCCAACACTTCTGGCCTCTTGATGAGCTTCGTGATTAATATTTAGAAACCTCTTCTGAGGTTAATTGCAAAAGGCAAAGAGCTTCAGGCCGTTGGGAAAGTCCTCCTTCCGGTGTTGGTGAAAACATGATGATGATACACTAATGCACGTTTCTTTTTGTCAGCAAAGCACAGCGAACGCTGGGGAAGGTTTGAAGAAGCACGTTCTGAAGCTGATGGCGTGTGGGGGCTGCTGCAGCGGGTGTCCACACACCACGCCTCCACTCGTGCTGCTTGCCACGTTCTGCTTCAGTGATGAAAACGGAAGATTACCGCTGTGAGTCACCGAAGGGGAAGATGTGCTGGAGGAAACGTAATTTAACATTTGCTAAGAGAAATCCTGTGATTGTAAAAAGCTGTAATGCAACAAATTACCTAGGAAAAAATGGGCAGATGAGATAAATGTTTAATTCTTTGGTATAGCCAGGTAAGATAGAACCAGAATTTAAAAGCAGATAACAAGCCAGGCACAGGGGCTAACGCCTGTAATCCCAGTACTTTGGGAGGCCGAGGCAGGAGGATCACTTGAGCCAGGAGGAACTCAAGGCGGAAGTGAGCTATGATTGTGCAACTGTGCTCCCACCTGAACAACGGAGTGAGACCCTGTATGAATGAGTGAATAAGTAAATAAAAATCAGCATTGGACGAGGGACACACAAAAAATGTGTAGAAGGAAAAATAGGGTGAACCATATACAGTTGTTATTTTTGTTAAGTTGAAAATGATGACTGGGTGGACCTATAACAGGTGAAGTTATTACAGAAAACCTCCTCACAGAGAAAAGCCTGGGACCAGGTGTTTTCACTGGTGAATTCTGTTAGACATTTAAGGAAGAATTTATACCAACTCTTCACAAAAACATATCAGGAGGGAATATATCCCAGCGCATTCTAGGAGGATATAACCTTGGTATAACCGTGAACCAAAGACGTCACAGGAAAACCACAGACTGTTGTTCCAGATAAAGGAAAATAGATGCTAAAATCTCCAACAAAATATTAGCAAACTGAATCTGGTAACATAGAGAAAGGATTATGTGTCAGGACCAAGGATTTCCCCCAGAAATGCACCTGTGAAAATCTATGTAATGTGTATTCTTTAATAGAATGAAGGACAAAAAAACCACATGATCATCTCAATAGGTACAACGAAAGCACTTTACAAAATTCAACACCTTTTCATTATACAAACACTTTTATGCTGGAAAAAACCAGGAATAGAAAGGAACTTCTTCAATTCAATAAAGGGCATCTGTGGAAAAGCTGCAGCGAACATCTTGCTTCATGCTGAACAACAGCGCTTTTCCCCTGAGAACAGCAACAAGACGAAAGGTGTCGGCTCCCACTTACGTTCAGCGTCGTCCTGGAGGCTCTAACCAGGGCAGTTAGGCAAGGAAAATAAAAGACATTCAGATTGGAAGAGAAAATGTAAAGTCGTCGTTGCAGATGACGTATATGGAATTGTATATGGAATTCCTAAGGAATATATGTAGGAACTGTTAGAATTAATCTAGTTCATCAGGGTTGCAGAATACAAGATAAGTAAAAAATGTTATATTTCTGTACCTTGGAAACGGTCGAAAAGGAAGAAAACGTTATTACAACAGCACCAAAATAATAAAATACTTAGAACTAGGACCGACTGTTACTAAGATAGCGGTATTCCCCCGGTTAACCTACAGATTCAGTAGATTTTGTGTCGGAGTCTCAGCTGGCCTTTTTGTAAACATTGACAGCTATTTTGAAAATGCATGTGGAAATGCACGGAGTCAGCGTTGAAGCATGAGGCTTGCATTTCCTGGCTTCAGCACTTTCCATGGAGCTGTGGTGACGGAGACTGTGTGGTGCTGGCCAGGGGGTCGATGCAGAGGAGCGGGGTGAAATCGGTCTAGACAGGAACCCATTCATTTGTGGGGATTGATTTTTAGCAAGGCTGCCAAGATAGGAAAGAATTTAACAAATGACGCTGAGACTGCTAGCTCTCCACAAGCAAAAAACGAAGTTGGGCCTTGACCTCCCACACAGTATACAAAAATTAAAGTGGGTAAGAGACTTAAGACCTAAAGTGATAACACTCTTAAAGATGTACATTTTCCTGGCCTTGGATTAGACAGTGGTTTCTTAGCTGCAACATTAAAACACACACACACACACACACACACACACACACACACACACACACACAGGTAAACTGGACCTGAAAATGGGAAGGTTGTGTTTCAAAGGACACTGTGAAAGGTTTGCGGAGGCTACCGCTGTGTGCTGAATATGTGAACCCCTCCAGCTCCACGTGCTGAGGACCCAACCTGCCATGGGGTGCTATCTGGAGGTGTGCAGTCTGAGAGGTGACTGGGTTTGAAGCTGGTCATGAGGATAGAGAGCCAGTGTTGAGGTTAGTGTCCTTATAGAAGATGGAGAGAGAGCCCTCAGAGCTCTCAGCATAATCTGGGGAGGGCCACGTGAGGACATCACCAGGAACCCCGCCACGCCAGCCCCTTGAGGTTAGGCATCCAGCCCTCAGCACTGAGAAATCAGTGTGTGCTGTGTAAGCTGCCCAGTCTGTGGTATTTGTTACAGCAGCCCGAGCTGACTGAGACAGCTGCTCAGAACAGGGACAACATCTTTGCCAGTCGGTCATATATCCATTAAGCGTTTAGTATTCAGAGTATATTCGGAACTCTACTTGTTCTGTACCTTGGAAACGGTCGAGGAGTCAGCGTCATGAGGCTTGCATTTCCTGGCTTCAGCACTTTCCATGGAGCTGTGGTGACGGAGACTGTGGTGCTGGCCAGGGGGTCGATGCAGAGGAGCGGGGTGGAATCGGTCTAGACAGGAACCCATTCATTTGTGGGGATTGATTTTTAGCAAGGAGAGTGCAAATGCAGGAGAAAACATATTTAGAGTGAGCACACAATTTTAGTAAACTTCTCCAAAGATATATAAATGGCCAGGAAGCACATCATGAATCCTTAGGGAAATAGAAACTAAAACCACAGTGAGGGCTGCACCTTCCCTACCAGAAGGGTGTAGCAGAAGCAGTGCTGTTGGGTGTGGATGGGGGAAATGGGAGTCCTCATACACAGCCACCTCGGAAAACAACCTGGCTGTTCTTCAGGTGACACACTGGTTCCCGTACGAGCCGGCGGTTGCCCTCCTGGGCTTAGCCCCAAGAGCAGTGGAAACCCTAAGAATGTCAGTGTCTCATTGTCCGTGGCAGCCAAAGATCCATCACTTGTGAATTCATAAACAAATGGGTACACGAATACCATGGAATACCGTTCAGCCATGGAAAGGGAGGGAGCGTCGCTGCCTGCTACACCCCGCTGGACCTGGAGAGCATTATGCTAAGGGAGAAAAGCTGGATACCCAAGTCCATATCACGTGTGATTCCATTTATATGGAATTGGGTGCTGGTTGGTTGTCTGGGTCTGAGGGGATTGTAGTGGGTTCCTTTTTTGGAGTGATGAAAATCTTCTGGAATTAAATAGTGATTTGCATAACCTTGTGCTTATTCTAAAAAACGACTAAATTGCACACATTAAAAGGGTGAATTTTATGGCCTGTGAATTATGTTAATAAAAATGGGTAAAATTAAAAATGACATTGCCATCTTGTGTATGTTTTAATAGACAACTGAAGAACGTGCATGCACAGTGCTGGCCAGGGCCGGGGGTCTTCGGATAAGCAGCTCAGCTCGCAGGAGTGGTACATTTTTAAGCAGGGCCCGTAGATGTAGAAGAGCCGGGTCCAAGGGTGAGGCACGGTTCCCGTCAGGCCCACACACCCTCCTCCCCCTGTCGATAGTGCGGGTCCAATTTTCTTAGCCTCACCAGTGGGTTTTCTGTGAGCTGCATGTGACTGTTGAGCACTTGAGATGTGGCTGGTCCAAATTGTGGTGTGCTGTCAATGTAAAATATATCCTGGCTTTTAAAGATTTAGCACAAAGAACATAAGGAGTGTAACATATCTCATGGTTTATTGTTTGTTTGTTTGTTTGTTTGGTATTTTTTTTGTAGAGATGGGGTCTTGCTGTGTTGCCCAGGCTGGTCTTAAACTCCTGGCCTCAAGTAATCCTCCCACCTTGGCCTCCCAAAGTGCTGGGATTTCAGAGATGAGTCACCATGCTTGGCCTTGATAATTATTTATATTGATTGTTCAAATGAACATATTCGGGACGAATCGGGTTAAATAAAATATATTAAAACACATTTCATGTGTCTCTGTACAGTATAAGATGGCCACTAGAAAATGGAGATTATATACAAATGTGTCTCGCGCTGTACTCTTGGATGGTGCTGCTCTGTAGCTTCATCCTTTTCTTACCTGCTTCGGTTTCTGAGACACGTTTTAAAAAGAAGAGCTTGTTCTGATGTTTCCGTCTCCATAGCCGTCCAGATTTATGATGATTACTAACACTGGACTTCGCATCTTACTTTGCTTTCCATTTCCTGTGCTTTGTTTTTTCATCCTTTTGGTGGATTGATAAGGTTTTCTTCGTTCCAGTTAATTTCCTCTTGCGGTTTGGCTCGTTCACAGCCATGCTCCAGTTGTGACAAATCAAAAACGTCTCTGCACATTGCCAGATGTCCCCTGTGGAGACGCGCTGCACAAGGTGAGCCTGGCCCCGATTAGGGTGCCTCGTGAGTGGAGCCCACGTGTGTGTGCTGCTGTGCCCGGCTGCTTCCATGGGGCACACCCCCTCCCTCTGACTGCTGGAGGGCTTCTGTGTGGGCACACTGCAGTGTGTTTACCCATCCTGGTCAGCGGGCATCTGGAGTTGTGAACAAGCATGCCTGCACCTGTATTTGGATATTCTAGGCCATTTCTCTTGGGAGTCAATGGCTGAGTCATCTGATAGTTGTCTTTACCTTTTAAAGAAGTAAGTGCTTGTTCCAGAAGGATTGTTAGACTACTGCCAGCAAGAGTCCAGGTATCCTGGGCTCCACCAGCATGTGGTGGCGGCCTCTTGAATTGGAACTGTTTTTCTGGGTCCCAGGGTCTCCAGAGAAACAGAGCCAGTGGCACATGCGCACATTGTGTGCGTCGGAGGGGGGCGGGACGGGGGCCATGCACGCAAGCTCGTAAGAGTTATCACAAAGAATTGGCGGGTGTGATTATCGAGGCTGAGAAGTCCTAAGCTGGAGACCCAGGACAGCTCCGTTTGAGTCTCAAAGCCTGAGAACCAAGAGGGCTGATAGTGACAGTTCTAATCTGGAAGCTGTCGGGTGGGAGACCCAAGAAGGACCAGTGTTTTAGTTCAGCAATGGCCAGAAAAGACCATGCCCCCCGAAGGCACCCGCATTGGGAGGAGTTCCTTCTTACCCAGCCTTGCTGTTCCTTCAGGTCCTCAGCTGGTTGGGTAGCCTCCTTCCCCAGCGGAGAGGGCTGTGGGCTTTATGCAATCAACCGTTCAGATACTAATCCCATCCCGAATCCCGAATGCTCTCACAGACATAACCAGAATAATACTTGGCCAAATGTTTGTTGGGGAACTTAGCAATGTCCAGTGGATCCGTAAAACTCACCATCACACCTTATGCTGTGGTCTGTTGCATTTCCCTGATGACTCATGATATTGCACGTCTTCCTATAGATTACCTGCCCTTCATGTATTTTTTTTGTGATGTTTCTGTTCAAACCTTTTTCCCATTAAAAAATGGGATTCCTAGCCAGGTGAGGTGGTGGGTGCCTGTAGTCTCAGCTACTCAGGAGGCTGAGGCAGGAGAATCACTTGAGCCCTAGAGTTGGAGGTTGCGGTGAGCCGAGATAGCGCCATTGCACTCCAGCCTGGGGGACAGAGTGAAACTCTGTCTCAAAACAAAAAACAAAAAGCTACTGAGGCTGTAGGAGTCGACTGTATTCCAGATGGAAGCTCTTCGTCAGGTGTGCTGTAAATGCTTGCTCCCAGTCTGTGGTCGTGTTATTTTCTTACATTGTTTTCTGAAGAGAAGAAATTTTAGTTTTGATGAGGTTTGTTGATGGGTTTTTCTTTTGCAGTTGGTATATTTTGTATCCTTCTAAGAAATCTTTGCCTGTCTCAAGGATGCAAAGATTTTCCCCCACGTTTCCTTCTAAGGAGTTTCACAGTTTGAGCTTTTGTGTTTAGGTCTGTGATCCATTCAGAGGCACTTTTCATGGGGATGTGAGGTTTGGGTTGAGGGGCATTCCTCCTCTATCCTGGCTGTTGGAGACTGCCCTTCCCCTCAGTTGCCTTGGCCCCTCGGCTGGATGTACATGAACCCTGCCTGTGGGTCCTTTTCTGAGTTCCCACCCTGCATTGACTCCTGCATCCATTCCTAGACTGGTGCCTTGCTGGATTGATCGCTATAGTTTTATGGTAAGTCTTGTAGTTAGTTCAGCTCATTAGAATTTTTAAACATTTTTTAATTTAAAAAGTTATTAATGTTATATACATATGAAATTTGCCGTCAGTCATTCACACAGCAGCCACTTTATCCGTTTGTAGTGTGGACACTACCTTAAGCATACAGAACAGTCATACCATTTATATGCACATCGTGCAGTGGATCAAAGGATGCTCTCCTCTTGCAAGCCAGAAACTCCTTGGCCATTGAACAAAACGGCCTCCTCCCCGCCCCAGCCCCTGGCATCCAGCACTCCACTTTCTGTGTCTAAGAGCTGGACTGTGAGGCACCTCGTGCAAGTAGAAACATGCAGATGATTGACTTATTTCACTGAGCATGATCTCCCTCCATTGTTGTAGCATGCGAGAGCATTGCCTTCTTTTGAAAGGTGGAATAATATTCCACTGTATGTTGTGTTGGTGTTCTGCAGGGGGACAGAACTAATAGGATATATAGGCAGATGAGAGGGGATTTATTGGGGAATCGGCCGATGTGATTATAGAGGCTGAGGAGTCCCCAGCAGGCCTTCTGCAACCCGGAGACCCTGGGAAGCTGGTGCCTGGCTCCATCCAGGCCAAAGGCCTGAGAACCCTGGGGCGCTGCTGGTGTCAGTCCTGACGTCCCAAGGCCAGAGACCCTGGAGTTCTGATGCCCAAGGCAGGCTCCTGCCTGCTAACCTGGACCGCATGTCAGTGCACTGCATACTGCAGGCAGCTGTTCCACGGTGGTGGTTGTGCGTCTGACACATCTAAACATAGGAAAGGTGTCGTGAAAAAGCAGTGTCAGTCTGAACAGGGCCACTGTCATCTGTATGGTCTGCTGTTGACCACAGTGTGGTTAAGTGGCGTGTAACTGCCACGTGTTCCTCCTTCATTCCCCTGGTGATGGCCACTCAGGCTGCTTCTGCCTCTTTGCCGCCATGAACACAGGTGTGCAGATGCCTCCCGGAACCCTCCTTCAGTGCCCATGGCCTACTGGGCACTCGGGAGCTCTGTGCCTCACGTTCTGAGGAATTGCCTCGCTGCTGTCCACACTGCGCCGGGCACGCTCCGGGCACTGCGCGCCATCCCACTGCTCTGCTTCTTGCCGTGGCATCACTCTGTTTAGTGATCTCTGTTCTAGCGAGCATGAGGTGATGCCTCGTGTTGGCATTTGTGTCTCCCTAGTGGTTGATTGTGTGGAGCATCATGTCATGTGCCACTTGGCCATCGGTGTATCTTCTTAGTAGAAATGGCTAAGTCCTTGGTCCGTTGTAAAATTGGATGTTTTTTCCTTTTGTCAAGGAGTTGTGGGAATGTGTTCTGCATAGAAGCTCCAGAGGCGGATCCCTGGCTTGCAGCTATTTTTCCCCACTTTTACCCTGCTGGTCTTTGCTGCTCTGCAGATTTTATGTTTGATGTGGTCCCGTTTGTCTCTCTGTTGCCTGTGCTATCAGGAATCTATTTGTAACATTTTGCCCCTTTTCGTAGTTCTTCCTTCAGCTCTGTTATGTTGCCCGTCCTCATTTGGGCCAGCTGTATCTTCTGCTGGTTCCTCTCTTCAGTGCTGTTTCTTGTGTCTTACGTTGTCTTTCTCTGTGGATTTATTGTATTTGATCACTGAGCAATATTTCTGAGTAATTTTTCTCCCAGAAGGGTTTATGGGTGCTCAGCTTTCACCCCTTGCATATCTGAAAGTAACTTCAGTTTGTCCTCATTGTTGAGTGATAATTTGGCTTGAGTTAGAGTCTTCCGCATTTCTGAAATTCCACTCACTCGTTCACCAAATGCCCTTTAAGGAGCCTGTGAAGGAGGTGTTGCTAACCAGCCAGCCCAGGCCAGTGTGGGAGCTTTTAGAGCCGGAGTCATGTGCTGGGTCCCCCAGAAAAGGAGGCGTTGCTTCCCGGGGCTGGCCTGGTTTCTCTGGGGGAAGTGGATGTGGGGAGGAGCTGCTGTCTGGGTCAGCAGCCGTCCTGCAGGAGAGGGGCTGCTGTGCTCATCCCTGAACTCTGGATAGCCCTGGGCCAGCACCGGAGGAGGAGCAGAGGCAGGGAGGCGGGAGGAGCCTGCACAGAGGTGTGGGAGGCCTGAGGAGTAGCGGCTGGGCCCTGAGAGCACTGGCAGGGAGGCTGGGTCTGTCTACAGGAAGTGAAGGCTAGGGCTGGCCATTTGGAGGTCAGGGTCAGCACGGGAGCCACGCTGCCCAAAGAGGTCCAGGTCAGGCGCAGGCCCGGGACGGGTGCTCGGAGTCCAGGTGAGGCGCAGGCCCGGGACGGGTGCTCGGAGTCCAGGTGAGGCGCAGGCCCGGGACGGGTGTTCGGAGTCCAGGTGAGGCACAGGCCCGGGACGGGTGCTCGGAGTCCAGGTGAGGCGCAGGCCCGGGACGGGTGCTCGGAGTCCAGGTGAGGCGCAGGCCCGGGATGCGTGTTCGGAGTCCAGGTGAGGCGCAGGCCCAGGATGGCTGTTCCGAAACTGGCAGTGCCCGTTGAGGAGTCTCAGCAGTGGCTGACAGCTCTGTGTAGCCCACTGTAGCCGTTGGTGTCATGGGGGTACCGGCCGTGCCCCGCATGAGGGAGGCAGGCCCTCACCCCTGGTGGTGTGTGGTTCCATTAACGGCACCCCAAGGTGTGCCAGATCCTGAAGTGGTTTCTTCATCAAAACATAGTTGAATTGGACTACAACCTCAGCATATAGACTGTAGGGTCTGGATACCGACGGTGGCCTGATGATGGTCTGGAGATGAGCGTCACCGCACCGCCTGCCTCCTCTGTGGGTGAAAGTTGGCAGTGGGCACCCCAGCCTGTGAGCCAGCCCTGCCACTGTCTCTGGGGCTTCTCTATTGTCTTGCAGACCGCCCACACTCGCCTCTGCTGGGCACTGCTGTGCCATGGCTCAAGCAGTCTGTTGGCCGAGGGAGGGGCATGAGGGTCTTGCAGAAAGCTGGAGCGGTGGCCACACTGGAGCCTCGCTCAGCGTCTGCAATGGGCAGTTAAGGTTAAAGTTGCCATTGAGGGCCTGCACGGCTCTGCTGTGCACGCTGCGGCTCAACAACGTGTGATTCTGCGCGTTTTCTTCCTTATAATTTTAGTGTCTGAACCTGGTAATAAAACTTCAGAACTTTTGTTTATTATGTGTCTTGGAATTTGTGTCCTTTTTTTAGTGATTAAATTTTATTGTGCTTAGCAAAAATGTCAGTCCCGCTCAGATGGGACCGCAGCCGACACCTCCCTGGGCACATCCTCCCTGTGGTTCCTGAGGCCTGGGAGCCCTGCTGTGGGAGGGGGAGAGCTGCCTCGTGGAGCCAGCCTTCCTGATTGTTCCATGCCCCCATGCGGTCTTCTGTCCCAGCCTCGTCTCTCAGCACCAGAGGGTGTTGGGTAGCGTTTGCTGGGTGTTGTGTGTGGGCACCTTTGGGGACGCTAACACCAAGTCTGTTGGGGCAGAGCTGGTGGCACAGCCCTGGTGACCAGGACCGGCGCTCTCGCCCTCTCAAAGCAGCCGAGTTGCCGCCTGCGCTTGGCTTGGAGCACGTTCGAGACTCTGAAAGGAGTGTGTGGCTGTCAGTGAGTGTCCCTGACCCTCGGCCTGCGTGGCTTTCCAGGGGGCGCCAGCAGATACGCACGTGTGTTGAGCTGTGGGTGCCCCTCTTGCGTTGTTTTAAATGTTTTATTTGGAAATAACATGAGACTTAACACAGAAGAGTTGTGAAGACACCATGGCCCTGGTGAGCCCTTCCCTTGCTTCCTTCACGCTCACATCATGCGTAACTGTGGCACGTTCTGGGCAGGGCCTCTGCCTTGCACTGGGAACACGGGGTTCCTATCTGCAGCGTGCCAGCTCCTCGGAGCTCTGCCCTGTGCATGAGTGGCGTAAGTGCCATGGTGAGGTGGGGCCTGCCTGGGGTTGGAAAGGCCCCGTTCCTGCGTAGAACTTGAATGCAGCTGAGGGGCGTCCAGAGAGGCGTTGCCTTTCCTGGTGGCAGTTTGGAATGTGCTAGCATCGTGAATGTTGTGTGGGTTCCTCCGCATGAGACAGGGTGGTTGTGCCCCTTTGCCTCATGGCCTAATGGCAAAGGCTTTCTGTCCTGCTCATGTGAGACCCTGGCACAGGCAGAGCAAAGACTAAGCGCGCTTTGCGTCCTTCAGAAATTCCACCTTGTGGCAGGATGCGCTCAGAGAGGGCCTGGAGCGGGAGACCTCTTCAGGCTGGTGTTGGCTGTCGTGTCAGGGCCTCGGGGGGTCTTCCGGGCCTTACCTGGTGGGTCTCGTTGAGCTCACGCACGCTGATCAGGTATTTATGGAGAGCTGAAGTGCTGTCTGCTGTGACTTCCTCATCCACTGGATGTAGAGCAGAAGAAAAGAATCCTTCCCAGCTTTCTTAAGCGGCACCAAATTCTTGGGAGAAATCTTTCTTAAATTTTTGTTGTTGTTCCTTTGTTGTTGATTTGTTTTTTGAGACAGTCTCACTGTCACCCAGGCTGGAGTGCAGCGGTGCAATCTTGGCTCGCAGCAACCTCTGCCTCCCAGGTTCAGGTGATTCTTCTGCCTCAGCCTTCCAAGTAGCTGGGCCCACAGGTGCGCACCACCACCATCTTGCCCGGCTCATTTTTCTATTTTTAGTAGAGGCAGGGTTTCCCCACGTGGGCCAGGCTGGTCTTGGACTCCTGATCTCAGGTGGTCTGCCTGCTTCAACCTCCCACGGTGCTGGGATTACAGGCGTGAGCCACCACTCTCGCCAGGAGAAATCTTGAAGGCAGGCAGTGTGGGCAGTGGGGGGCCCGTGACACCAGCAAGCTTGGTTCCGGGTGCTGCAGTCGGTGCCAGGCTTCCAGTCTCCTCCTGTTGTCGCTGCCTCGTTGCTTTCAGTTGGTTAAACATGTTGTGGCTTTGTAGCTTCCCTGCCCTCTTTCTCAACATCGTAAGACTCATTTGCTCACCAGCAAGTGTGAGTCCTGCTTGGCAGCCTGTGTAATGCTAGCTGCCGTTTGCAAGCCCTCCTGTGTGGCCAGTGGGGCCTGTCTGGTGTGGATGAGAGCTTGTACACACTGCCACCAGTGTGTACACATCAGCCCTGGGGGACATCTGAGTGGAGGGCAGCTGGAGCAGGCTGAGTGGGGAGTGGCAGCCAGGGGACGGGTGCAGAGCTGGCCTTGTCACCTGCGTCCTACTTCTGCTTTCAGGGAGAAAAGTGAGTCTGGGGAAGGCCCTGCTGTGTGGCTCCTTCCTTGGCCGTGGCCAGTCCTGTCTCTGTTGCCCTGGCTGCCCCTTGTTGGGAAGCCCAGGTGCTGAGCTGCATCCAGGCCTCCCTCGCTGTAGCCCTGCCTTCCTCATGTGGCCTCATGGCTAAGCATGGTGGCTGGCACGAGGTTGAGGCCTGCCCAGGGCTGGGGGAGCAGGCAGTGCCCGAGAGTGTGTCCTCCAGTTGGGCATGACTGGAGATGAGGCACAGATGGAGCGCTTGTTCTGGCACAGGTACCACGGCAGAGTTGGACCCATTGCTCCCGGGCGGCAGCATGGCCACGTTGTGATGTGTTGTGCGGAGAGCTGCTGGCTGGAAGTGCAGCTAGGGCCACGGGCAGTGTTTCCTGCTGGAGCTTGGCCACGGAGGCCTGGGAGTGCTAGGCACGACTCTGTCATGCCGCATTCAAACCGTAGAGTGCAGGAAACGGGGAGAGAAGAACGTCAGCAGCGCTTCTCTCCAGAGGGACAGAAAACAAATGAGGACTTGAAGATTCTCCTTGATATACTTATTTTCCACAAGGAATAGAGGATTTTTATGATGGGGTGAGGTGAACGCGCTCATGCAGGTGCGGTGCGGGTTGTGCGTGTCCACGGGGAATAGAGGATTTTTATGATGGGGTGAGGTGAACGTGCTCATGCAGGAGCGGTGTGTGTTGTGCGTGTCCACGGGGAATAGAGTATTTTTATGATGGGGTGAGGTGAACGTGCTCATGCAGGAGCGGTGTGTGTTGTGCGTGTCCACGGGGAATAGAGGATTTTTATGATGGGGTGAGGTGAACGCGCTCATGCAGGAGCGGTGCGGGTTGTGCGTGTCCATGGGGAATAGAGGATTTTTATGATGGGGTGAGGTGAACGTGCTCATGCAGGAGCGGTGTGTGTTGTGCACGTAGCTTCATGTGTGTGTTTGAGGCTTGCTGTGCCCTACCCTGACCTGTGTGGAACCCATGCCCCGTACACCCTCGGCCCTTCCTGGACTGATCTGTGCGGTGGCGCCTGTAGCCGCAGCAGCCCAGCGGATCACTGGCCAGTCCTGTGTCTCACTGTCTGACAGCGCCATGCCCATCCACTCCTCTCCTACTCGGAAATTTCTTTAACTGTTCATTATTCTAGATGAACTTTGGGATTATTTTGTCAACATACACTTAGCATTTTTTTTCTGGTCAAAAATCGGGTTGCTTCTCATCCAGGGACGTGGAGTGGCTCTCCATTCACCAGGGCTTTCTTGAGTCTTGGTTGAGGTTTAGAGTAGATACTTGGAGACCAGAGCCTTCTAAGACTTCTAACTCTGAAAGTACCATGGTGTGTCCTGGGTGTGGGGCTGGCGGGGCTCACACCAGTGGAGCGGACCCCTCACCGTCCTCCTTCCTCTGCAGGTACCCTACGAGACACTGAACAAACGCTTTCGCGCCGCTCAGAAGAACATTGACCGGGAGACCAGCCACGTCACTATGGTGGTGGCCGAGCTGGAGAAGACGCTGAGTGGCTGCCCCGCCGTGGACTCTGTGGTCAGCCTGCTGGACGGTGTGGTGGAGAAGCTCAGCGTCCTTAAGAGGAAGGTTGGTCCCTCCCAGTTGTCCCTCTTCGGCTGGGGGCACAGATACCCCTTGTCTTGAAAATGAGTCGTAAGACTGGCAAGCCGCCATGGTGGGAATGTGGGAGGTGCAGCTGGGGCCCCTGTTCCCTGCTGTCTGCCCTCTGGGACCACTGTCGGCTGAGCAGGCCAGCTTCCTGTTCCTGTAGGACCATGTTGTCTTGCTCCAGGAGTGTCCAGAGCCCAAGCAAAAGAGAGGCCAGGATGTATAGCAAGTTGTTTTTTTTTTTTTTTTTGAGACATAACACCCTGTCACCTAGGCTGGAGTTCAGTGGCGCAATCTCAACTGACGGCAGCCTCCACCAACCGGGTACAAGCAGTTCTCCTGCCTCAGTCTCATGAGTAGCTGGGATTACAGTTGCGCATCACCGTGCCCAGCTAATTTTTGTATTTTTAGTAGAGACGGGGTTTCACCATGTTGGCCATACTGGTCTCAAACTCCTGACCTCAAGTGATCTGCCCTCCTGGGCCTCGCAAAGTGCTGAGATTATAGGTGTGAGCCACTGCACCCAGCCCAATTGATTATTTTTAGATAGAATTTCACCTCAAAGGAGCATGTGGAATTCCTTGTCACTAGCATGGATGGACTAGGGCATTGGGACAAATCTGGCTCACTGAAGACACCCAGAAATTGGGATAAGATATCTTAACACATCACAGTGAAAATATCGAATAGATTGTGAAACAGAAAGGAATCACTAGGCCAGAACTGGAGGGCAGGGGGTCAGAGATGAAAACAGCAGGAGACTGCTGCTGCCCTCAGAGTGTTGGCCAGGCAACATGGAGGTGAGAACTAATGACCCAGGCCGTGGAGAGTGGGGCCCAGTGGAGAGGAACTGGGAGCCCACAATGCTGCAGCTCAGGGTGGGCTGTGCCAGAAGGGGACTGGCATTGACAGTATTGCAGCCCAGGTTCAGAGTACCTGGGCGATGGGAGACCCTTAGCCTTCCCTCTGGTGAGGTGGTGCTGGCCGGTGGTGCCTTCCAGCTCTGGGCAGAGTAAATTCAGATTATTTTATGGGGAGGATACCTTCAATATGGGCATAAGATGATTCTTAGAAATAAGTTTTCAAGTACAACATCCAGCACAGAGGCAGCCTAGGTGACACTGAGACCCTATCTCAAGACACCATGAGGGATTAGAGACCCAGCAGACAGCAGATGACAGAGTGTTGCACAGACTGCAGGTGCAGGGACTGCCAGGTGTCACACCTTACTCAGAGAACCACACAGACTGCAGGTGTGGGAGCTGCCAGGTGCCACACTTTACTCAGAGGGCTGCACAGACTGCAGGTGTGGCAACTTCCAGGTGCCACACTTTACTCAGAGAACTGCACAGACTGGAGATATGGGAGCTGCCAGGTGCCACACTTTACTCAGAGATCCGCACAGACTGCAGGTGCGGGAACTGCCAGGTGCCACACTTTACTCAGAGCTGCAGACTGCAGGTGCGGGGGCTGCCAGGTGCCACACTTTACTCAGAGCTGCACAGACTGCAGATGTGGGAGCTGCCACACTTTACTCAGAGGGCTGCACAGACTGCAGGTGCGGGGGCTGCCAGGTGCCATACTTTACTCAGAGAACAGCACAGACTGCAGGTGCGGGGGCTGCCAGGTGCCACACTTTACTCAGAGAGCTGCAGGGACTGCAGGTGCGGGGACTGCCAGGTGCCACACTTTACTCAGAGAACTGCACAGACTGCAGATGTGGGGGCTGCCAGGTGCCACACTTTACTCAGAGATCCGCACAGACTGCAGATGTGGGAGCTGCCAGGTGCCACACTTTACTCAGAGAGCTGCACAGACTGCAGATGTGGGAGCTGCCAGGTGCCACACTTTACTCAGAGAACAGCACAGACTGCAGATGTGGGAGCTGCCAGGTGCCACACTTT
>CM052650.1:964584-982123 GCA_028533165.1 Leontopithecus rosalia
TGTCTGCCGAGCTTGCCGTCCCTTCCCTGCGTGTCTGCTGAGCTCCCCGTCCCTTCCCTGCGTGTCTGCTGAGCTCACTGTCCCTTCCCTGCGTGTCTGCTGAGCTCCCCGTCCCTTCCCTGCGTGTCTGCTGAGCTCGCTGTCCCTTCCCTGCGTGTCTGTGCTGAGCTTGCCGTCCTTTCCCTGCGTGTCTGCCGAGCTCCCCGTCCCTTCCCTGTGTGTCTGCTGAGCTCACTGTCCCTTCCCTGCGTGTCTGCCGAGCTCCCCGTCCCTTCCCTGTGTGTCTGCTGAGCTCACTGTCCCTTCCCTGCGTATCTGCCGAGCTCCCCGTCCCTTCCCTGTGTGTCTGCTGAGCTCACTGTCCCTTCCCTGCATGTCTGCCGAGCTCCCCGTCCCTTCCCTGCCTGTCTGTGCTGAGCTCGCCGTCCCTTCCCTGCGTGTCTGTGGTGACACGGGCCAGTAACCCAGGTAGCTGGGCTTCAAAAAGCCCAGAGGCTTCAGGCCCAGAGGGGACAAGGTGGGCACTGTGGCAGCCTCACGCCACAGGCGATGTCACTGCAGCTGTGGGGGCCTTGGCCGGTGCACACTGAGTCCCACTGAGGAGGGGAAGGGAGCTCCATTAATGTGGCATCCACCAGGAAGGACGGAGGCTGTGGAGAGGCCCCAGGCTGCCCAGGGCGCACAGCTAAACAGAGGGTCACCCTGGGTCGTGGGGACAGAGGAGCTGGGGTCTGAAAACAGCACTGCAGACAGAGCATGGCTGCCAGGCACAGCCACGTCAGCAATTGCATCTGCTGGGCATGGCTCTTGAGAAGGGCAGAGGCATCAAGCAGAGAGATTCCAGAAGTGGGGTGCCCATCAGGGCAGGTGGCCTGGATCTGGTGGGCAGGGCTGGCAGGAGCAGGCCCTCAGTGCCAGGCCAGGGCTCTCTCCCAGGGCTGTGGGGGTTACTGGTAGGGCTCACAGTGGAGGGAGCCCATCCTGGCTTGTCTAAGGTGCTGCTGCCCTCATCCAGGGCAGGCTGGTTGAGTTCAGCCCGGAGAGCAGCAGAGGGTGGGTGCAAGGAATGACCGAGGGAGGACTGGCGGGCAGAGGTCACAGCCCCAGTGCAGGGGTGGACAGGCCACCATGGACAGAACCGGAAACCCAGGTAAGAGTGGCTCGTAGACATAAGGGTTTGTGTCCCATTGATCAGAGTGGAAGGTAGCTGCCGCCAAGCACGTGAGGGGCCCAGTGCCACCAGGACCTTCTTTTTTCAATTCCTGGTTTAGTATCAGAGCACATGGTATCCAGCCACACAGCTACCTCATGGCCCAAGGTGGCTACTGGGGCTCCAGCCATTATCAGGTCTGCAGAAGGGAGGAAGAGGGCTTTGCCTTCTCTCTGAGCTGATTCCCACAAGGAGCCTTCCTGGATTCACCCTCCACCCACCCCCCACACACTGCTCATGTCGCCTTTGCCAGAACCTAGTCACAGCTTCCCCAGAGACGGGACATGTGGCATTCAACCTGGGAGCTGAGAGCTCAGCCACTTTCCCAGGAGAAGAGAGAAGGCGTCCACCCCACCAGAGCTGTCCCCAAATGGGGTTACATGGCAGGCGGCTGGGGGGAGGTGGGACGTGCACATCCCCAGCTTGTCACCCATGAGCAAGGCCCCCCAACAGTGGATGAGATGCCCCCCACCCCATGGGCCTCTGTGGACAAGGCGATCTTGGGATGGCGGAGGGGTAGCAGTGGTCATGGAGGCAGGACAGGGCTCAGCCCTGTGGCCTCCCTAAGGTGCGGTCCTGCAGACCTCCCTGGCTACCCACCCCTGCCCCTCCCTCCCTGCAGTCGCCTCCCTCTGCTGCTGGGCTGTTTGTCCAGCCTCACCTCCACTGTGGTCAGTGGCTTCCCTATAGGAAGCCTCCCCTCCCAGCTGATGCTGATGGGGCCTCAGGGAGTCCATGCCAGCAGCCAGAAGAGACCAGGAGTGAGGGGGCACTCAGTCACCAGGGAAGAAGTGGGGGGCCCAGGTGGCAGCCGTCACAGGCAAGACGCTAGGTGTGGGGAGGCCCCTAGGGATGGGGGTGCGGCACGGGTGGCAGGGGCACGTTGGATGCGGGTGTTCCTGGGCATCTGGGTATGGGTGGATCAGATCGGATGTGGGGGGTCCTTGGTGCCTGGGGTTTGCTCTGAGGCTGTGGGGCTGGCTTGGTCTGGGAGGAGCTTAGTCTGGCTTCATGATGCCTGGAAAGCCCCTGGCTCTGGGGGGAACATTGCAAGCAAGGAAAAGGTGAGGCACACCATTGCCATGGCGGGAAGGCAAGTGGGGGTTGAGGGTTCCCCAAGCCCAGGACACCCCAGGACTCTAAGAGGAACCAGCCACCAAGTGAGCAGGGCGCTGGGGAGGCCACGCCACGATGGGGCAGCCAAGGGCCTGGGGGGGGGTGAAGTGAGAAGGAAGTGCAGACGCAGGTGTAGACAGCTCTTCTGATAACTTTGGTTCGAGGCTGGAAGGAAAGGGGGACAGCTGAGGGCCCCACAGGGTCGGGGAGGTTGGTGCCGAAGCTGGAAGGCACTGGACCACATCGAAAGCCCAGCAGGGGCTGACTCACCAGCAGGATGCAGGCAGGCAGGAGGATCTTGTGACTGGGAGCTGGGCTGGGACGTGTGGCCAGCCCAGGGCAGGGTTGTGGAGAGGGCACAGTGGACACTTGGGGTAGGAGCTAGGTGCCCACCGAGGTCGAGACCCTGGGCTTCAGAAAAGACCAGGCGGGCTGAGGCCGACTTTCTTTAGCAAGCCCAGCTGCCTGGGGCTGGGGGAGTGGGCAGGTGGGCATGGGGGCGGAGAGCATGAGGGAGCTCGTCAGGGGCGGTGGTGGCGCCAGCCCATCCTCCCCTTTCACTAGGTACGAGCTGCCCAGGTCAGATACACTTCCCAGCCTCTCTTGGCTGGGAGAGGGTGCGGGCCCCAGCCCTGGCCAACGGGACATGAACAGCTGTGTTGTGTGGGCTTCCTGGAAAGCTCCTTGAAAGAGGGGTGTTGCTGGCTGCTCCTTTTCTTCCTGTTTGCGGCCGGGCTGAGGATGTAGTGGTTGGAGCCTCAGCTTCCATTGGGGTCTGTGAGGCTGAGGCCTGCCCAGGCCTGGTGAAGCACAGAGAGCCGGGAGCTGGGTCTCCAGGCCCAGTGAAGGTCTCAAAACTGCCCAGGGCTGCCACCAGCCAGAATTCCCTCACAAAGAGAAAATAAACAGTCTCCTTTCAACTTCTGTTCATTCAGGTTTTCTCTTACATTTAGCCAAACCCAGTCCTGACCACACAGCCACGGACCACAGCACCGTGGGCTGGCGGGGGTGGGAGCTGGCATCATTGGGAGGCCCCTCACCGTCTGGGTTCAGTGGTCCCTGGGCAGGAGAGGGGAGCCCAGGGCGTGAAAGCGGACACCGCCCTTGTCTGGGGTCATGCCTCGCTTGACCAGAGGCCCCTTCTGTGCCTGGCTTTGCAGCAGTGACGTGCGTGTAGTTCTGGGAACTCGGAGCAGGTAAGGTCCCGAGCAGGACAGGTTCCGAGCCGTAGGAGGAGGTGCTGTGGAAAAGTGCCCTCAGATCCTGGGGTCCAGACCTTCCCTCAGCCCTGACACCAAAGTATGGGACATGTTGAGACCTCTGACAAGGCTCTCGCTCACCTCTGCCTGCAGCACAGGCCCAGGCGGCCTAGACTGGAAATGGTGGTCAGGGGAGCCTCGAACCTGGTGGGCATGGGGTGGTGGGGCAGCTTGAGGGCTCCCTGGGAGGCAGCCAGGGGAACAGCACCCCAGTCTCCCCAGGGAGACTGGGGGCCTGGGGACCCAGTAGGAGTGTGGGCTAAAAAGTGGGGACTCCTCCAGGAGGGAGCAGAGCTCCTGCTGACACCAGAGCTGGCGCTGCCCCAGCAAAGGCCTCAGTTTCCTACACGTGACATACACAGCAAAGTGCAGTGGGCAGCTCAGGTGGCTTCAGACGTGAGGGCCAGCCCGCAGCAGCTGTGAACCAGACTGGAGGGACCCAAGAAGTGTCCCCCACACCTGTGGCATGAGGCTTTGGGCTGTCCAGGGAGCTTAGAGAAGGGATGGGTGACGCTGGTGTATGGTGGGGGTGGGGGCACATTGCTTCCCAGGCCTCACAGCCTCCAGACGACACCCTCCATCCCACCCTGCAGCCCAGGGGCACTGCTACGGGGCCCTGCAGTGTGGCTCTGTGTTTCTGGCTGAGCCTTGAGGGGAGGAGAGAGAGGAGGCCAGGGCAGGGGCCGTGTGGAGGCAGGAGGAACAGGGAGTCAGGATTTAAGCTCCATGGGGAGGGTGGCACCCAGCGGACTGGCCCGGCCCAAAGTGGGTCTGAACCTGGTCTGTACCATCGCAGCCTCCTTCTGTTATCTCCCTGTGGGGCTGTGAGTTCCTGGAATGTTCCAGCAGGCCCTGGCTGGGCTCAGCAGGCTCAGCAAAGGGGAAGCTGGGGCCCTTGCAGCACAGACCTGGGTCTCTCCCTGCTGCGCCACACCCAGGAGTGGAGGCTGCTTTCCTGCTCGGCAGCCCCAGTGCCCAGCTCAGGCCAAGCCCACTGCACCTGCTTCAGCTGTGAGTCGACCCTCTGGCTACACTCAGCCACCTACAGGTGGGACTCTCCTTCCCTCACAAGACCCCCACCCAGCAAGCCTGTGTAGCCCTGAGCTCTGCCAGTGGAGGGAGGAGGGAGAGGCTGCCCCGCCCTGGGCCAATGAGCCTTGGGACGCTTGCTGCAGGCAGGTGACTTAACACTTTGTGGACCCAGAAAGGGAGCCGAGGGCAACTGGAACTCAGGCCAGCCCTAGGCTGGTGGAGTGCAGGCCTGCCTGGGACCCAGAGTGTGGGGCAGCAAACGCACAGTTGGTCCCAGCCGCCCCTACATGCCCGATGGCCCATGCTGCTCTGGGCCTGCCCTCTGCCCACAGATCATGGCCAGGCCAGTGAGCAGCACTGTCTCCCATCCTGCCTGTGGCACCGGGTAGTCGCTGCTCCCTGCCCCCAGCGGTTAGTATCAAGTTGACAGCCCAAAGATGAGCTCAGCCTGCTCATGGAAAACGGAGGGGACATCAGGAGACGTGGGCCCAGCCAGGGCACAGCTGGCACCCACAGCCAGGCTCCCTCTGTGAAGCAGGGCCCAGGACACCGGCCAGTGGCAGAAGAGGGTTGGGACCTGCCTGGCCGTGGCCGCTGTCCAATGCCACCTCCCCACCCCTTCTAGGGCTCTGAACTCTCCCCAAGCCGCCCTTCCCGGCTTGGAGGCATCAGCTTTTGCATCCACGATGCCGCCCAAGCGAGGCGCCTCTACCTCTCGCCTCCCGGAGCCCAGCTCAGGGCGAACACCCAACCCACAGGGCTCCTACAGTCTGCGCAGGGAGGTGGGGACCGTTTCCAGAGTCGTTGGAGAAGAGGTGACCTTGCGGCTGTGAATGCGGCTGGGACGCTCTTGGGCGGGTAGCTGCGCCCGGCCAGCCCCGTCTCCTCCCCGGAGCAGGGGCGGGGGGCGGCGGGGGAAGCAGGTGGAGCTCCTTCCAGGAAGCTGACGCTGCCCCCCAGCTGAAACGCCCAGCCCCGCGCTCCCTTTCGGGGCTGTGGGACCGGAGCAGGGCTGCCGGCGCGGGAAGCGGGAGGCAGAAAGGGCTCCGCCCCCAGCCCTGGCCCCTCCGGCTCCGCGGCTAAGCGGAGACGCGAAGGGGAAACAGGTGGTCACTGTCCAGGATCGGTGATCTTCGCTCTGGGGGTTCAGGGAGGGGGACGCAGGGACCTGAGCCTCAGCCTGCGTGGCGGGTGAGCCCCTGCGCCCAGCTCCAAGCCCACGACCACGGGCAGGCTGCAGAGGAGAGGCCTGGATTCCCGCCGCGGGACGCCAGGCCCGTGGGAAAACAGGCTGGAGTCCGGCGCGAGACGTAACGCCCGAGGTGCCTTGGTCCCCACCGGAGAGGACTCGGGGTGGCCCCGGTCGGGCGGAGGGAGCCTGGGAGACCCAAGCCGGCCGCCTGCGGTTTATTGATTGAGTTGAAGTTCCGCAAAGTGCTTCGCAGCGGGCCGAGCCTGCGGGAGCCCCCACACGGCCCCAACCCGCACGGTCATTTATAAATTTAAAACTCTTCGGTAGCAACGGGCTATATACAGAGTCAACGACTGGAATCGTAGAAAACTGCCGGGCCCTGCGGGCGGCCTCGGGGACGCGAGCGCGCCGGGGCTCAGAGGTGCGGCGCGTAGAAGGCGGGCGCCCCGTAGGTCTGCGAGCCCAGCACGAAGGGCGACAGCACGGCCGGGCTGGACAGGAACGGCAGCTGCGCGGCGCACACCAGGCCGCCGGGGCCGTGAGCGGGGTACCCGGCTGGGCCGTGCATGCCGAGCGGGGCGCCCATGGGCGGCGAGGGGCTGAGCGGGCTGAGGCCGCCGGGCAGCCCCGCGCCGGGCCCTGCCCCGGGCCCCGCTCCCCCGCCGCCTCCGGTCGGCGCGCTGGTGTCGGCGCCCGGGTTCTGCTTCTTCCACTTGGTTCGGCGGTTCTGGAACCAGATTTTCACCTGCGTCTCGGTGAGGCTGAGCGACAGCGCCAGGTTGAGGCGCTCGCACACAGACAGGTAGCGCGTGGCCTTGAACTTGTTCTCCAGCGCCACGAGCTGCTCGTAGGTGAAGGCGGTGCGCGCTCGCCGCGGCTTCCCCGACTTGGAGTCGGACCCCGTGCGCTTCCGCTTGGGCTTCGTCGTGGTCGCCGCGCCCTGAGGGGTGGTCCCCGCACCCCCCGGCGCCGCGGCAACTCCCGGCGGGCCCGGGGCTCCGGGAGAGTTCCCGCGGGGTCCGGGGGCCGCGGCCTCGTCGGCAGCACCGGGGGACGCGTCGGCCTCAGCTGCGCCCGGGCAGCCCGACCCGCGGGCCCCGAGGCCGCCGCCGCCGCCTCCTCCCCGCGCCTCCTCCGCGCCTCGCGCCGCCTCTGTCTCGGGCGCCTCGTCCTCGTCGTCGTCCTCGTCGTCGGGAGCCTCGTCCCCGCTGTCCGCGCTCGGGCTCCGGCCGCCGCCGCTGCTGTAGCCGTTGGCGTCGTTGGTCTCCGCCTCCCCAGTCTTGTAGGGGTCGCCGGCATCTGCGGGCGGCGGGACGGGGAGGACAGGACAGGGCAGTTAGGACCGGCCCGGCCCGTTCCCAGATCCCGCCCTGCGCGCGCCGCCCGCCCCCCGCCCGCGTGCCCCGCTTCCTCTCCCAGGGCTCCCGCCTCCTGTTCGGTTCCTCCTTCCTCTCTTTCCTTCGCTCCACCGTTTTCCTCTCCTCGGCCCGTCCCTCCTTCCTTCCCGCCGCCCGCGTCTCCTCTCCGTCCCTGGCTCGTTTCTATGGAGAAGGTCCCCCTCTCCCCGGGCTGCCCGGTTCTCGCGGCCCCGGGCGTTTTTTGCCGGAACAGGGCTGACCGGTGCTGCAGGCCGGGCCCGCTGCGGAGATTACAGAGGAGTGGAAGCTCCGATCGATCCGCGGGGCAGATACAAACTTAATTAAACTCATTTTGTGTAATGTACAAACTAGTTAAGGCCATTTAATTTATTTCGGCGTATATTACCCTCCAATTACCGCCGACGCAGGACCAGCCAATTACCCGGCATTTAATAACAGGCCCGGGGGTGGGGCCGGAGCCGCTGAGAGAATGGGGCTTCGGGGACCCAAATCTATGCCCTGGTCCAGACCCTACCTCAAGCCTCCAGGCCCTGAAACTCGGTTGCTAGGGTCGGCCCCGGTTCCCCGCCCGCGCCTTGGCCCCTACACGGAGTTGCAGCGGGCAGGGACCTGTGCGGCCTCACTAGGAGGGCCTGGCGGGCGCGCAGGTCGGAGTGGCTCCCGGGGCCTAGAGCTCAGGCAGCCCCACATCCTCCAAGCAGAGGCCCTGCAGTGACTGCATTTTGAGTCGCCGAAATTTGGAAGAAAGCCTCTCTCCCAGGCAGGGTCGCCTCTGCCCTGGCTCTGGCAGCCTGAAGTCAGGAGGGGGCCGAGGCAGGTGCCCTCACAGAGCTGCTCTCAGGCCAGGTCAGAACCGAAATCTCGGGTAATTAATAACCAATACCTCCTGGCAGATTCCTCCAGGGCGACCCGCCACCTAGCACAGAGGCCAACATGTGACCTGGGCTCCGCGTCCCTCAGCAGGTAGGAGCCGCCCCCAGACCACCGCGAGCGGCGAGCGCGGTCTCAGCCCTGCCCGGGGCCGGGGTGCGGAGCGGGTGCCTGGCCCAGCTCCCTCCCCGGCTGTGCGGTGCGCGCGCCTTCCCGGCTCCAGCGGGATTCCGGCCTTCCCCTGCCACAGGCTCTCCGTAGGTGGCGGCTCTGAGTGCAGCGGTCTCAGAGTCCGTGGGGTTCCCTCCACTCAGCCCGGATTTCTTCGCCCTCCATCTCGGCCGACCCGGAAGAGGCCCCGCGCAGGTATGGCCCGCAGCTTCTACGCCCCGAGCCTGCGGACGCCGCCCAGCCCCATCCGCCCCGCGCTCTCCTCCGTACATCGGCAGGGCTGGGAAGTTGGAGGGAGGAGGCGGGGGAGGGGACACAAAAAGCAATCAGGAGCGGGTCGAATGCAATTCGCGATCAATAGCGGCCCCTAATAAGTGTAATAGGTTTTAATCGAGTAATTATCCGAATTTTGACCCTATAATTTAGATGTTCGGGGGGAGTTTGCAAGGTGCTTGAAAGAGATATGCACGCGCCGTAATGGGATATCGACCCGACCGGGGGCGCGGGCCGCCCCATTACCGGCCGCTTTCCGCCGCTAAGCACATTTCCCCTCAACTGTAATCGAAGGGATTTAATTGTTTTTCCAGAGATAACCAGCGTTTTGTCACAATTAGTCTGATTTGTCCAAAAAAAGAGAGAGAGAGAGAGGAGGGAGGGAGGCCTCCAGCCGGCAAGGTGGGGGCGGGGAGGTCACCGGCCAGCGGCGACGCACGGACCCTCTCCTCCTGCACCAACTACCCCTCCAGGCCGGAGACGCGCGGAGGCGAACCCTGGACCGGCCTCACAGCCCTACAGCCCCTGGGCCTGACCAGGCTGAGCTTCTCCAGAGGAGCCTGTCGATGCGGGCCTTGCAGTCCGGGTCGGACGGAGGCCACCGGTGGGCTGGTGCGGACCCCGCGCTCTGCGAACTTTCCACGGAGCCTCGGCGTGGGTCTGACCCAACTCGCCACGGGGTTCCAGGGTCGTAAACGCGTAGAAGCGGCCAGTCCCCCTATCCCCGTGACCTGGCGCCGACCATTCCTACTCACTCGGCGGCTCAGCTCCGGCGACTCCCCCGGCGCTGGCGAGGGCGCGGCGCTCCAGCTCCTCTGCTCGCGGCGGGCGTCCGGAGGCTGCGGGTGCAGGGGCGCACGGGGCCGAAGTGCACGGGGCGCCCGTAGCGGGCGCCACTGGGCCCAGCAGCATGCAGCGACGCCTCCTGCTGTTGAACTTGTTGGGGTCCAGGATGTCCAGTACCGAGAAGGAGGTGGGGCGCGGGGGCGCGGCGGGCCGGGCAGCTCCAGCCCCCTCGGGCGCCGCAGGCACAGTGTCGCTGGCCGCGAGCGGCGGGGCTCCAGCACGGGGAAAGGCCGGCAGCTCCGCGCGCCCGTCCATAGCGTCCCGGGCAGCGGCGGCGGGAGCGGGCGGTGCGGGCCCTGAACCGGGACCAGGAGGCGGCGGCAGCGCAGGACCGTCACCAGGAGCCGCGGGACCGCTAACACTCATGCCGGCCTCCCGCCGCTCCGGCCGCTCGGGCCCTGCCGCCTACTGGGCTCCCATCCTTGGCGGTCCCGGCACCGCCAAACGACCCGACGCAGGTGGCCGCTGCTCCGCCAGCTCTCGGCGCCGCGCCCCGCGCTCTGCCGGTGCTGCCTGGCGTTGCCTTTGCCGCCGCCTTAGGCGCCCACCGCGCCCGGCCCGCTCATTTATGGCAGCCCCGCCGGAGGCGCCCACGCGCCCACACGCCGAACACACGTGCGCCCGCAGGCGGCCGCGGGGCTCCGCCGCCCTCGTTAGCGCGCGCGCCTAATTGGCTGCGAACGGTCCCGGACCGAGGAGGCGGGCCCCGCGCGGGACACAAGGACTGAGCCGCCCGGCCAGACGCGCAGCCCAAAGCGGAGCGCGGTCCGCTAGCGGCTATCGTGGTCAGCGGCGTGTCGCTGCGCCTCCACTCGTCCTTGGCGAAGGGGGAGGAGACAGCCCCGGCTTTTAAATAATTGCGGGATCAATCTGCGGCGGGGCCGCATAGACCTCAGGGCGCGCGGGCCAGCGAGCGCCAAGAGTTGGCTGGGACATCCCGGCGCAGGATGCGGCGACAGCCCGGTCTCTCCTCCGGGCCTCTGGCGCGCGGGACCCTGGCTCTCCGAAGGCTCCCACAGCTCTGGCGCCCCTCGGCAGTTGGGGTGGGGATTGAGGGAGCGGTTCTCACGCGCGATTCTCCGAGTTTCCGCCGGGTCTTCAGCCCCCTCCCGCGCGTTCCGTGGGTCTCGGTCCCGCCTCTCTCGCTTGCTCCGACTGGGGTCTCCTCTTGCGTTTCCGGGGCCTCTGTCGCTCAGGGCCTCTGCCCCTCCATCCCTTCCCACGCCCGCCCCTTTCGCGACGTCAAATTAGGGCCTGGCCTGGAGTCCCAGCAGAGGGGCGGGGCAGGCGGCCCCCGGGCGGCTCGTTAGAAGTGGAATCGAAAATAAGAAAGGCCGCTTGTCCCTCCTAACTCGCCCCCAAAAGGGGGACCGACAAATTGCGCCAACAGCAAGCGGCCTACATAAAATCGATACTCTTCAAGTAAGGGGGAAATGTGTGTTTCTTCCAAAAATAATACCACAAATGTCCCCTTCGCCACATCCGGTTAAATAAGCAGACCCGCGGTCTGAGTCTTTATTTGGGTGCGTTTTATCTACAGAGGCGATGTTGGGAGGACCGGGCCCTGCGGCCCTAGGCCCTCGAGGGTTGGGCCTGGCGTCCGGAGTCCCAGGGCCGGATCGCCGGAGCTCCCCAGCGGGTCGCTCCTCTCCCTCCTCCTCCTGCCCACGCAGAGAGCAGCCAGACGCAGGTGGACCCTGGTGGGAGCCAGCAGTGGGAGCGCGCGCGCGTCTTCAGGGTGTGAGCGCGCGGGTGCGTGCACAAGCCGGTGTGCGCGCCGCCTCACACTGCGGTCCCGGGAGCCTGCTCCGCGCACAGGGCGGTCCTTTGCAATTACCGCGGGCAATGATCCTTTGGAAACAAAAATTAAAAGTTGGGAGAAATAATGGTGGACCGATCGGCTGTAATTTGGGCCAAGCTCGGACACGCGGAGCCTCAGGGAGGGTGGAACTGGCGCGGGGTGGGGGGCAGGGGAGCAGGCCTTCCCGTCCCTCTTCCCCTCCCCCTTTCCCTCTCCCGCCCTTCCCGCTGCTGGTCCATCCCGAGATTCTAATCAGACCCACAACACTGTGTCCTTCCTTGCCAGGACTTGATTATTCTTTATCTTTAAATTATAAATCACCTCTGGGGAAGGAGGGTGGGTAATCTCCCATCGCAGAGAGGCAATTATCTCCTTTCTGCCCCACCTTGGTCTTCACTCTCTCCCCCTCCCCCAGTTAAATTTGGATATAGATGTGCATACGCCATTCACACACACACACACATACACACGTTCACAAGTGCGTAGCACACACAAGCACAGATCCGTTCATGAGCACCCAGGCACACCAGCCCGGCGCAGCCCTCACAAACACACTCGAATTCCTGCATCTCCCTCTCCCCAGCCAGCGCCAGCACCAGATTCACGCTGGTCTTCCCTTCCTCTTTAACTCTTTCTGTGAGGAGGGGCACACAGGCCCCCTGCCAGGTCCAGTGCCCTCTCCCCAGGGGACACAGCAGCTGGGAGAAAGACTGAGGCCTGGGTGGGGGAGGACAGGGCAAGTCTGGAGAGCAGACCACTGATCTGGCTGTAAGGTCTCCCTACAACACAGCCCGCTGGCTCCCACTCCATGCCTCAAAGCGTCTGTCCCTGCTACGGCTGGACCTCAGCCAAGCATCTCCCACCAGCAGCCACAGCACCCACCCCTGCAGGGTCATAGGTGCTTGGAACACCTGCGCGTGAGGAAGGGTTTCGTAATGGGCACCCAGCCCTCTTGGTACAACTTTCATTCAAAACGAACACAGTCACATGTAAAAGGATGTTTTACACAACAGAGATGCAGTATATGTGATGGTTGTCGTGAAAGCATAGTAAATACAACAGGGAACAGCGTGAGGGGATTGTGTTATAATACACAACGACGCCACGTTTCCTACCAAACACATGCACACCCAGCACTGCAGAATGCTCTCCCTGATGGGAGCAGGGGCTGGTCAGGGTTGAGTGCCACTTTGATGAAAGCACTGTGGCTATCGGAAGTTTGTGAGCCTCAAGGTTCTCCTTGATCCTCCCCTCCCCTCCTCTCTCTGCCCCGCACCATCCTCATGTGAGCAGCAGCAGGCAGGGTAATGAACTTCGAAGTTCTCAGTCAGGCTCCAAGGAGCTGGGGCGGGGTAGTGGAGCCTGACGGGTCCCCCAGAGCTATACAGGGCACCTCCCGTAGCTTCCCCTGGGAAAGGCTTGGAGAAGGGACCGCTGCGTGCTCCACGGTCCCACCCACCGATTCTTGCTCCCCTGCCCCATCCCTTCCCCTTCTCTGAGGAACAACGCAGGCCACGGAGATGCAGGCACCCCTCCTCCTCCTCTCTCAGATTCCCAGAAACAGCCCTCCCCTCCCTGATGTCAACCTAGCATGTCTGGGGCTATAAAGACGTCCTTTCACTCCTAATCACAATTGATTGTCAATTAGACCCCCATTTGTGCAATCTCTGCCCATCTGCCATCTCGGGTTATCTCCAAGACACCAGCTTCACTGGCAGGGCCCCAGGTGGGCACTGACAGGTGACATCAGTGCCAGGAGTGGGCTGCCTCTGCCTGCCCAGTGCACAGGAAACGTCCCCTCCATTCCAGAGCTCCTCCCGCTGGAGGTCCAGGTGGGGTCATCATGAGGTTGGGTGGGGGCGCTGGCAGGAAGAGACATGGGACAGGAGCAGAAGTCTGGGGGAGGGTGGTAAAGGGTCTTAGAAGAAAGCCTCGGGAAAGCAGTGGGTGGGAGTTGAGACTTCAAGAATTCCCTCCCCAACGTTAGAGGTTTTTAAAGTTTTGGGGACAAGAGGAAGAGGCCGAGCCAGCCACCACTGCCACAAACTCAGCATGGGTTTTTGAACCCCCCCTCATTTTCTTCACCTGTCAGTTGCAGGGGCTGAGTCCCATTGGAGCTCTCAGGCTCTGATACCCTCCCCTCGTGGGATGAATGATGGAAACAAGGTCACAGCCTTTTACTTGGTGCCTGGAGGGGGGTCTCTTCTCTCTTTGGCTGGAGAGCGTTAGCTGGATAGGCTGGAAGGGCGGCAGTGTCCTGGGGCGTTCTAGGATTGGGCAGGGGTATAATCACCTCCATTTTGTATAGTGTTTGCCTCGTGCGAAGTGCACACCACCCCACCCGTGGCCCCACAGCCTCGCCGTGCACCTCCTTGCATCTGCCGGACGGGAGCGGGGGTTGCCGGTGGAGGACGGGGAATAAGGCTCCTGTGTCCCTCCTCTCGCTCCTACACACACTCCGCGCCACAGTGGCCCCTGTTGGTCACTAGAGTTTGGGAAGTCAGGGGAGAGCCCTCTGCTTTCCGGCCTCGTTCTTCCTCTTCTCTAAGATATGCCCCCTTAGGGGCCTGTGACTCCTCAAGAAAGAGTACACCACACTCGGAACGCCAGAAGCGGGAAGGGGACACAGGCTCTGGCCTCGAGAGCACGTCAGCGCTGGAGACCCGCGGCCCCAGCCTCGTGCGCCCCTGCACGGGACAGCTTCAGAACTGCGGACAGCGCGCTCCTAACACTCGCCGGAGGCCACCGGCTCTGGCCGCGTTCAGCACCGCGGACAGCGCCACCCGCCACGGGTGTCTGCCGGCCTCCAGCCCGCAGTCTCTGACCTCACTGCCCCGTCCTTGACTCTTCCTCAAACTCTGGGGTACCCCAGGGGAGGAAGAGGGCGGCAGGCTGTGTGTGGAGTCTTGGCACCACGTACATTACACAGCCGGATCAGAAGCCAGCCCATTCACCACGACCAAGCCAGGACCCACCAAAGGGCCAGAAGTTTACCAGACATCACCGCGTGCGTTTCCATTCTCCTACCTGCAAGCTGCGTGACTTAAGGATGGAAAACACGTGTCACATGGCCTTACTCCTGGTGAGGAGCCACCAGAGATGCAAAGGTGAGGTTGAAACCCCTTTAAACTTAAAAACAAGAAGGCACAAACAATTGGAACAACCGCGGACCTGGGTGCTATGTGGAGGGGCTGGACACCTGGCTTCCTATCAAGGCTGCAGAGGCGTCCACTGCTGGCTCCCTCTCCCAGGCACTGCTGGTTGAACCTGGGGAGCACCCTAGCTCCTGAGGGTTTGCTGACCACAGGGCCAGGCGGATTACTGCCTTACAGATGCATAACCTGAGGTCAGTGGGGACCCATGCTGTGCTCAAGGTTCTCCAGCCAGTACGTGGTGGGGTTTTTATGTGAACACTGGGTTCCTCAGACACAGCGTTTTTCACGTGCAAAGTCATACCTAATTGTGTGGCTGGTCCCTGAGAGAAAACATCCAAACCCAGAAGGTTCCTTGCACCTCAGGCTCTGTCCCTCCAGACTCTCCCTTACTGCCCCTGCCCTCTCTGGCCTCTCTGCTTGCCACTGGCTTACACTGCATGGGGCAGCAGGTTGCCCAGGTTGGAGCCTGCCTGGGATGGAGCCTGCCTGAGGTGGCCACCTTCCCTCTCTTGTTGCCAAGCTCCTGCCAGTACCCAGGGTTCCAGGCATAGACACTCTGTCTATAGCTAATACCAGAGTCATCTGAGGGTGGGGGGGCATCTGCGGGAATCACAGGGGAATCACCAAGGTCACATTGCCTGGAGACACGTGATCAGGAGACCCCTCCTGAGTGGGGGGCTGGGGGTGCCTTGGCACTGCACGTCAGTCTCCTGCTGATGGCCACCTGGCCTCTGCCTGCCCCTGTCCCAGCCTGGCTGCCTCCGGTCTGCTTTCCATCATTCTAAAATGTAAACTGAATAGCACCCCTCCCTTTCCAGAAATGCCGGGGACCAAGTCTAGACTCTGCAGCCTGGCATCAGGGGCCCTTCCTAGCCAGATCCTTCCAGCTCTCCTGTATGCTCCCTAAGGCTGTACCCGGCACCCTGAGCTCCTGCCTGTGCCTGGATGGCCAAGCTGCCATGTCCTGTCTGCATCATCCTTGGTCCTGTTAGTGGCAGCACCACCTGGAAGCCACCCTGATTTCCTCAAGTAAGGCAGGTGCCATCCTGTGCACCCCTCCAGCCCAAGCTTCTGCAGTCCCACCTTGACACGTCACGTGACCTTTGTCTATTCACTTGTGGGTTCCCCCGTACCCCCGAGACTGTGGGCTCTTGGACATGGTGTGTGTCTCACTTAGCTCTGTCCCTTATCAAGGTAGAGGCAGGATGCAAAAGGGAAAAGCCTTCTGGGACAAGGAAGAGTGAAGGGCCCAATGCCAGCATGTGGGGCAGTGTTTCAGCCTGTGTACCCCACCCCCACTCCGTGAGTGGTCTTACGACCTGGCCTGTCTAGCCCCTGGGCAGGAAATGGCTCTAGCCACCTTGACTGTCCTCCACAAACAGTGTGGCCTGGCACTGATCCATTTTCTCTTTGTGGGCTGGTGGACCCTTGCTCTGGGTGGCTGTGCCATGGCTCAACGTGGGGGAACTTCCCTGGGCCCCCAGAGACACCTGAGAGCGCACTACACCCCTCTTCCATGGCTGAGCAGCTGGTGGATTTACACCCCAGAGCTGCCCTTGGATTCGGCCAGGCGGGACTTTATATAGAGATATTTTTGTTCAGCTCTGGCTCTGCCTTTCCTGGCCTCCCTCCTGACATCCCTGCTTTTGGGAAATCCTGGGCATCTGGATGCATCTGAATCCCTGCCTCTGGCTCTGCTTTGGCCTCCCCAGAGGCTGTGCAGGAATAGGGTGGAAACAGAACCTGGGGAGTCCCCAGCACAGGGGGAGTAGTCATCCCTGCTGTGCTGCGGAGCTTGGCTCCAGCTCAAATCAGGAGCCAGGCTGTGTGGTGTACATTCTCAGTAGGCCCCTCCTCCTGCAGTGCAAGCCCATCCAGCTGGGGAAGCGCTAATTGAATCAGCAATGTGACCCATGGGAGAATTTACCCACAATTCTCTTGCCTTCGCCCTCCAGCGCTCCGTGGCCTTCCTCTGGGGAATGACACTTCCAGCCACGCTGAAGCTGGCCTTGGCCCACGACCCTCAGTGGGCAGAGTGGTGAGGCGTGGGTTCTGAGCTTGGGCCATAAGGGCCTCCTGCCGGTTGGAGACCCCTCCGTGAGAACCTGCCGTTCTGCCGGGAGTGGTTGCTTCCACAGCCTGGGACCTGGAATGAAGGCCCGGAGCCAAGTGGACCCGGTGCGAAGCCTTCATCCTGATGACCCGCCAGGGCAGTCACAATGAGCCAGCCACAGCCCAGAGCAGGAGATGGTGCCCTTACCCCTGTCTTCGCAGCTGTTTATTACCCAGAGGCATTGTAACAGAGACTGGCCTGGAGGAGTGGTGCCCCTGGCCGCTGCAGGCCACTGAATCTTGGGGTTGAGAAAATGTGGCTTCAGCATCACCACCGAGCATCTGCCCAGAGCCCACCCTCTCACCTGGCTCCCATCTCACCCGGCTCCTCTTCCTGTTCCTCCCTTTGTGACAGGGTTCCCAGCGTTCACCTCTATCCTCCCCACGGTTACCCAGACGCCAGGGCCAGCGTTTCCTCCAGCACGCCGTGCCCCACGAGAGGAGCCCACTCCCTGTTATCACTCACTCGTGGGTGGGCACCGTGGTGGCCGTAAGGGGCAGGGATGCGCACACTCAGGGACACCCCGAGGTCACCTCAGCCTTTCAGGGAGGAGGGAGACTGCGGATGCGGTCTGGGAGGCCTGGGGAACGGGAGCGGGAGCTTCCAGGGAAGCTGGGTGAGTGCGGGGCGGAAGGAGGAGTAGGATGGAGAGGCCAGGTACACAGCAGGTGCTCAATACACGAGTTCGACACCCCCACCCCACCCTGCAAGGCCGCTCTGGGTCCGGAGGGCGCGCGGGGAGGGCGGGGCGGACCGCGCAGTGAGCTTAATTGAGGTTAATGCCTCCCGCAGCTCCGTGATTATTAAATTATCATCATCAGGCGCATGAATCATAATTAGAAGTTTGAGGGACGCTTCTGGGGAAGGCTTGGAGAGCGATTCTGGCGCCACCACCTGCCTGGGGCCGCCCACGGGGAGGGAGTCCGCAGGACAGTGTGGGGGTGGGCGCGTGTCCGCGGGAGGTGGGTGGGGGCGGGTGCGTGTCCGCGGGAGGGGATAAGAGTGAGCGCGTGTCCGCGGGAGGGGATGAGTGGGCGCGTGTCCGCGGGAGGTGGGCGGGGGCGGGCGCGTGTCCGCGGGAGGGGATAAGAGTGAGCGCGTGTCCGCGGGAGGTGGGTGGGG
>CM052650.1:982223-999953 GCA_028533165.1 Leontopithecus rosalia
CGGGCGCGTGTCCGTGGGAGGGGATGAGTGAGCGCGTGTCCGCGGGAGGTGGGCGGGGGCAGGCGCGTGTCCGCGGGCTGCTGCGCGCTCACGTGGCGCTCCCCGGGCTGGGCGCCAGGCCCGCGTCTCAGAAGGCCCCGCCCACCCTGGCGACCCCATCTCAGGGCCCGGCCGGGCTGGGCCGCTGCGCCCCGCGCCCCCGCCCCCGCGCCGCACCGCCGAGCCCCTCCCTTAGGGGGCTTTGCGTTCCGGGCCTGCGCCGCCCGCAGCTGCCCTCCCTCCCCAGCAGCGCAGCCCGCCCTCCTCCGGGCGGTTGGGAGCCGGCCACGCCCTCGCCCCCCGCGCCGCCCCTGCATTTTCTGATTCCCTGCGACCTGGACCCTGCCCGGCACCCGCGGGCCCCGTGAGTAGCGCGTGAGTGTCCGTCCCGCGCGTCCGACCTGTGGTCTCCGAGTGGGCGCGTGCGCCTGTGACCGCGCGGCGTGTCCAAGTGTCCGCATCCACGTGTCCCTACGATCGTGTGCATTGCTTGGAGTCCACGCGTGTCCGTGTCCGAGTGTGACCGCACGGAGCGCGTCGACCACGGCCTGAGCGAGAGTCCGGGTGTCCGCGGGTCTGTGCGCATGGGTGCGTGGGTTTCTGCTCCCGGCTTGAGCGTGTCCGGGGCCTCTGTCGTGGGCCTGTGCCTGCGTGTGCGGGGCTGCTGGGGGCGGCAGGCGGAGCCCATCCTGCGGGGTCCCTGGAGTCATGCGGTGTCCGCGTGCGACTTTCAGCCCCTCAGCCCTGTCCTCTGGCCCCTCCCCCTCACAGCCTCAACCAGCAGAAGCCCCCCAGAAAAGACGGGGACGCCGAGTCCAAGGTCCCCAAGGCAGAGAAGTCAGTCACCCCCTCCTCTGGAACGTGTCCTCCTCTCTCTCTCTCTCTGCCCCCCCGCCCCCCCGCCCCCCTCCCCGCCACTTCTCTATTTATTTTCCTCTCTGTTGCCGAAACATATTGAAGGGGAGAAAAAGGAAACGTTAAGATCCACTGTGAGCCGCGCGGCGGTTTAACGATTTCAAATGAGGCCCGGCTCGGGTGAGGACCTGACAATTCCCCGTCAGGATGGCAGATGACGGCTAAAATTACCCGGAATCAATATTCTCACCGGGTGTCCCGGGCTGATAAGCTCCGCCAAGACAATGTTGACTATTAAAGTCGACAGCTTGAGATATTACACTATTAGTTATGCTATTTTTAATAATCTATAATATTTGGGCTATAATTAATTAATTATACGGGTCAGATAATATCTAGGGCTGGAATGAGGTCTGAAGGACCCATTACGGTGGTAATGAGAAAGGGGAAATCTAATCTGGGGACAGGTGCTTCGAAGGCCTGGCTCACAGGCCCGGGATACTGCCACCCGCCAGCCTTGTGGGCCTGGTCCCCACCAGCAAGCAGGCCCAGCGTGGCTCAGCTCCCTCAGACGAAGCCAGTGGGCACCCCACGCAGGGTTGCTTGAGGTAGGGCCCCGCCTGGTTCCCCGGCCGGCCAGCGGGACTGAGAGGGAGGCTGGAGTAGAGGGCCCACCTGCCTGTGCTGCTGGCCTGGAGCTGCAGGCCTGGCAGGGAGGCAGGTGCCCGAGTTCCTGGCTCTCTCCTGTGGCCTGGACCGTCCCTGCTCCCCACCTGCTTTCCTGTCTTTCGCTGAACTGAGGGCCTGGCCAGAGTGTTTCCTCCGTGTGCCCAGTCCTCCCTCGAGCTCTTCGGACACCACCCACCCTCGGAGATTGAAACCCATGCAGGTAGTCCGGAGCCTTCCTGCTGCCTGCTGGGTAAGCAGGCCAGCTGCCTTTGCACGGGCTGTCCCCCTTGTTCTGAAGTCACCGCCTCTGCGTCTTCTATTTGACACACATTTCTCTGCTCTAACATGAGCCTCTTCAGAGAGGCTGCTTCCCGGCTGTCCTGGCCAACCCCCTGTGCCCATCAAGATGGCCCCCAGTGCAGGGTGTATTGGCTGCTGGTGGAACAGAGGACCCACGCTGGCTCCGCTGCCTGGGTCGTGTGCCTTTCAGGAGTGCCACTGTCCCACACCCAAAATCAGGACACACATGGTGGTCTGGGGTGAAATCCGATGACATCACAGACACTGCTGCTGCACAGCTGCTTTGCCCCTTATCCTGGGTGTGCTGCAGGGAGCCTGATGCCTGCAGGTGGCTCTAGTGAATGCAGCCATTCCCCTGTCTGGCTTCCTGGGGGAGAGGCCTGGAGAGGTGCCTATCTTCCGGGAGCCTGAGGACCCTGGCTCTCTGCAAGCTGCTGGCGGGGCCCCAGGAGGCTTCAGCGGGGCTGTTACCCCATTCACAACTCGATGCCACTCCTTCCCTGTCAGGCCAGGCCGATCCCCTGCCAGATGGCCCAGGTCCTCCTCAGTTTCTGGGCATGGTGACCAGGTGGTGGGCGCCCCATCTGTAGGGAATTTAAAACAATAGTGAAAGCAACAAAGAGGCTGCCTGCTTCCTCCTCCCACAGGCGACGTCCGTGACCAACATTCCTGCCTGGGAATGCGTTTTGTGGTCTAAGGTGGCGTGGCGTGGTTACTGCAGGTGTGTGTGTGGGGGGGGGGGGTAGCATATGAACAGGTAAGCTCCTCTGCTAAGTTCGTGCCCTACACAGAAGCAAGTCTGCAGAATCCTGGCTCACGGCCGCTTCTGGTCCAAGGATGGGGCCACACGCATCCATTTTGGGAGGACGCCTGCAGTTCGGGAGCACAGTTCAATTTCCAGCTCAGCTCCTATCCCCATCCCACCCCAGGTCCCCTTTGTGTAAACAGTAGGTTAGAAATAGACAGCACAGTGACTCCCGGGCGCAAGCTGTGGAACTTGGTGCCTTCCACCCTGTCCTTCCAGCACAAGCTGCCCCCACGCCTGTGGCGCTCACTCCCTCAGACACGTTTCTTTACGTGCCTTTGCCTGCTAAAAATGCATCCGTGCCCAGTGCAGTGTAGTGTCCTGGGCTGGACCCTGGAAGACAGGACATTTGTAAGGGAAAAAGTTGGTGAAACCCCCGAGGGCCTGTCGTTTCTTTCGCAGTGCGTGGCGATGCCGCCCTCCTACTTTGGACGAGTGTCTGGTGGTGACGTAAGAGGCGGATGTGGGGCTGCCGTGGGGCACGAGTGGGTGTTCTCGGCACGCTCTTCGCAGCTTTGCTGTCAATCTGAAATGATTCCAAAGGCGAAATATTTATCACCTTAATGTGATTAAAAAGCAACCGTCCATTTCCTTTTTCCTATTTTGCATTAAAATATGTAGTAATTTTTTTTACTAATAATATAAAAATTCAATAAAACTTTCACCATTGGCATTCACCTTCTGTTGCTCGTTTCATTTCATGACAATTTCTGCCACAGTATTTTTTTTAGAGACGGGCTCACTCTGTCACCCAGGCTGAAGTGCAGCCGAGAGATCTTGGCTCACTGCAGCCTCAACCTCCCAGGCTCAAGCCATCGTCCTACCTCAGCCTCCCAAAGTGCTGGGCCAGTGATAACTTGTATTTGTTTTTTGAGATAGGGCCTCACTCTGTCACCCGGGCTGGAGTCCATGGGCGCCGTCTGGGCTCACTGCAGCCCAGAACTCCCAGGCTCAAATCCGCCCTCTTCAGCCTCCCCCGTAACTGGAACTACAGAAGCCTCCACCTCACCCAGACGATCACCAAACTTAATTTTGCTGATGTGCTCTGGTCTCAAATGCTGGAGATAAGTCCTGTGGCTGCCTCACCAAAGGATGCCCCGTTTCATCACTCAGAGTCCTCCCAGGCCTTTCCAGGTGCCCATCTGGCATCACACTGAGAATGCCACGGGGTGAGGCTCCCTGTCCGGTCCCCACCTCCCCAACACAGCGGATGTGGGAGGCACCTCAGGGCTGGGGATGGATAAGGGAATGTGAGCAGAGAGACCCAGGGCCACACCCCCAGGACCCCAGTGGCAGAGGCTGGTGGGGCCAGTATCTCTTTCCAGCTGTAATGAGGATGCCACCTGGCCTTCCTGCGGACCTGGCCGAACCCCGCCAGGGACAAGGGCGTCCTGCTCTCACGGTTATCGTAGACAGCCGTTGCCTTTTCTAGTGATCAAAGTAACATGTGCTCATCAAAAAGCAGAGGAGAAATAGCATCTCCCATAACCCAGAGCACAGCACCGGCCCAGCTCACACCTCGCCTGTTTCCCTCTCATCTCATTTTCTGTGTCTTAAAAACATAAACGTTGGTGCTGCATCCACAGCCCTGGGTGCTGGCCCCCTTGTATCCCAGACATTCCCCGTTGTCACAGCGGACCTCATAACACAAGCGCTACTGGTCCCGCACGACCCCAACACAGGGTGGGCCTGAGGCATCAGCCCATTCCCCGGGCCGTCCGGCTTTCTGTGCCTCGGACGTGCTGCCGCGTAGACTCTTGTTTAGACTTTGAGTCCATCTTTAGGAGACACCAGAAGTGACGTGTTGGGTTAAGGGGAGGAAATTCCTAAAGGCTGCGTGACGTTTCCAGCATCACTGACGTGGGCACCATCACACGGGGGTGGGCGTCCCTGCCTCCCTCTGGGGCAGTTGCCGTTTCTGTGGACACCGGTGAGAAGAAGCATTTTTCCTCGTGAATATCGGCCATGTATCTTCATTTTTTGTGAACTTTGTCTTTTTTCCATTTGCTCAGCTGTTTCGGTAGTTTTGTGAGCGGTAATAGGTTAAAAAGTGCCCTCCACTATTAAATATTTCAAACTTACACAAAAATATAGGAATACAGGGCAGATCAGCTTCCTGGTACCTGCCACCCAGATTCAACATCTGTCGGCATTTTGGGGTGTTTTTTGTTTCTGTTTTTTGAGACAGTCTCGCTCCATCACCAGGCGCCAGGCTGGAGTGCAATGGCGCGATCTCGGCTCACCACAGCCTCCACCTCCCGGGTTCAAGCAATTCTCCTGCCTCAGCCTCCCGAGTAGCTGGGATTACAGGCACGCGCCACCACGCCCAGCTAATTTTTGTATTTTTAGTAGAGACGCGGTTTCACCATGTGGCCAGGATGGTCTTGATCTCTTGACCTCGTGATCCACCCGCCTCGGCCTCCCAAAGTGCTGGGACTACAGGTGTGAGCCACCGCGCCCGGCCGTCAATGTGGTTTGTCTATCCAAAGCCACACCTTTTTTTCTGGAATCTTAAAATCTTCAGACATTAAGTTGCTTCACCTGTATTTCAGGCAAGAAAAAGAATAAAATGTAAACATACTGGAAAGGAAAAAATAAAGCTGCATACAGATGACATGATCATCTACACAGAAAATCCCAAGGAGAAAGCACTTACATCTCATGTTAGCAAGGTCCGAGAAAACAGTCTCAAAGACCTAAGTCTATGTCAGTTTCCATGAACCTGCGACCAGCGATTAAACACTGAAGATTCAAAAAAAAAAAAATTCACCACAGTTTCAGGTTAAGGAAGTTCCTTTCTAGTCTTAATTTTCTGAGAAATTTGTAAAATCATAAACAGATGTTGCATTTATCACGTTTTTCCGTGTCCACAGGATTGTGTGGCTTCTCTTCTCTTGTCTGTTAACGTGGTGGGTTGTGGTAAGTATCGTTCTGAGGTTGAACAGCCTGACGTTCCCAGGATAAACCCCGCTCTGTCCTGATGTGCTTGTGCTTTGTATGTTGCCGGATTCCGTGGCTAGCGTTTTCTCGAAGATTTCTGCGTCTGTGTTCCTGGGAGGTTTTGCCCTGCAGTTTCTTTTCTTGGTATTAGGGTAATACTGGCCTCATAAAACGAGTTGAAAGTGTCACTTCCACCTTGGTTTTTTGATGAAATATTATAGAATTGGAGTTGTTTTTATCTTTAAATATTTTGTAAGATTCACCAGTGATTTTATCTGGACCGGATTTTTCTTTTTTGGGGAGGTTATTAAGTGTGGATTCAACTGCTTTCGTGGGGATAGGGCTGTTCAGGTTACTGGTTTTGAGTGAATCTTGGTAGCTTGTGGGTTTCCAGTTCATCCAGTCTGTGCATAGAGCGTTCCCTGGGTGCCCTTTCAATGCCCGTGGGCTCTGTAGTGATAGCTCCTGTTACGCCTGTACTGGGTCACTTGTATCTTCTCTTTTTTTCTTCATCAGTCTTATCTATTTTACTGACGTTTCCAAAGAATCCGCTTCTGATTTCATTTATCTAATATTTTTCTGGTTTTATTTTTATTTTTAAATTTTATTTATTTTGGTTCTTGAGACGGAGTCTCTCTCTGTCACCCAGGCTGGAGTGCAATGGTGCAATCTTGGCTCACTGCAACCTCTGCCTCCCAGATTCAAGCAATTCTCTTGCCTCTGCCTCCCAAGTAGCTGAGACTACAGGCACACACCACCATGCTCAGCTAATTTTTTTTTAATTATTATTTTTAGTAGACATGGGATTTCACCATGTTGGCCAGGCTGGTCTCCAACTCCTGACCTCAAGTGATCCACCCGCCTCAGCCTCCCAAAGTGCTGAGCTTACAGATGTGAGCCACTGTGCCCAGCCCCACATTTCTTCTAGAGCAGATCTGCAGTGAAAAATTCTCTTTTTTCCCCCTTCATTTGAAACATCTTTAGTTTACCTGATTCTTGAAGGACATTTTTGCTGTACATAGACTTCTTGGTTGACTAGTTTCTTTTCACACTTACAGGATTGGCTGACAGACTCAAGCGTCCATGCTGTCTTCTGAGAAACCCACCGGCTTTCAAACCTGTGTTTCCCTCATGCTATGCACCATTCTTCTCTGGCTGCTTTCGAGACACAATTTCTTTGTCTTTCGTTTTTGGTAGTTTGATTTTGATGTTTCTGGGTTTGGTTTTTTCTGCATTTATCCTCTCTGAAGTTCACTGAGCTTCTTGATCTATAAATTGATGACTTTTCAGCAGATTTTGTACTCTATTTCTTTAAATGTTTCTCTTCATTTTCTCATTTCCTTCTGGGACTCCAATGACACAAAAGTTAGACCATTTCCTAGCACGGGCCTTAGTAGGACCCAGGGGCTCTGTTTATTTTATTTTATTTATTTGTTTTGAGACAGGGTCTTAGTCTTTTGCCCATGCTGGAGTGCAGTGGTGTGACCTTGGCTCACTGCAGCCCCGAACTCCTGGGCTCAGGCAATCCTCCCACCTCAGCCGGAGTAGTTGGAACTATAGGCATGCACCACGACACCCGGCTAATTTTTAAATTTTTTGTAGAGACAGGGTTTTGCTATAGTGTCCAGATTGGTCTCAAACTCCTGACCTCACACATCCTCCCATCACAGTCTCCCAAAGTGCTGGGTTTACGGGCATAAGCCGCCATGCCCCAGCCAGCTGTTCATCTTTTTAAGGATCTTTTTTCCTCTCTTATTAGACTGGATAATTTCTACTGCTCCATCTAAAATTTCAGAATTATTTTCCTTCTTGTCATCTTTATTCTTCTTCTGAACTCATCTAGTGAATTTTAAATTTTGGTGCTGGAAAGAGATGCTGGCTGCTGCAAAGAAAAGTCAGCACCGGGACAGAGGATCTCTCAGCAAGGCAATCTTTACTTCCTGCAGAAAGGGTGCTCCTGTCAGCCATCTTGCCACAAGAGCACAACAAACAAAGGAAAAACAGACATATTTATCCGTTACGCATTTGGGGTCATCCTTACTGCTGTGTCTGATCTCTGCTGGTGGAGCCAGACCTCACAATCTAAAACCGAACCTGATTGGCTGGTATCTTAAAACTTTCTTGAATAGGTAAAGGCAATGGAGAACAAAGGAAAAAGAGGAAGTCCAAATGAGGAAGGGACAGAAAGTTGCTTGTGAAAGGACTTAGAAAATTAATAGCATAAATATCTTGGTTAAAGTACAAGGACATAGAATGTACTACATGCCTGTGAGCGCATCTAACAGCTACATGGGATAGGGCTTAACAAAGAGTTATTAGCAAAAAGCAAGAAAGCTTTGAAGAAAGTCTTTAAAACAAACTATTATTTCTAACAGTTATGATTTCTTCTTTAACAAGAAAGAAAACTTTGAAGAGGAACTTTTCTACTTCCTACATTTGGTTATTGTATTTTTCTGTTCTAAAATTTCCATTGGATTCTTTTTTATAGCTTCTCCTTCTTGATGAGACTTTCAAACTTTCCATTTTTTTAAGAGTGTTTTCCGTTACTTCTTAGAGCATGGTTATAATAATTGCTTTAAAATCTGTGAGATAGGACTAGGACTAGTGCTGTAGTCCCAGCACTTTGGGAGGCCAGAGAGGAGGACTGCTTGAGCCCAGGAGGTTGACACCAGCTTGGGCAACATGGTGAGACCCCATCTCTACCAAAAAATTTAAAAATTAGCCGGACATGGTGGCACACACCTGTAGTCCCAGATACTTAGGAGGCTGAGGTGGGAGAATTGCTTGAACCTAGGAGGTGGAGGCTGCAGTGAGCTCTGGGTGAGACAGAGCAGGACTGTCTCAAAGAAAAAAAAATGGTGTGGTAATTCCAACAACTGGGTCTTCTTGGGGGTGATATCTGTTGATTGTCTTTCACCTTGAGAATTCCTCAGACTTTCCTGGTTCTTTACATATTGAGTATTTTTGGATTCTATCCTGATCATTTTGAATATGAAATTGTGAGACTCTGGATCTTCTTTAAATCCTATGGACATTTTGTTTTAATTTGCCTCAGCAAGCAATACACCAGGTTAGACCCTGGCTGCACATTCTGACCTGCCTTCTGTGGGCCGTGACTCAAATGTGTGTTTCATTTTCAACCCTTTGCAGTATTACTTGGATCTGCCCCTGTGTACAGCACCCCATGGTCCGTCTGGGCCTGGGTGGTGCTGCCTGCCGGCTCGGCTCTGAAAGCCTGTGGTTGCTGTTGAGTGTCAGCTCCACACGTGCAGCTGGAAGCTGAGTCCTGGGGCTCACACCCATTTCTATGGGAACCTTTTTGCAATCTCCTTTACTCTCAGTGATGCTGAGATTGATTTATTGGGTGAGGTGGTGGCAGTTGATAATCGTTGCCCAAATTTATTCTTTTATAAGAGGGTACACAGGGATTTTTTTCCAATTCGTTGTTTTCTTACTCATTTATCTGCTGCAATTATCTAAGGGAGAATTTTCTCTCATCAATTATTTGGTTACTCTGAAACATCACTTATTCAGGAAAAACAGGATAAATACTTGTTTTCTTCTCCCACATTGATGCATGTTTCAGAGTGACCGACTGGCAGCCTAACCACCTCCGGTGCTCAGTGAGGTGTTGTTTGTTTTGTGTCATTACTGAGCCAAGGATTGTGCCAGATTTGACGTGTTTCACTTCACCGCTGTCATTCTGCCCTTGGGAGCTGCACGTGTACCCTCCTGGGCCCTCAGCTGGCTTCTTTGCCCACACGGCCTCTGTTTGTCCTTGGAATATGCCGGACGTGTCACTGGAGAGGACACCGTGCGTCCCCATCACTTGAAGCCACTTCTCCTGAGAGGTTTGGTCCCATCTGCTCTATAATTCTGTGGGTTGGTTTTCTTCTTTTTAATCTAAGGAGTCCATTCCCCATGCCTCTCAGGGTGAAGCAGCGCTTCCTACAGCATGGGAGCCTGCCCTCGCCGTGTGTCTGTGGCCCAGGGGAGGATCTCATGGCTTAGCTGTGGGAGCTGAAATGCGGGCCGCACCCTAAGGGCCTGCGTGGGCTCCCATCCAGGGGCTTCACCCACCACGCTGCTCTGGGTTCAGAGGGTGTTGTTCTGGGAGCACCAGTCAGTTGCGGGGCATGGAGAGGCTGCCATGAGCAAGTGTGGTGGGCCCTGCCCTGTGTGCTTGACCTCGGTAGGGAAATGATCCTGAACAACCAGGCAGGGCTCCGGCGCAGGGGCGGGAGCTCTGCATGCTGGTTGCAGCATCCAGGGCCGCCCGATGGGGGGATGATGTGACTGAGCTCCCACTGAGGGACCAGCAGGGTGGAGGCTGGAAAGGTGGGCCAGCAGCTCGGGGGTGTCCTGGAGCACACGCTGCGGGCACAGGAGGGATGGAAGTCAGGCCCAGGTCCCAGGATGTTCTACAGCAGCCTCTGGCTGATGGAGCCGGGGTGGCCAATGGCCTGGTGACAGAGGTGCAGGTGGGGTGACAGTGCAGGTGGGCCAAGGCGCCGTGGAGGTTTTGAGTCTCGTCTGCCTGCTCAGGGAAAGCTGGCAGGGCTTGCTGAGGGCCCCAGTGGGTGCACAGGTGGCAGTGGTGACAGCGAGGGCTGGCGCCTTTTTCTGAGAAAAGGAAGATGTTCAATGGGCCAAAGAGGGACAGCTGGGTTTTATCACTTTATGTGTCTCCATCAGCCACTTAGACATGCCGAGGAGGCAGCTGGACTTGGGGTCTGGAGCCGCGGTGACTGTGGAAGGCTGAGCAAGGCCACGTGGCTGCCCCTAACCCGCCCCCGCAGCAGCCGGTGGACGCGGAGTATTGAAGGGTCCGTCTGAGCCTCAGGTGCTCAGCAGTGGAGGCCCCGTCTGTCCTGCCAGCTATCCGGGCACGCCCCTGCGCCCTCCAACTCTACCCCATAGTGCGGTCTCCCCTGTGCCATCCCCCACCCTGAGCCTCCCACTTCTCCCAGCGCAGGGCAGGTGCTGGCATCTCAGGGCAGAGACGACCAGAGTAACCCCAGGTCCCTTGTGCCAGGGCAGGGTGTGAAAGCCACTATGTCACAGGGCAGACCCAGCCTTCAGGGAGCTCCTAGCCCAGGATGGTCGGCTTGGCCTGGGGAGGCTGCAGCACCGATATCCCACCACAGCCTCATTGGGTGCTGCGTGCTTAATATCGCCATTCATCAGCGTTAAGGGAGGGAGGTACCTCCCTAATGTGCGGGACCCCCTCTAATCAGTGCAAGGCCTGGCGGGCAACACAGACTTCCCAGAGGAAAACTTCTGTCTTAAGATGGCAGTATCGGCCCCCACCAGTTTCCAGCCTGCTACTCACCCTGCAGGTTTCAGACGTGCCTGGCGGGACCCACAATTGCACGGGCCAGTTCTGTGAAATCAGTGTCTTAGCACACAGGCCTCTCCCAGTGTCCGTGCTCTTCTGGAGAGCTCTTCTGGGCTGACACAGGCCCAGGGGCTCAGAACAGAGTGAAACAGCCCGGGGTTTGGAGGACCTGTCATTCTGAGGCCTATGGATCAGGCAGCAGGAGGGGCACAGGGTCCTTGGCAGAGGCGACATCCCTCTCCCCCACAGGCGCCAGGAAGGCCCCACCGCCTGAGGGTCTCTGCTACTGGTGGCAGTCACTGAGAGCCCACCAGTGCCGATGCCAGATGGGACTCTCATCTGTGTTCCGGGAACACGGGGCATTTATCTTGGGGACTTTCTGAAGGATGCGTGACAGAGGAGGAGGGTGTTTACACGGGGTCCCATGTCCTCATCAATGCTCAACAGAACCGTTTTGATTTTGCAGTTACAGGAAAGACAGTAAGTGACAGGAGAAGCAGGGCACAGGTTCTAATTGATGGAGACGCTACCAGGAGTCGATTCTGCTTCATCAATGCTCTGGGTGGAGAATCGTGGCCTGGGGTCCGTTAGTGTTGGTGCCATTTGTAGCAAAGAGGAGGTCGGTACCAAAGCCAAGGTGGACTGGCCCCAGACTGCCGCCCAGTGACAGGCCAGGCCTGCTGATGTGCACACTCAGGTGAGCGCACACTCGGAGGAGCTCACACTCAGATGGGCACACACTCAGAGGGGTACACACTGATGAGCTCACACTCGAACAAACTCAGAGGGGTACACACTCAGAGGACTGCACACGAGCACACACAGAGGAGCTCACACTCAGCACACACTCAGATGAGTGCACACTCATATTAACACACACTCAGGAGCACACTCAGGAGGGCACACAGACAAGCTCACAGATGAATACAGGAATACACACACAGAGGAACACATACACAGCACACAGATGAGCAACTCATGAACATCAGCACACACTCAGAGGAGCACACACAGCACACACAGAGGAGTGCACACTCAGGGGAGTGCACACTCATATACTCAGAGCATCGCATACTCAGGAGCTGCTTTGGGGAGCGTACACTCAGGAGCACACTCAGGGGAACTCACACTCAGAGGAGGACACACTCAGAGGAGCAGGCCTGGACTGATTAGATGCCAAGCCTGCTAATGTGCACACTCAGAGGAGCTCATACTCAGGAGCTCACATTCAGAGGAGAGCACACTCAGGAGCACACACTCAGAGGAGCACACACAGAGGATTGCACACTCAGGAGCTGACACCCACAGGAGTGCACACTCAGGAGCACACAGAGGAGTGCACACTCAGGAGCTCACACTCAGATGAGCACACACTCGCACGGACCCGCGTTTGACCCCCTGGTCTGCTTCTGTCCTCTTCAGGGCCTGGTGGGGTGGAAGCAGCCTTCTGACAGGGCTGCAGGATGGACAGAGGGTGGGACCCCCAGCACCCCGGGGCATCTGCTATGCGCTCTGGATCAGGGTGAGCCTCGCACAAGGGCTGGGTCTTGGAAGGGAGGACGCCGGGACGCGAGGCCCCTTCCTCGCCAGCCTGTATCTGCGGGTCTTCCTCTGCCCTGGGCCTCCCTCCCACTCTCCTCTGCTTCCTCACGTCCTGTCCCCATCCCTTCGGGCCCCAGCCCAGGCTTTCCAGGGCAGCACCTTTTCCCAGGCTGCAGGCTCTTTGGAGCCTCGGAAGCCTAGATCCCCACTTCCAGCCCACACATCCCAAGAAAGCCCTGGGTCCTCCGGCAGCCCCTCCCAGCCTGGGCAGCATCACCACAAAGACGCCGGTAGGCACCGCCCTGCTCTGCTCACCTCCACCCTGACCAGCAATGGCTGCATGTGCTGAGACTCTGGACAGTGCCTGAGTGGGTCCCCTGTGTCTCCCCCACAGCCAGGCCACCCCATCTCCCTGCCACCCTCCTGACACTCCGAGCGATGGTTCCACCCTCTTCCCCCCCGCTTCTGCTTCTTCACTTCTTCCGCAGGGCGCTGCCCTCAGATTGGCCTTGCCTATGTGCTGTCTCAGCCGGGCTCCGAGGGCAGGGCTGGGACTGCACCTGGGACCCCAGACGGGGGCCGGTACTTGAGCAGAGCAAAGGACAAGGGAGGGGTAGGGAGCCCTCTGCCTCCCCTCCTCCTTCCCACCAGGGGTGGCAGGGTCTGGTGAGAGGGTGGACACGCGGGTGGTCCCCTGGCCCTCCATCACCACCATGTCTCAACCCATCTGCTCGGTGTGTGTGGCTGAGGTGCCCAGAATGTGGGTCCCCAGGAGCCTCACCAGGGGGGCTTGCTGGCCCTTGGCACCTACTGCTGGGCATGAGGCACCATCCTTAGAGGGCCTGGGGTCCCGGAAGAGGCTTCGTTAAGCCCAGGCTTAGAGCAGACAGGAGCCTTAGGTAGCACTGACCGCTGCCCCCGGTGCCTGCCCAGGGCCACTGCCCAGAGTGGGCTGGTTAGGATTAGTCTTCTGGGAATGACATCTCCACACACCTGGGGAGCCACAAACAGGAGGCCACACACATGGCTTTTTTTATTCCAGTTGCCGGGAATAAAAGAAGGCCTGGGAGATGAGGCCATGGTTTTCTGGGGACCGTATCCCCTTCTCGCCTTAAAGTATCTGCCACATTAAAAGCAAAATGCAGATCCTCCCACACCTGCAGGCTGATCTGGACTGGGGCTGGCTTCCCCAGGCCCCTAGGCCTGTCCCCCACCTTCCTCCCTCCTGTTCTGTCAGGGGGCTTGGGTTTGGCCCCATGACGGGGCGCGGGTTGGAGGAGACTGGAGCCCAGTGTGGCCCGCCGAGCTGAGGCCTGGCCGGGAGCAGTGTTCTGGGCAGGGCTGTGGCCAGGAGGGTGAGGGGGGTGTGCCAGCACACAGGGAGTGGGGGGTGGGGGAAAGGGAAGGGGCCTTCCTGGAGGAGGAAGGGAGGAGCTGTGAAGGGGAGGCAGCAGGCAGGCAGCCTTGGCCTCCACTCCCCTGGGAAGCTGGGTCCCTCCCCTGCAGTTCTGGGCCATGGTGGAGAGGGGGCCAGAGCGGAGGTGGGGAGAGAGGAAGCCCCACTCTGGGTCCGAGCCTGGAGCTTGAGTGGGGACCTCAAAACCCCAGTTGGAGACGGGACCCGGCAGCACTGCGCGGGGTCTGCTGGCACCAGGGCAGGGCCCGCTGGCGCTGGGCGGGGGGACACAGGCCTGCGATCAGGGCCGGTGGGGTCAAGCCCCTCTTCTGCCGTGGTGTCAGGTGGGGGAACGAGCAGGAGGGGAGGTTTTGGACCCCGGGCCTCCGGAATTCCGTGAAGAGCTCTGCTTGGGTCCCCATGGAGGGTTCAGGGGCCTCAGTCTGGAGTGTGTAGGAGTGCAAGGCAGAGGCTTCGGACGAGGACGAGGGGCTTGGACCCAGGACCCCGCACTGGGACCCTCAGGGCACAGCCCACCAAGTCCCTGGCAGGAGCAGCCAGAGGTCCCGAGCTCTGGGAAAGGGGAGGAGCCGACACCCCAGGGACTTGGGGCTTTGACTGGGCTGCGGCTTCCCAGAGACGCTGAGTTGGACCCAAGGGGTGGACTTTGGGCCCACGTTCCTCTCCGGGGTGTCGTGAGGTCCCTCTTGTGCCGTCGGTGGTGGGATGAGAGCTGGTGGATGTGTAGAAATGAGGGTGGGTGTCATTCCCCCGTGCTCAGCCCCTCCTGCTCCTCCCCCTCCCCCACAGGCCAGGACACAGGGCCTCCAGGGCTGGGACGGGAGGGTGGGGCTGGAGCTCTGGGGCTACGTGGAGAGGGGAGAGGCTCCAGCGGGATGGAGCTGGAAAGTTGCGGGCGCTGAGTTGGGTGGAGCCCCACTGCGTGAGAGACTCTGCTCCCAGGGCGAAGAAGGGGCCTGGAGACCCTGGCGGGGACAGGCCAGGTCAGACCGGAGATGCGGGACCCAGGAGACTCGAGGAGGGGCCAGGGCTGGCATGCGCCTGTCCTGCCCGCAGGACTGCAACCGGGGCCTCAAGCGTCCCTGCAAGGGGCAAAGTCTGTGGAGCTGCTGAGACCCCTGCGTGTGGGAACAGACCCCGCCCAATGCAGCTTCCGGGCTCAGGTGGGGTCTCTGAGCCAATTTCGCCCCCAGGGGTAGAGCTACCTCCTTAGTGGAGGGTACGGTCTTTGGGGCTGGAGCACGTTCTGGTGGTGGGCAAAGGGGGGCAGGTGTCACAGACCCGGGGTCCCGGGGAGGAGGTCCCTGTGCAGCAGGACCAGGCAGGCCACTGCACTACCGTGAAACTCCAGAGAGGCCGACGGGGCAGGGCGCTGCGCTGGGGCTCCAGTGAAGCAGGAATCCCAGAGCCCCCAGCCTCCAGCCTCTCATCCCAGCCCTGGAGTCCTCTTGTCCTGGGGGTGGGGGAGGGGCGGGAGGGGCTGACCACTGGGGGACTGGCACCCACCCTCGTTTCTACACACCCACGGCTCTCACCCCCACCGGCGACGCAGAAGAGGGACCTCACGATGCCCGGAGAGGAACGTGAGCCCAAAGTCGACCCCTTGGGTCCAACTCAGCATCTCTGGGAACCTGCAGCCCAGTCAATGGTCCCGCCTGGCTGAGTGCCCTCCCCCACCCCGGCTCCTAGGTGACAAACAGAGAAGGGTCAGCCGGGAGGAACCCAACCAGCAAGTGGCAGCAGAGAGGGCGCCCTGGAGTCTGAGTGTCGAGGTTGAAATCCCCGTAGGAAGTGCCACGGGGCACTGGTGAGAGGGTTGGCCTCTCTCTGGTGGAGGACACTGTGTGCTTGAGACCAGGATGGCTAAGTTGGCACGAGATGGAGAAACTGAGCTGAGAGGTGGAGACGTGAGAAAGAGAAGCAGAGACAGAGACAGAGACATGGGGGAGTGAGAGAGAGGAGACAGAAGGAGAGACCGGAGACAGAGTGAGACAGTGAGAGACGGTGGAGAGAGACCAAGGACGGGGCAGGGGGTGGAGAGAGCCGTGGTGTCAGGGCAGAGCGCGGCTTCCAGAGGCCCCCCCATCCCTGCCCACTCTGGCCCTCCATTCGCTGTGTCTGAGCTGCGTGTCTGTCCCAGGAGTGAGAATCCCGCCTCCTCCTGGCTGTCCCCGTGGAGTCCTCTTGATCCTGGAGAGTTTCCCAGGTGGGCTTGTGGATGGGGAGACCATCAGGATTCTCAGGTAGGGTTGTCACTGGGAGCAGCCAAGGGGTCCTCATCTCAGTGACTCGTGTCTTCCTAAAAGTCAGAATCAATTAATAAATAAAGGCCTGGTGCGGTGGCTCATGCCTGTAATGCCAGCACTTTGGGAGGCCGAGGGAGGAGGCCCACTTGAGCCCAGGAGTTCAAGACCAGCCTGCGCAGCATAGCGAGACCCTATCTCTCAAACACAAAGGCATGGCCAGCCCTGAGACCCCCAGGACCTGGGTTTCTGGGCTTAGGAAACCCAGCTCATGCTGACTGAAGTCCAGAAGGTTCCTTTCCGAGGTCCAGGCGGGATGAGGCCTTGCTGCCAGCCACACCTTGGTAGTCACCTTGTGAGCCCCTGGGTGTAGACCGAGTCTCTGGTGGCTCTCCTGGCCGACCTCCTCTGTCACGCTGTCCAGGGGCTGTGATGGGCGGCCTGCCTGTGGGTCAGGCCTCCGCTGGCAATGTGGGGGCAGGGCGAAGCTTCTGGCTCACTGGCCATCTGGTTCTGGGCTCTGGGGACAAGACCAGGCTGCATGAGCTCCCCCATCCCCTGATGGCTGTCGTGCACGTGGCTGAGGTCCTAGCTAGGAACTCGCACCCGGAGCCTGGCTGGCGCAGGCTTAGAACCCAGCTTGGCCCCCCGCCCCGGGACCTGGGCAGGATCTGTCACCTCTATGCACCTCCTTGCCTGGAAAAGGGAGCGCTGGAAGGGCTGGAGTGAACACCCAGCCTTGGGTTACTCATTGCCATTACCTTGACTTCCTCCTCGGAGCTCAGCTCAGGAAGAGAAAGGCTTTGAGCAGACAGCAATCTCCAGTGGGCCCCGTCAGCCGGGCTCTGGTCCCACCTCACTCTCCCAGGTGCCCATGCCATCTTGATGGGCTGGACACCCACGGGGCCCTAAGGCCCATGGGACTCTTCCTCCTCAGCAGGGGCAAGGAGGGGCCTCTGTGTCTAGGGCATCATGGAGTTTCAGAATCTTGGGGTTTCAGAATCATGGGGAATAGGGGAGCTCAGCTTGCCATGGAACAGACCTTGAGCAGCCCCTCTGTCTGACCCTCAGTTTCCTCATCGGTGGGGATTTCCCTGGATCCCCTGAGTTTCCTTGTGAGGACCAGGTATGGACAGAGTGGATTGAAACTCCCTGGGTTTCCTTGTGAGGACGAGGTGTAGACAGAGTGGGTTGAGACCAGGTGTGGACAGAGTGGATTGAAAGTCCTTGAGTTTCCTTGTGAGGACCAGGTATGGACAGAGTGGATTGAAACTCCCTGAGTTTCCTTGTGAGAACGAGGTGTAGACAGAGTGGGTTGAGACCAGGTGTGGACAGAGTGGATTGAAAGTCCTTGAGTTTCCTTGTGAGGACCAGGTGTAGACAGAGTGGGTTGAGACCAGGTGTGGACAGAATGGATTGCAAGTCCCTGAGTTTCCTTGTGATGACCAGGTGTAGACAGAGTGGGTTGAGACCAGGTGTGGACAGAGTGGATTGCAAGTCCCTGAGTTTCCTTGTGATGACCAGGTGTAGACAGAGTGGGTTGAGACCAGGTGTGGACAGAGTGGATTGAAACTCCCTGAGT
>CM052650.1:1005606-1025509 GCA_028533165.1 Leontopithecus rosalia
CCCACACCACTGACTCCCACACCAACACCCACACCACCCAGACCCAGCGGCCACGCCACCGACACGCCCGGCCCCACGGAACTGGGGCAATCCTGTGACAGTGATGAACCAGCAGAGCAGTCTTCCCCAAAGCAAATCCCGCCTCCACTCCAGGGCTGAGGGCCTTCTCCTGATGCCTGAGGAGAGAGGCCACGGTTGGTGGCCGTCACAACTTGCCTGCCTGGTGGACTGAGCCCAGCAGCTGGGCAGCCTCCCAGGGAGGGTTCCAGGGGCTGAGAGACCTTGGGGCTAGCCAGGCTGGAGAGGGAGGTGGAGAGGAGAGGGGAGGAGAGAGGAGGAGGGGAGTCAGATCCTGGCTGGGCAGGCATCCTGGACTACCATATCTGACTTCATCGCTGTGGCCCAAATTCCCCAGCTGGAAAACGGATGTCGTGACATCTGCCCTGTTGGAGGCACCGTGGGAGCCTGCCCTTCTTCCCTCAGGCGTCAGGAGCCGATGTGGCCCACCCACCACCTCCATGGCCCACTGAGCGCCAGGTCAGGTATCTGCCTGAGCGGGGCCCATCACATTCCTGCTCCGGGATGCAGCCGCACGGTGAGGGGCAGGCAGAGCCGGGGTCGGGAAGGCGGGGTTTGGGAGCTGGAATGCCTTGGGAGGAGGGTGTGCCACCGAGCTCACAGAGGGAGACCATGTGGCCCCAGAAGGAGACGAGGCACTGCCAGGCCCCTGTGCTGCCAGCAACAGAAGCCCACACTCACAAAGCATCACGGATGACTCCCTGCTCATACAGCCGAGTGGGCGAGACCTGCCTGCTTCAGGCGTGGTTGGATCCAGCATTTCAAATCAGAGACCCGGCTGCTTCTGCCAGTTGGGATGGCTCAGAGGCCTCTCAGGGCAGAGACAGTGAGACCCAGCCCCAGCTGCACCCCAGTGCGCTGGATACTCAGGTGGGCCCCGGAAGGGAACAGGGGAACGGGAGGAGAGGGCTCCATCCAGATCGTGGATGGGCCCCGCGAGTAGATGGCAGCTGAGGTGGGCATTGTCCACCAGGAGGAGGGCCAGTCAAGGGGACACAGAGGCTCGAGGCACCGTGACAGTGGCACGGCTGTTTCCCATGCTGGACATGTGTGCCACGGAGCCCCACTGCTCCCCAGGTGGAAGAAGAGGGGCTGCCCCAGCTGTGACCACAGCTCACAGGAGGCCTCCAGTGAGGGGTGAGAGCCCCTCTCTCTCTCTCCGGGCAGGGGTCAGTGTGCGGGGGGCACCCCTGGGGTGGCTCGCAGTGATATCTGGGGCCTGCTTAGCCTCTGTGAGCCTCAGTTTTTCCATCCTTGGGGAAATGCGACCCTCCAGCGTGATAAGGCGTCACGTGTGAGCTCTGGGGACTGACAGGGCTCTGAGGGAGCATCAGAGGTGAGGCCCCAGCGCTGCTGCACTCGGGTGGGGTCCTCAGTGGCAGGCACTGGCCCTGGTGGGGAAGGTTCTTCCACGACCCTCGGCACACTGGGAAGGGCTCAGTCTGTCACCTAGGCATGCCCTTGGCTCTCACCACACGGCCTGGGGTGGGGCCTCCCTGCAGCCATACAGCTGTCCGCGCCTAGCACCACCAGGCACTGCCCTGTCCACTAACGGAAGGGTCCCCAGCTCCCTGGTGGTCCGTTTGCAGGGACACCCCCAGCCCACTCCTCTCCGCCAGCGTCAGCCCTCTGAGGGGAGTGCCGCGCCGCCAGACCCTGGCTCAGAAGCCCGCAAGCGAGCGGGGAGGAAGCAAGTTCATTACCTTCCACGGCGTGATAAGCCCTCACTGATTGCTGCATTAAGGGACAGGCCCGATAGGCTATAAATTACAGGAGATGTTCTCACGTGTCTGTGTCTCCAGGGCCAGCCTGGAGAAGTTAATTATTTTTATAGGTCCAGATAGGGCACTGGATGATCAGAATGCCCAGTCCCAGGCCCAAGTCACACCGAAGCAGCCCCCTCCCGCTCCCAGAGCCAAGCCCAGTGTCCCTGGAGAGCAGTCCAGCCCCGCCCACCCTGGCTCCTGGTGCCAGCCCCCTGCAGATGAGCAGCCGGGGGAGTTGCTCCTGCCCACGGAGAGGTGGGCTGAGAGCTGAGTGGCCGGCGGGCCATCAGTGACCCTGAGGAGGCAGCCTTCCCCCTGTCGCCCACCACGGCCTACATTACAAATACATAAATCATAATGTTTCAACAAAAGCAAAATTTAATTTTCTCCTTTCAGCTGTTATCTGGGCCGGGTGCTATATGGCAGGCTGCGCCCGCTCATTCATTACGCCCGCTGAATGGATAATAGCAGCCTCGTCGATTGCAGCCGGCTTTGTGAGGCCTCTGAATGTGCTGCGCAGCCTGTGGCGGCCCAATCTCCTCGCATCTGGAATAGATACACAGGACTCTATTATTCCTTGCCAGAGCAAAATTAAATAGTTGCGTGTGTGCTGGGGTGGGGGCCGGGGCTCTGGGAGGTGGGAGGCGGCGTTGCACCCGGAGACCCGCTCAGCCGCCTGAGCGCCCTGGCCCCCGCGGAGGCTGTGCCCAGCCTGCAGGTCCAGGGCCCCGGAGCAGCTTCAGCTCCACACCAGTCACCCTCTGTGGCCTCCTGGCCTGCCCATGCCCGCCATCCCATGGGCCAGGCCCATTTCACAGACCCAGGAAACTGAGGCCTGAGGGCTGAGCCGCGCCCTCCTTTGCTCTGGGTGTTTCTGTGGGACGGTGGGGTTCAGGATTCCTTGGTTTGAGACCCGGGACAAGATGATTGCGATGAGGAACTCACGACAGCTTGTAAAGAGGGGGTTCCCGCACCCTACCCACCCACCATCCGTCCATGCCCCTTCCTCCACCCCCAGTCTGCAGATGTGCCCCAGCCAGGTTCATGCTCTGTGGTGCCCCTCATGGGGTGGGTCCCCTGGCCAACGACCCCACCCTGGGGTTCTGAGTGTGGGAAGCTGAGAGTGAGCTCAGATCTAACCCGCTCCCACGTTTAAGGCGGTAGAGCTGGGGGGTTGGTCCCCTTCCCAGGGAGATGCCAGGGGAGAAAAAAACTGACTGGGGCCTGGCTTGGCATCCAGGGTGACAGGGATCCCCCAGCACCTGGCTCCTTCCTGCAGAGCACCTGGCAGGGCCAGGGGAGGGTGGGCCTGCCGTGGACCCTATAAAGGGATGCCCAGGCTCTCTGTGAGTGAATGGCCCTGGCCCTGGCCCTGGGTCCAGTGACCACCATTGGCCATCACCTGCTGCCTCTCCTCCTGCTTGAAGCCCACAATCCAAGGCAAAAGTCTGTTCTGTGGGTGGGGGCTGGGGTCCTCTGGGGAACCTCCACGCCTGTCATTCCCAAGGGCATGACCTCCCATGTGGACAGAGGCCACCAGAACAAAGAGGTACAGCCTGGATGGGCAGCCGCAGCCAGCTCCCGGAAATGCCTGGGGAGGCAGAGGCGGCAGGCTGGTGATGGGGGGGCAGGCTCGGGATGGAAGCATGGATGCCGCCGACACAGCTGGGCACTTCCTCCCGTGTCCCCTGGTGCGTGTCTGCAAATGCACTTGACAGAATGGAGCGGCGTGTAGGCCGGGCTGCGGCCCCTTTCCATTTAACCTCCACGCTGCCCTCCTCATTCGTGGACGCCTCTGCAGGAACTGCTGAGCGGTCTGCCCAGAGGTGCCCTGGGTCTCTCAGCGCCACTCTGGGTGCCAAGGCCACTGTCCCACAGACCCTGGAGCCCGAGGGCCCCACAACCCCATGTCCCTGCACACAGCCTGACGGCCAGGTGCTCTGCAGTCGTGGCCCTGTCCCATGGCCGAGTCTCACTCTCACTTAGTCCACAGCTGCCCATAAGCTCAGGCTGAGACTGTGCAGAGAGTAGGGGGCCAGGTTCCCCGTGCCCTGCAGAGCCTGACTGTCCCAGGAGCCTCTGTTCTCATGGAAAATGGTTGGGGGACCGAGCGTGGTGCTACACACCTACAGTCCCAGCTATTTGGGAGGCTGAGGCAGGAGGATCACCTGAGTCCAGGAGGCAGAGGCTACAGTAAGCTGTGATGGCACCACTGCACTCCAGCCTGGGTGACAGAGTGAAACCCATCTCGAAAAAAGAAAAAAAAAGGAAAATAAATAGAAAACTTTCAGGGCCTGCCTAGTGCCCAAAGGCGAGGAGCCCAGGCCTGGGTTCAAAGGCACTGAAGGGGCCACGGCAACAGCCTGGGGCTTGTGGCTCACGGCAGCAGCTGAAGGTCATCATGGGGGAGGAGAAGCCGTGTTTCCTTGGCGGGCATTGGCCTGTGGGGAGGCCTGGGCTGGGTCTGGACACTCGGTGACTTCCATCAAAGCTCCTGCTTTGTCCCTTGATGACTGTGGGGCAGATGCCTTGAGTTTCTTTGGCTCCAAAAACGCAGTCTGGGTCAGGCACAGTGGCTATGCCTATAATCCCAGAAACTTGGAGGCTGAGGCAGAAGGACTGCTTGCGCCTAGGAATCTGAGGCCACCCTGGGCAACATAGTGAGACTCCATCTCCACAAGAGATAACAGTCAGCCAGGCATGGAGGCGTCTGCCTGTAGTCCCAGCTACTCAGTAAGCGAGGCCAGAGGACACCCTGAGCTCAGGATTTCGAAGCTGCAGTGAGCTGTGAGGAAGAGGAAGACCCTGTCTCTAAAAAAATAAAAATGAAATACAATTCATTCTGTTTAAACGTTATTTACAAACCAGTTTCTGCTTGTGTCCCCGGGCCCATGAGGGCTCTTGGTGGCACCGAGACGGCTTGGTGCTTCCTCGGCAGGTGGGACAGGTGCTTCCTCGCTGTTTCTCCTGTCGCTCAGCAGACATTCACCGAGCTCCTGTGCTGGCGGAAAGAGAGACAAGAGCTCCTGTCCTCGTGGACCTGGCATCCTAGGGACAGAGAGGACCAGTGAACACAAGACGTAAGTGAATTCTGAGGTTAGAGAGTGGTGATTGTGTGGAAGTGAATCATGGGTGGGGGTCGGAGTACAGACTCCAAGTGGGCTGCAGGTACCTTTGCTATTTTCAGTAGGGTGGGTGGGCGGGCGGCAAAGACTCGAAGGTGATAAGGGCAGGAACAGCACTCCCCACCGGGGAAGAGCCAGTGCAAGGACCCTGCGGCAAGGCCTGCCTGACCCCTCAGGACAGCAAGGAGGCCGGTGTGGCTGGCAGAAGGCTGAAGAGGGTGAGCTCTGAGAAACCACAGAGTAGAGCTTGTGGATCTGACACCACACAAGGGCTTGTGCTCGCCTGCAGCGAAGGAAGCCACCGGAAGGTCTGATGGAGAGGAACGAGGGCCTGAGGTGTGTTTTGAAAGGAGAGCACCCTGGCTGGGGTGCAGAATGCGCTGCAGGAGCCCAGATGGAGCCGGGGGAGCCGGAGGAAGCTCCTGGGGATGCAGCTAGAGGTGATGGTGGCCCGGCCTGGACGGCAGGTGGAGGGCCAGGTCCAGGACGTACTTTGAAGGTACAGGTGTGAGCTGCCACAGGGCCGGGCGTGGTGGCTCACTCTGTAATCCCAGCACTTTGGAAGGCCGAGATGGGCAGATCACCTGGGGTCAGGAGTTTGAGACCAGCCTGGACAACATGATGTAAAAACACAAAGATTAGCTGGGCGAGGTGGTGCAAACCTGTAATTCCAGCTACTCGAGAGGTTCAGGCAGGAGAATCGCTTGAACCTGGGGAGGCGGAGGCTTCAGTGAGCCGAGATCACGCCACTGCGTCACTGCGTCACACCACAGTGACGCCACTGTCACCTCCAGCCTGGGTGACAGAGCAAGACTCCATCTCAAAAAAAAAGTAGAGCCAAAAGGACTTGTTAATGAACTGGATGTGGGAGTGAAAGAAAGAGGCGAGTCAAAGACAAATTCAGAACTTTGATCTCGCAACTCAAAGGTGGGAGCCACTTGCACCCAGCTGTAGAAGGCTGGAGGAGAGCAGGGCTGTGGGAGGGAGGCCAGGACTCGGGTCTGAGCAGGTCGATTGTACAGCCAAGGGCCAGTGCCGAGAGCAGCAGGTTTTGTGAGGAGTCCGGTGAAAGCTCCAGGCTGGAGAGAGATGTGAGCTGTCGTGTGGACATGGGGTTTTAAGCCACGTGGGCCAATGAGATCACCCAAGATATGACGGAAGAGAGGAGGGCCAGGGCTGGAGCGGGGGGACGCCCATCAGTCCGAGGTCAGAGAGATGAGGGGGAGCCTACGAGGAGGACACTGGGAGACGCAGCAGGGAGGCCAGGGACGTGAGCTGCCTGGAAGCAGTGAGGAACGCGTCTCCAGCAGGAGGGAGACGTGCCACTCAGCGGCCAGCTGAAGACTGAGGAGCGGCCATGCCACTTTCAAACATGGAAGTCCCCGGTGACCTTCACGGGAGCGATCTTCACGGCACAATGGGGAAGAAAACCTGGTCGGAGTGGATTTAAAAATAATGAGCTCTATTTACGGAGCAGATGGATCGAGAGGATGTGGATTTACCCTCCCACCTGAACAACTAAGTTGAATGAACCAACGGATCGAAAGACATTGAACAGGAGGGAATGAAGGCTAATGATGTCAGAGACATAGAAAAAATGCTGCAAGCCTTAGGATTTTCCCAGTTTACTGCCTCGAGAGGTTTGCAGACCACCGTGCAGGGAGGGCAACCCGGGAAGTAGTGAAAAGAACACCAGCAACCTGCGGGACTTCAAGCAGCCAAATGCTGCGGCCCTTCGAGTCTGCGGGTTCAGCCTCTGAGGATCCACAAACCGCAAACCAAAAGCATCTAAGAAAAGAAAGCATCTGTGCTGAACACACACAGACTTCCTGTCGTGACTCCCTAAACAGTGGGGTGCAAGAACTGTTTACATGGCATTTACATTGTATTAAATATAAGTAATCTCAAGGGGACTTACAGTAGGTGAAACGCTAACACGGCACCCTTTTATGTAAGGGACTCAACTCCATGGATTTTGGTGTCTGTGGGGAGTCCTGGGACCGAACCCCTCCTGGATACGGAGGGACAGTTGTATATGTGTGATGGGAGCTCTTCAGCTGGGAGAGAGAATAGAAAAAATACTTCAAGAAATTATGACCAAAACTTTAACAAATAGGATGGAAACTATAAACCCACAGGTCCGAGAAACTCCACAAACACCAAGCATCATTCACTAAAGCCTGTGATAAGGGTAAGTCTTAAAGCAGCCAGGTTGGGACACACGCACACACACGCGTGTGCGCACACACGCACATACACACACGCACGCACACACACATATACACACACACATTGTGATAAAGGGTAAGTTAAAAACAGCCAGGCTGGGACACACACACACGCACACACACACATGCGCACACACATTGCGATAAGGGTAAATCTTAAAGCAGCCAGGCTGGGACACATACATGCGCACATGCACACACACACACACATTGTGATAAAGGGTAAGTTAAAAACAGGCTGGGACACACACACACGCAACACATAAACACATGCACACACACACGCACACACACACACTGTGATAAAGGTAAGTCAAAGCAGCCAGACTGGGACACATACACGTGCACACACACGCTGTGATAAGGGTAAGTTAAAAACAGCCAGACTGGGACACACACATGCACATGCGCACGCACACACACACATACACACATATACACACACACATTGTGATAAAGGGTAAGTCTTAAAAACAGCCAGGCTGGGACACACACACACACGCACACACACTGTGATAAAGGGTGTCTTAAAAGCAGCCAGGCTGGGACACACACACACACACACACACACACTGCAAAGAAACACAGATGAGGGTGACAGCGGATTTCTAATTGGAAACGTTGCAAGCTAGGAGAGAATGGAACAACATTTTTAAGGTGCTGAAATAAAAGTAAAACCGTCAACTTAATATGCTTTACACGGTGAAAATACCTTTTAAAAATAAAGGCATGGCCAGGCATGGTGGCTCACACCTCTAAATTCAGTGCTTTGAGAGGCTAAGGTGAGAGGATCTCTTGACACCAGAAGTTCAAGACCAGCCTGGCCAACATAGTGAGATCTCATCTCTTAAAAAACAATAAAAAAGCTTAGCCAGGTGTGGTAGTGCATGCCAGCTACTCGGGACACTGACGCAGGAGGATCCCTTCAGCCCAGGAGTTCAAGGCCACAGTGACTTATGATTGCATCACTGCACTCCAGCCTGGGTGACAGAGACCGTCTCTAAAAATTAAAAAAATAAAATAAATAAATGCACACACACTCACACACACAGAAAACAAAGGAAAAATAAATAATTTTTCAGACATAAGAAAAGCTGAAAGAATTAATCACCAGGAGTTTCACACAACAGGGACTGGTAAAGGATCTCCTTTAAGCAGAAGGAAAATGATAACAGGGGAATACACAGAAGAATAAAGAGCATCAGAAGTGGCAGCTGCGACAATTTTCTGTTTCAAGCAAAAAAGTAAAAACAAAACATATTGTGGGGTTTATAACGCGTGTATAAGTCAAACGCATGACAACAGCACCAAGGCCAGGAAGGGAGAAATGAAGTGTGTTGGTGCAAGGTTCATACGCTGTCTATGCCACACTAAAATACCACTTGAAAGGAGGCCACGACAAGTTAAAAAGGTGTACTCTAAACCCTAAGCAAGCACTAAAGTAAAACAAAGAATCACGGTTAATACACCAAAAGGAGAGAAAACTAACTCATAAAACGTGACACGTGGAACAAATGAAGTGAATCCTCGGATTTCCCCAGTTTACTGCCTTGAGAAGTTTCCAGACCGTGGTACAGGAAGGGGCAGCCTGAGGGGGCAGTCAAAAGAGCACTAGTGACGGGCAGGACAACTTCCTGAATCCAAAGGAGACAGAAAGGAAACAAAGGAACCAAGGAAAGGCGGGACAGATGAGATACACAAAGCAAGACGATACATTAAATCCAGATATATTCGTATTTACACCAAATGCAAGTTGCCTAAACACTCCAATTAGAAGGCAGAAATTGATTGGGTAAGAATGTCAAGACCCAACTATATAATCTTATGAGAAACTCACTTTAAATATAAAGACACAAATCGATTAAAAGTAAAAGAATGGAAAAAAATGAATCATGTTAATACCAATCAAAAGAAAGCTGGAGAGGTCATATTCATATCAGACAAAGTAGACTTCAGCGTGTAGAATATTAGCAGGCACAGTGAGGGTCATTTTATAATGATAAAGAGCTAATTCATCAAGAGGACATAAGCATTCCCAAGGTTTGTGCACCCAAAAGGGTACTACAGAATATGCGAACTAAAAACAGAGAAAATCACAGGAACATGGACAAACCCACAAATATGGTCAGAGATTTCAACATCCTTCTCTCAGTAATTGACAGGACAAGTAGGGAGAACACCAGCAAGACCACAGAAGATGGAAGCACTGTCAACCAATCTGATCTCATTGATGTACAGAACACTCTGGCCAATGACAGCACAGGTTCGATCCTTTCAACTTCACAAGGAACATCTATCAAGAAACGCCACATTCTGCACCAGAAAACAAGTCTCAATAAACTTAAAAGTATTCAAGTCATGCAATACATAACATACATATGTTATGTTACCACAATGGGATCAAACTGAAGATCAACAGCACGAATATCTGAAAAATGTCCAAATATATGAAAATTAAATCACACACCTCCAAATGACCCGAGATCAAAGAAGAGATAAAAAAGAAAATAGGAAAGTATTGTGAACTGAGTGAAAAGGAATACATAAAAAAATTTTGGATGTTGCTAAAGCAATGTCGTCCTTAGAGGGAAATTTATAGCACTACGATTCATATTAGGAAAAAGGAGAGACCTTAAATCAATGATCTCAGCTTCTACCTTACAAAACCAGGAAAGAGAATAGCAAACAAAACTCAAAGTAAACAGAAGAAATAAAATTATAAGCCTTAAGTAGAAATCAATAAAATAGAAAATAGAAAAGTAATAGAGGAAAATTAATAAAATAAGAAAATTGGTTATCTGAGAAGATTAAATTGATGATCCAGACTAATCAGGAACAAAATGAGAAGACACAGATGACCAATTTCAGGACATTAAAAAGGTGACATCATTTTAGATTCTACATACATTAAAAGGGTAATAGAAGATTGTGGGAAGTAGAAACGTTCCTCTTCAAAGTTTCCTTTCTTGTTAAAGAATAAATGCTTCTTGCTTTTTGTTAATAACTCTTTGTTAAGCCCTAACCTATGTAGCTGTTAGACATGCTTACCGGGGCATGTAGTACATTCTATTTTCTTGTACTTTAACCAAGATATCTGTGCTGGACGTGCTCACAGGCATGTCCCAGCTCGCAGCCTATGCCCCTTCCTTATTTGTACCTCCTTTTTGTTCTCCATTGCTTTTACCTGTTTAGAAAAGTTTCAAGTTGCTAGCCAATCGGGTTTCAGCTTACATTGTGAGGTCTGACTCCAACCAATGGAGATCAGGCACAGCAGAAAGGACGACCACAAATGCACAAGGGATAAACATATCTGTTTTCCTTTGTTCATTGTACTCTCGTGGCAAGATGGCTGACAAGGGTACCCTTCCTGCAGGAAGTAAAAATTGCTTTGCTGAGAGATCCTTTGTCTCGGTGCTGACTTCTCAAAAGATACAAACTATCAAACCTCATTCAAGAAGATATTTAAAATATGGATAGTCCTGTAGCTATTAAAGATTGAATTTGTAGCTAAACACTTCCCAAAAGAAAACTGCAGGATCAAGTAGGTTTTAAGGAAGACATAATACCAATTGTATACAAACTTTTCCAGAAAATTGAAGAGAAGGAAATCATTTTTAACTCATTTAATGAGATGAGCATTACCCTGATGCCAAAACCAGGCTAAAAATGATATTAGAGAAAACTACATACCAATATCCATTATAAATATAAGTGCAAAATTCTTAGAATTTAGCAAATAGAATCCAACAATATTTTTAAAGGATAATACATCATGATCAAGTGGGGATTATCTGTGGAATTCAGAGTTAGTTTAATATTCAAAAATCAATGTAATTTGCCATATTAACAGCCTAAAAAGAAAAACTGTATGACTATTTTAAATAGATACAGGTAAATCATTTGACAAAATCCAACAATTGTTTGTGATTTAAAAAAAAAATAAGACTTAGCAAAATAGGAGTAGAAGAGAACTTCCTCAACTTGAGAAAGGGCATCTCTGAAAAACCCACAGTTAATACCATACCAAATGGTGAAAGACAGAGTACTTTCCTCCTAAGGTCAGGAAAAAGACAAAGATGTTTGCTCTTAACCCTTTTATTCAACATCATACCAGGTATTCTAACTAGTGCAATAAGGCAAAAATAAAAAGCACCCATATTGGAAAGAAATAAGTAATACTTTATTCATACACAGCATGATCATCTACATAGAAAATTCTAGGTAATCTACAAAAAGGCTAATAGAAATAATACTTTGTTGGGTATGGTGGCTCACACCTGTAATCCTAATACTTTGAGAGGCTAAGGCAGGAGGATTGCTTGAGCTCAGGAGTTTGAGACCAGCCTGGGCAACATGGCAAAACCCTATGTCTATAAAAATTTTTTTTTTTAAATAGCTGGGCATGGTGGCATGAACCTGTGGTCCCACCTACTTGGGAGGCTGAGGTGGGAGGATCACCTGAGCCCAGGAGGTGGTGGCTGCAGTGAGTGGTGTCTGCACTACTACACTACAGTCTGGGCAATACAGGAAAATCTAACCTTAAGAAAACAAAAACAAAAACAGAACCAGTACTTCTGCAAGGTTGCTGGATGCAAGATTAGTATACAAAAATCAATTGTATTTCTATATACTAGCAACAAACAACTGGCAATTTAAAAATTTAAATAGTATTTATAATGCCATAAAAATATGAAATGCACAGGAATAAGCCTGACAAAATATGCATAAGAGCTGTACACTTATGAATAAGATCTGAAAACTATTAATATAAAACATTGCCTAGAGAAATTATGTGAGACCTAAATGAATGAAGAGATATACCATATTCATGGATCAGAAGACTCAATATTGTTAAGTTGTCAATTCTCTTTGAATTCATCTGTGGATTCAATGAAATCTAAATCAAAATTCTTGCAGGATTTTTTTTTAAGACAGTCTCACTCCGTCACCAGGCTGGAGTGCAATGGTGTGATCTCAGTTCACTGCAACCTCCAACTGCCTGGTTCAAGTGATTCTCCTGCCTCAGCCTCCTGAGTAGCTGGTATTACAGGTGCGCACCACCATGGCCAGGTAATTTTTGTATTTTAGTAGAGATGGGGTATCACCGTGTTGGCCAGGATGATCTCCATCTCCCGATCTCATGATCCACTTGCCTTGGCTTCTCAAAGTGCTGGGATTATAGGCATGAGTCACTGTGCTTGGCCGGGGTTTTTTGTTTTTGTTTTTTTTTTGGCAGAAATTGATAAGCTGATTCAAAGAATCTAAAATAGTCAAAATAACTTAGTAAAATAAGATCAAAATGGGAGGACTTACGCTACCTCACTTCAAGACTTATTATAAAGCTAAACAATTAATACGGTATGAAAAGTTGAGACTTTTCATTAGTTCATCCATCAACAGCCACAACAATCACACTCAGTATTGTGTGTGTTTTTCCTCCCAGCCCCTTCTCCAATGGGTGGCAGTAAACTTTTGCCAAAGGCCAGCTCCTACAGAGTAACCTTTCCCTGGCCCTGGTGACGGCTTCCTGCCCTCATCCATCAAGCGCACCCTTCGGCCAGCCTTGGGGCTTTGCCACCTCCAGTGGGTTTCCCTGTGGCTACCCAGTGTGTGTGTGGCCTGGCTGGTTGGGTCCAGTAGGAATCAAGCCTGAAAGCCCCCCCTCCATGGAGGGTGTGGGCCAGGAGCAGACAGTTGCTATGTTCTGAATGTGACCCCAAAATTCTTGTGTTGAAACTTAGTCATATAGGTGATAGTTATTAAGAGGTAGGGTCTTTAGGGGGTGATTAAATCAGGAGGATGGAGCCCTCATGGGGGGGATCAGGGCCCTTATGTTATAAGAGGGATTGAGGGGGTCAGTTTGCTCTATTCTGTTCTCCCACCCTGTGAGGATCCAGCAACAGAGTGCCATGTTGTGAGCAGAGAGAAGCCCTCGCCAGACATCAAGCCTGCTGATGCTTGACTTGGACTTCCCAGCCCCAGAACTGTGGGAAATACATTTCTGTTATTTATAAATTGCCCGGTCTGTGATATCTTGTTATAGCAGCACAAATGGACCAAGACAACGGCCAGTGAACAAATGATTCTTTGAAGGAAAAGAAAACACAAAAACAGAAAACGAGGCTGCTTCTGCCACTTGCCGTTGAGATGGACCAGCTGTGGGGAGAACCCAGCAGTGCCTGGACCACTGCGTTGTGAGCTCCCAGCACAGGGAAGCCCTGCAGTTTGGGCATTTCTGGGTTTCCCACACAGTGTCGCCCCATGGGCAGCTCCAGTGCCTCCTGGCTGGGAATTGGCACCTTTGGGAGGGCATGGACCATGGCTGTCCGTTGCTGCTGGGTTCTGGGACATGTTGGCACAAAGAAGGTGCCAGTAGCTCCCTGGAAGAATAAACTCTTGTCTCCTGCTGTCTGCAGTCTGTTGACTCAGCCCCTCTCTGTGCCAGCTGTGACTGTGATCACATCTGTGGACACCCATAGTCCAGCCTTGGGTGGAATGGAAAAAGCCATGGGAAAGATCATGAGTCGGCTTGCCCCAGCCGTTTCAGAGCCTTGGCCAGAGGAGAGCAGCTGGACGTGGGAGCCAGTGACAAGCATCGGTGACAGGCATGGGGAGGTGAGCCCAGGGCAGCAGGCCTGGCAGGCTTCTGGGACAGGCCAGGCAGCACGGTGCCCCATGTGATCTCTACCTGGGCCCCCCTCACAGCTCTGCCGCCGCTGGATACTCACAGGATTGAGCCGGGCCTGGCCTCAGCACAGCCTCCATGTCACCATCTGGGTCCACCCACTACAGCAGGGGCACCGGAGAAGGTACACGCTGGTCCCTGCCCGCGAGGACAGATTCCACTCTTCTCTCCACCGAAGGCAGGGGCAGGCCCCTCCTGGAGGTTGGGGTTGGAGTTGGGGGGCAGCTGGAGCTAGTCTGGCAGCTTCTCTGGCAGAGCAAGGCCACATCTGCCCTGGAGTTAGGAGTCAGCCTCTGAAGACTCTCCCTGAGCCCGAGGCCACCCAGCCTCCCAGGCCTGGGTGGGTAGGAGGCACCCTAAGTGAGGACTGAGTGAATGACTGGGAAATGCATGATGGCAGAGCCAGCAGCCAGGAGTGGGGATCAACTGCCTTTGATCATCTTTCACCACCGGCTCCTTTTTCTAAATGGGCACTCCCCTCAGTCCCCAAGCCACAAAAGACATTGAAGGAAGCCTTGAACTGTCCCTTCCTCCTCCTCTGGGGCCAGCAGCCACTTACACAGGCTCCCGCATCGACCAGGCTGCGCCCCTTGAAAGGGCATCCTTAGAGCCTGCTCCTGTGGGAAAGCCAAGCCCTTCTGTGGACTAGGGCCCTGGGAAGGGAAGGGTGAAGAGTGGGCCTTGGGTGGATGCTCCGCTAGCTGCATGCCTTTCCAGGGGGGCGGCCTGGGGAGGGGTCCTGTCCTCACCTGGCCAGGGTTCCAGGCTCCCCTGTTAATTCACACATCCTCCTGGCCCCCACACAGCTAGCACCAAGCGAAACCAGCCCCAGGCTCTGGTGACGGTGTTCCTGGTGCTGCTCTTTCCCGCTCCTGCAGCTCCTCCTGGGATGGCGCCAGTGATCTCTGCCCAGATACATTCCCGGGGGGAGGATGGGCCTGAGGACAAAGGCCGCCTGGAACAGAAACGGTGCTACAGCAATAAGGGAAGGCATAACGGCCGCGCACTTTTAATTTGTGACTAATTTGTTGCACAATGAGGTTGCAATTTTCTAATTGTGATTGCCATTTTAATTTTACTCATGGCTGTGCAACCAACAATCTATGGTCCAGTAATTAAAATTAATGGTACCTTCACCTGCATATTTCTATTCTGCTGCTAACTTTAGTCTGTGAGCTCAATGACTGTTCCCTGAGAGATGCCGAATTCCCTTCACTAAGCCTGATTCTGCCACACCTGGTAACTCCCCACTCCGAAGGTGGTCTTGCCTTCTGACGAGGGGACGGGCCGTGTCTGCCCCAGCCCCTCAGCATTCGGCAGGCCAAGGAGCTGAGCCATCAAGGGCTTGCGCTGAGCCTACAAGTCTGTTATTTGTGTCATTTCTAATGAGTTATTAGGTTCTTGAATTGTATGTAGGAATTTCATGAATAATCTTAGAAGACCAAATTAAGTCCACGTATGACTCCCACGGTTCTTGCTGGACGCCGGTTTCCCAACCTGAGCATCTTGGTGGCCTTTGGTAAGGGTGAGAGAGGGCAGGGGTCCCTTCTGCGTTCCAGGTGTTAGGACCTGAGAATCAGGCCTGGGTGCCAGGGCCAGGGAGCCCTCGGATGTCACTGCCTCTTCCCAGCAGCCCCCGGGTTGATGGGGAAAGAGCCTTTCCTGTGCTGGGTGAGAGCAGCTTCCACTAGTCCTCCTTGCACCTTGGAGGCCCGGCGCCTGCCCCCCCACCGGCTGTGCCCAGGGAGGACCCAGCTCCACCAATCAGATGTGCCCTCCCAGTGCCTAGTACAATTGCAACCACAGCCAGGCCTGATAGACGGGCCCTAAGGTGGTGCTGGGACCTAGACCATCCAAGCCCAGCCTGCTGCCCACCCATTGCCCTGTCCCTTCCAATAATCACCTGGGACCCAAGTCAGCTGTGGCGTGTCCCACTGATGCACCCTGATCGAGCCTGCACCGTGGAGACGCAAGCTGAGGCCTCGGGCCTGGCCGACTCTGTTTGCTCCACTGGGCTGTGGACTCCGTAGTCACAGTGAGGAGGGAAGGAGGCTCTGAACAGAGTCTTCCAGGCCCCTCCCCCAGCCATACAAGGAGCCAGAGAGTGATTCCTCCAGACCTGGACCGGCCTCCAGAGTTATGGCAGAGAGGGTCCTCAGAGCAAGTGACAGCCGAGCAATGGAGACACAGGGTGACCGAGCCAGCCAGAGCCAGCCAGCGGAGGGGACAGCCCAAGCCATCTTCCCCAAGGGAAGGAAACAGGGCAGAAAGAAGACAGAATTCAAGAGGAACACCTAGAAAAACTCAGCCTGGGCAAAAGAATGCTCGCCCTGCATCACCAGGTGGACCTGCCCTGTGGCCTCGGAGTTCTGGTGGTCTCTGCCACCATGCTTATGCTAAATCTCTGTGGGAGGGAAGGTGTAGAGGGCTCACCAGGATCCCCTGGACACTGCACTGTACCCCACACGTCTCACCAGAGATGTGGATGGCCTCTGAGACCAGGCTCCCCGGGGCCCTCGGGAGAGGTGGAGGGAAGGCTGGACCTGGTGACTCCTGCTGGGGCGGGGGTATTTCTGCCTGAGGGAAGCTCTCACCTAGGCTCCAAGTCACCCAGCTGTGTTGGCACTGACCCCATCCCCTCTAAGAGCCCCTGGAGGGGCACAGATGGGGCAGTGGGCAGAAGCTAGACAAGGCCTCCAGATATGGGTCTCATGCTCAGGAAAACGTGTCTGCCCCGACTAGGGGCTCTGCACCCATGGGTCAGGCCAGGCAGCTGGGCAGGAGATATGAGGCCAATGGGACTGACGGCCGGCAGAGGACTTGAGCCTCCTTCTGTGAGATGAGCCAGTTCCACTGAGCCAGGAGGCCCATCTTGCTGCGTCTCTTCTCTGAGCCAGGCCATAATGGGGCCAGGGAGCAGTCCTCAGTGATTGTCCTTGCTTGATGTCAAGGAAAACATGGAGCTTGATTGCACAAGAAGGATGGATAGGCCCTGAGAACCTTTCGGGGAAACTGGGAAGATGGCTCCCCACAAACCCATCCATCCACCCATCCATTCATCCGTCCACTCACCGAACGACCCCTTCATCTATCAATCCACTCATCCCCCCAATCCAACCAACCATCTAGCATCCATCTCTCATCCACCCACCCACCCATCCATTCCCCAGCCATCATCCATTCACTCACCCAATGACCCATTCACCCATCCATCCATTCACCCCCAATCCACCCAACCACCCAGCACCCATACGTCATCTATCAACCCATCCACCCACCAACCCACACAACCATCCACCCACCAGTTCATCATCCACCAATCCATCCATCCACTCACCCACCCAGCCACCCAGCCACCCATCAACCTATCCGCCCACCCACCCATCATTCATTCATCCATCTGTCCAGCACCCATCTGTCTTCCACTTACCCATCCATCCATCCATCATCTGTCCACCCTCCAGCCATCTACACATCCCGCCACCCACCACCAACCCATCCACTGACCCACTCACCCACCCAACTATCCATCCATCCACCCACCCACCCGTCAAGTATCCATCCATCCATCCATCCACCAACTTACCTATCAACCCATCCATCCTCATTCAGCCATCGTCCATATATTCATCTACCCGCCAGCCACCCATACATCTATCCTCCATCCACTCACCCAGCCACCACCATCCATCCACCCCCCACCCATCTCTGCACTCGTCATTCACCTGTCCATCATCCACCCTGCCACCCACCCTCTCATCCTCTCAGCAAGTGCCTGCCACAGGTCAGGGCTGGACACGCAGCGGGACAGGCAGGGCTTGGAGCCTTGGGGTTTCTCACATCCTTAGGCGAGGTTAGTAGGCAAGACAGATAGTAAAGTGTACATTTGGAAAACATGTGGCGTGTCTCGCCAATACGCACTATGAAAATAACAGTGCAGGGAGGGGGCAGGTGCTAGAAGCTGGTGTGGGACAGGGGTGGCACCGGAGCCTCGGCCTGAGGGGGCGAGGGAAGTCTGATGCGGAGCTTCGAGGGGTGTTAGAGAAGCAGCCAGTGGCCAGGTGACTGGGGAGTGGACATGGGACATGGTCTCAGGACCATGGAAGGTCTTGGTCCCTTCCCTGGGTGACACGAGAGGCAGCAGAAGCCAAGAGCCAAGGAGGGATGGGCGTTATGGGACCTCCCTGTGGGGCTGCCCCACCTTCTTTCCCGGCACCCACCAGCAGGGGATCCTATGCCACGGATGTGAGCAGTCACCCTGCTTGATGCCCTCAGCGGCTCCCGTCACCACAGGTAAAGCTCAGCCCCCAGCACAGGCTGGAGCCCCAGCAGCTTCTGCACCACCTCCGCCCCGTGTGTGCTCTCACCAACCATGAGCAGTCCCGCTAGCATCCTGCTCTCTTCCTTCCCCGCCTTTGACCTTCCTGTCCTTGCTCCTAGACATCATTTCCCCCGTTCTGACTTTGGTGAGCTCCCTCTCCTTCATAGGTCTCCTCCTCCAGGAAGACCTCTCTGGACCCCAGGGCAAGGCTGGGAGTATCTGCAAGTGCCAGACATCTCGGCTGTGAGCAGTGACCAGGTGATTCAGGCCACGGCCCACCTGGGGAAGCCCTACCCTCCTTCCCTCTGTGAAGGCTGCCCTCTGGGGCTGTCCTGTACCCTGCAGACCTGGCTCTCGCCTGCTGTGGTAACTTCTGCCTTCCCTGCTGGTGCCAGGTGAAGAGCGCCTGCCTGGCTCCCCTGGTGGGTCCCTCCTGCAGCTCTAGGGACTTGGGGGAATGAGACCATCCTGGCCACCCTGCCCAGTGGAATACGCCCAGGCCTGGATGCCTGCCCTTCCCCCTCACCTGCCCTGACCTCGGCAAAGTAGTCCCCATGTTCCTGCACTCAGGCCAGCAGTCGAGAGTCTCCCCCATTCCTCCTTCCTCCGTCACCAGGGCACAATTTCACCGTGAGCAGCTCTCCAATCCTCACACCCCAGGCCACGGCGAAACAAATGAAGGAGGCTCCACGTGGCCTCCAGCCACTACCACCCCACCTGCCTCCAGCCTGCAGCCAGAGCCGCCTTGGCAAAGGCCGCCCTGGGCATGATCTTCCCTGTGTGGATGCCACCCTTCCCATCATCTCCATGGCCCAGCCTCAGGCCCCAAGCCCCCTCCTCTTCCCTGCTCAGCTCAGCCTCAGGCCCCGGGGCCCCTCAGCCCCTCCAGCACCAACTGCTGCTGCCCACAGTGGCCTCTGCCCTGCTGGCCTCCTGCCCCTGCTTCCCAGCGCTGGTCTCCGTGTGCTGCCACCCAGGGGTCACAGGCAGGGAGGGGGCCTTGCTGCTGCCCCTCACGGCAACCCCAGCAGCAGAATTCAGTGAATATCAAGGAATAGCTGAACGAACCAATGCATGAGCATCAGTAGTGCATCTCGGCTGCCTGGCTCCCATGCTGTTTTTTTTAAACATGAAAGAAGAAAGGAACCCTTTAATAAATTAACTTCTACCATGAAAACAATTTCAGTCATTTTGAGAACTGGTAATGAAGACATTTATCCAGTCTCTTCCCTTTTCAACCTTAGAGGCAGACGTGCAGCAATAATTGTAACGGGTGGGAGCAATGGGCATCCTCTGACGGTTTACATGTAAACCGTAGTTTATGATGATTTATATATTAATAGGAATCACATTTTTGTGAGTCCATTCATGCTATGGGTGTTTTCTTAGGCGCAGAGTAGACACAGGCTGAATAGACCACATCAGTTAAGTCTCTTCCCACGAGCACCAGAACTTTTCAGGCTGTCTCTTGTGTGAAAATCCATCTCATGTAGTACGTTGATTTTCTCTGTGGTTCATCTCCATGCCTGAGATTTGCAGTAACGTAAAACCAGCTTACCATCACTGCCAAAACACTCAGAGAGTTACCATCACTGCCAAAACACTCAGAGAGTTACCGTCACTGCCAAAACACTCAGAGAGTTACCATCACTGCCAAAACACTCAGAGAGTTACCATCACTGCCAAAACACTCAGAGAGT
>CM052650.1:1026009-1038096 GCA_028533165.1 Leontopithecus rosalia
CGGCAAAATTCTTAATTATTTGATGGCATAAAAATGTGTGGATTTTTAGCCCAGGCTGGGTGGCTCACACCTGTAATCCCAGCACTTTGGGAGGCCATGGCGGGCAGATCACAAGGTCAAGAGATCGAGACCATCCTGGCCAACATGGCGAAACCCCGTCTCTACTAAAAATACAAAAATTAGCTGGGCCCGGTGGCGCGTGCCTGTAACCCCAGCTACTGAGGAGGCTGAGGCAGGAGAATTGCTTGAACCCGGGAGGCGGAGGTTGCAGTGAGCCGAGATCGCACCACTGCACTCTAGCCTGGCATGTCGCCCGGGCAATGGCCAACAGGCCACCCTGGCCTGACTGTCTGAGGACAGAGCCTTTCTGCCCCAGCCGTTAACAGGGTCCCTCCGGGTCTCTGACTGTGTGTGAACCAGGGGAGGTTGACGGAGACAGGATAGGGCCACAGAGCTGTGCACATCACCGGAGCCAACAAACCGCCCTACAGTGTGACTGTCGTGTGGGCCTGGCCCTCCACAGCTGGCGCGGGGTGGGCGTACAGCACCAGTTCTCACCGGCCCAGGGAGCCCCATGGAGCGGACGTCCAGGGCAGGGCGGGCCCCACGGAAACCCCAGCACAGCCCCTATGGGGGTCCTGCCTGCTCCAGAATCCCGCCAGGAGCCCCGGGTGGGTTTATCTGTTGCTGTTGGAGACGCGGCCTGAGGATTTTGCCCTCCCGTTTCACCTGCTGGGAGGAGGCACATAAATAACAGGTCTGATAAGATTGAGATATTGAGTGTTTTCTAAGAAGGAAGCAGGAGTGATGCAAGCTTTTCGGGTTTTGGGTTATTGTGGGCAGGGGCGGGAGGCGATCGTGTCTGGGAGGCTGACAGTGCGGCCGAGGGCAGCACACAAATGGCGTTCTGAAGAGCATGAAATGTATTCAGCACTCTCCCCATCACTCGGGACTCCTGTGTTTCACAGTCCCCGTGTGTGAAGGGAGGGTAAGAGTGAGGCCGCAGCCCAGGCCTCAGTGCAGCTGCCGAGGGGACAGAGCGTGCTGTGTGATGGCGGGGGAGCCAGGATCCCAGGGCCCGGCCAGCCACACCCAGGACTCACCCCCGCCTCACCACCCCCCCAGGATCCCAGAGCCCAGCCTGTCACACCCAGGACTCACCCCGGCCTCACCCCACCCCAGGATCCCTGGGCCCGGCCAGCCACACCCAGGACTCGCCCCCGCCTCATCCTGGATCCCTGCCCCCGCAGGATCCCTGGGCCTGGACCACCACCACACAGGACTTGCCCTGGCCTCACCCCCCACACGCCCTGCCATCCCCCAGGTCAGAGGCTGTAGCTTGGGCAGGTAGGGGGCAGGGGCCCTTCTGGGGTCCTCAGGTCATAGCCAACCCTGCCTTGGAGGGTGGAGACCTGGGGCTGCCCAGGGAGGGGCCCACAGCCTGGTCCTTATGACCCAGAGAGGCGCAGAGCAGTGACAGGGCTGCTGGGAGCTGGGAGGCAGGCATGAGCAGATCCGGGTTTAGCCACGACACCAGGTCAGGGAGGTGCTTGGGATGCGGGGAGTCTGCCCTGCCTGCCAGGGAGGATGGACAGTGCCCCTGGCTGTGGGCACTTCCCAAGCCCATTTCATCTACCCAGTGGGATGAGAGCAGCGCTGGGCCAGCCTGCCCAGCCGGGCTGCATGAGGTCTTCCTGGAAAGCTGTGGGAAGGCCCTGCCATCCTCAGGCATCATGCAGGGCTAGCTCGGCAGGAGGTCTTTCTTGGCTGCCTGTCCTGGGTTCTGCCTGCTCACCCCCAATGTCCCTCGTTGTGTAGCCCCTGATGAAAAGCTCAGTCCAGCCAGGGTGCTGGAGGCCAGCTGGAGCTCAAGGTTCTTCCTCCTGAGGAGCCACAGCCTCTGTGGGTCCAGAGACAGCTCAGCCACTGCTCGAGGGGCTTTGGGCTCCCGCTTCCTCCCCAGTTCCACCCCACTGCAGCGCAGAGGGAGTCTGGACCCACGTGGGGAAGGCGAACCATTTCCATGTGGCTTTGCTTTCTTGTAGCTTTCAGGACATAGGGGCTTAGAGCCAAGTCCCCAGGGAAGCCAAGCCTGGCCTGGAAGGGTGGGAGACAACCAAGGGGCAGTGAGTGGAAAGAAGGACAGGGACCCAGCACAGCCCAGACCCAACTGCACAGTCAGCCCGGGACACCGTTCCTGAACTGAGTGGCTGGGACCCAGCACAGCCCAGACCAGCTCCACAGCCAGCCCGGGACACCGTTCCTGAACTGAGTGGCTGGGACCCAGCACAGCCCAGACCAGCTCCACAGCCAGCCCGGGACACCGTTCCTGAACTGAGTGGCTGGGATACAGTCCAGGGTGTGGGAGAAGAGTGGAGAGCTGGTGCTCAACCTGTAGACACCACAGAGGCACAATGAGTGCTGAGCATCATGGCCACGGTGTCACCTTCCATGTTCACTCACATGTACCCTCTGTTCACCTGGGACTTTCATCCTCTTCCAGGAGGAACAGTGTCCTGTGCTTCATATCGTTCCCTAGAATGGAGGAGGGTTGAGATGTGTGTGATGGATGGAAGAGCAGGTGCAAGGAACGATAAATGAATGGACAGATGTATGGATGGACGGGTAGATGATGGATGGATGGGTAGGTGGATAGATGGATAGATGGATGGGTGGATGATACATGATGGATGGACGAAGGTATGGATGATGGATGAAGAAATGGATGGATGGATGAGTGGGTGGGCGGATGGGTGGATGAAAGAATGGATGGATGGATGGATGGAGAGATGAATGGAAAGATGTACGGGTGGATGGAAGTGTTGGGAATAGATAGTGGAAACAGGTGCTTCATTATGCAAAGAAAAATTCGCATTGAGACAAAGGATCTTTCAGCGATGCAATTTTTACTTCTTGGACTGCAGGAAGGGGACCCTTGCCAGCCATCTTGCCACAAGAGTACAAAGAACAAAGGAAAACACACCAATTTATTTCTTATGCTTTTGGGGTTGTCTCTACTGCTGTGTCTGATCCTTGTTGGCTGGAGCCAAACCTCACAATCTACACTACAACCTGATTGGTTAATACCTTAAAACTTTTCTAAACAGGTAAAAGCAATAGAGAGCTGGGACATGCCTGTGAGCACGTCCAGCACAGATATCTTGGTTAAAGGACATAGAATGTACTACATGCCTGTAAGCATGGCATATGTAACAGCTACATAGGATAGGGCTTAACAAAGTTTTTAGCACACTTATTCTTTAACAAGAAAGGAAACTTTAAAAAGGAATTTTTCTACTTCCCACAAAAGGGTGGATGGATGGAAGCATGGATGCATAGATGGATGAATGGATGGATGGATGGATGGATGGATGGAGAGAAGACTGGACAGACGTATGGTATATGATGGATGAATGGATGACTGGATGGGTGGATGGATGGATGCATGGATAAACAGAAGGGTGGATGGGCGAAAGGAAGAGATGGATGGATGGAGAGATAAACGAATGGACAGATGGATGGATGGGTGGGTGGACAGGTGGATGGATGCATGGATAACGGATGGATGGAGAGATAAATGAATGGACAGATGGATGGCTGGATGATGGATGGATGGATGGATGGATGATAGATGACGGATGAATATATGGATGATGGGTGAAGAAAAGGATGGATGGGGCAGCTTTTGGTTAGAAAACAGGAATGCCTGTTCCCATTTAAGGCCCTGGGTTTCCAGGCTTGAAGGGGGGTCTTTGCCAGGGAGCCACTCTACCTAGTATGTCCCTGTCTCCTCCTGTCTGTATCAGTTGGGTGGGTGGGTGGTGAATGGACAGATGAAGAGATGAAAACATGGACACATGTGTAGACCAACAGATGAGTGGGTGGATGGACGGACAGGTGGGTGGGTGGGCGGATGGAAGAATGAGGGGCGGGCAGGTGGATGGGGTGTGGCTGGGTGGGTGGATGGATAGATGGATGGCTAATGGGCACATGCGTAGATGAACTTGAACAGCTGCCTGTGGCTGCATTCAAACGCACAAGCATGCTGAGCTTGCAAACCCACAGCCACAGCCTCAAGGGGGTGCTTGGCGCTGCCCACCGGCCCTGCCCGTCTCTTTCTGGCTCACACTCGCTCTCGGGGACACCTCTCCCCTCACCGGTCTCTCCTTTCCTTAAACCGCTAACACCCTCTGCTTACTCTTCACTCTCAGCTGACGACCTTACTTCATTCACTGAGAACTAGGATAACCAAAAGGAGACGGCCTTCATTCTCCCATTCACAGCTCTGCACCTGGCCCCAGGCGAAGGCGTGTCCTCCCGGCGGAGGCAGGCACCGCCTCAGCGGCCCAGACTGAAGCCCATCAAGGGGCCCATTGAGTGACGGAGAAACGCAGGCATGGGTAAGTTTACGGACTGATGAATGAGCAGGTGGGTGGAGGCTTGGTGGGCAGCAGACAGGTGAATAGATGGACACACGGAAGAGCTGATGAAGTAATGAACAGATGGCCAGATTTACAGTTTGATGGAGGCACGTACAAGGGACGAGTGGACGGTATGAGCACACAGCGGATAGAAAGAGAGGATCGTCAGTTGGGAGTAGGCAAGTGGAAGGCTGAGCGACCTCTGCCTGGAGCCAGCTGGGGTTGTTTGTCACACGATGTATGCCAAGGCCTCCTCCATGCCCAGCCCAGTGCTGAACGGCCCCTCTGGCAGCCTGGCCAGGCAGAGGCCCCTGAAAGTATGGTGTGCAGGCCAGCCGCCCTTAGGAGCTCTGGCCACAGGTCTAGTGCCTGCTGGGGAGAAAGGGCTTGAACGTGCACAGGTGCAGATGCATGTGTGTGCATTGCGTTCCTGGGTAGGGGTGTGCAGACGTGTGTGCACCATCCATGCGTGCATGCTCTGCATGTGTGTATGTGTATGTGTGCATGTGCGTGTATGAGTGTGTGCGTGCATGTGTGTGCTCTCTGTGTGTGCATGTGCGTGTATGAGTGTGTGCGTGCATGTGTGTGCTCTCCATGTGTGTGCATGTGCGTGTGTGTGCACGTGCATGCTCTGCATGTGTGTATGTGTATGTGTGCATGTGCGTGTATGAGTGTGTGCGTGCATGTGTGTGCTCTCCATGTGTGTGTATGAGTGTGTGTGCACGTGTGCTCTGCATGTGTGCGTGTGTATGAGTGCATGTGTGTGCTCTGGATGTATGTGTGTGCATACGTATGAGTATATGCATGTGCATGCTCTGCATGTGTCAGCATGTGAGTGCATGTGTATGAGTGCCTGTGTGTGCATGTGTATGAGTGTGGATTTGTGTGCTCTGCACGTGTGCATGTGCGTGCTCTGCCTGTGTATGCATGTGCATACTCTGCATGTATGAGCGTGTGCATGCATGCGTGTGTGCATTTGGGTGTACACCGCCTGTGTACATACAGTCTGTGCCTGCGTGTAGTTCTCCCTCCCAGCCACTTCCACACCTAAACCTGGTCCTCCCGTGCAGCTGCTGGTGGCTTTACACAGTGGAGGGACATAATCTGACTTACAGTCCAAAGCTGTGGTTCCAACGGGGGCCACGAACCCGGCATTGCTGGTCACCTGGAGGGACAGTACTCAGGTGGCGCTGGCCCCTGGATGGGTTTTCTCCCTCCCTTCAACGTCGTGGAGAGAATGCACATGGCCCAGGCAGACAGCTCAGCGCTTGCCGTGAGGTCTGCTGGGCTGGGCCGAGGCCTGAGTGCTGATGGAGGCTTCAGGGAGCATCAGGACTGCTCCAGGGTCTCCCTAGGCCTCGGGCCTGAGCTGCCTCCCACCCACATCCCCTGTGGCTCACAGGTCCATCGCTAAAGAGGTCAAGCAGGGCTTCAAAGGCGGCCAGGCTGGTCCCTGCTCCTCCCTCCTCCACCCCCCAGCCCCGCAGGAAGAAGAGACTGAAACAAGGCAGGGACCACGGGAGAGGGAGACCAGGGTGGGCCCAGTCCCAGCCCACCCACCAGCCCCACAGGGGGACCGGGGTGGGCCCAGTCCCAGCCCACCCACCAGCCCCACAGGGGGACCGGGGTGGGCCCAGTCCCAGCTCACCCACCAGCCCCACAGGCCAGGGTGCTTAAGCACACACCTGCCGTGCACCGCCTGTCCCAGGACCCACCCCCTCCCCAGCTAGGCTCCTGGAGGGGCGAGAAACAGGCGAGTACCAGGCAGGCCCCTGGGCAGAAGCTGGAGGGCACTGGGAACCTGGCAGCACGTTTAGGAGCAGGGCTGGGCAGCGAGGGTGCAGACCGTGCCGCAGCACACACATGGTGGCCCTGAAGGCATGTTCCCGCGACGGCCACTCTCCAGTGTCCCTGGCCCCATGTTCACGTGGTCTCTGCACTTTGCATCTGTGGAGGTCGGCGCATCCCTGAACCCCTGAACGGGCGGTCTGGTGCTTGTCTCCCCCACCCTTGGTTTCTCTCGGGGAGTTTCTGGGAGTCCAGGACCTTCTGGGAGGGAGGGGAAGATGGCGGCCCCACTGTGTCCAGCCATCTGATTTAAGTCTATAATCACAGCTCGTAGTCACAAGATGGGGATTACCCTGCCCTGCACTGCCCCCCAGGCAGAGTTGGCCCCTCGCCCAGCTGCTGTGACCCCTGAGGGGGTCACCTGGGAGGGGCAGGACAACCCTCCGAGGTCCCAAGAGCCGCGCTGCAGCACTGATCTGACTGCCATCCCTGCAACGGTCAAGGGTGACCGCGTGGCAGCCGGCAATTATGTGATTTCCCAGCAACTCATTCTGGGCTGGGGCTGCTGCCACTGCAGGCCAACCTCAGTGGTGGTGGCAAGCATGGAAGGCACCGCTGACATTTCAGAGTCCAGGCAGCCACTGAGGCCCCAGCACCTGGCCCTGAGCCCCGGCCCGCCGCTGTGTTCCTTCAGACACTGCCGGTGTGGGGAGCCCGTGCTGCCCTCACCTAGGGCTGAGCAGCTAGGGCGTGGCACGGCTCCCTCCCCAGAGCTGCACCTTCCCTGCTCTGGGGTGTGGGAGATGGGTCCTGGTGAGGCTGGGCGCTCTGCCCCTGTGGCCGGTGTGCCTCAGTGACCTGCTGAGCCCCTGAGATCTTCCAAAGCCTGTGGAGGCCCCGAGATGCCTCCAGCCTCCCCACAGGAGCCTCCTCCACCCCTGGGCTCTGGGGCTTCTCAGGGCTGGGCCTGGGCCAGCCATGCCCCATCCCTCGGTGGCCTGTCCCCATCCGCAGACTCCGCTGCTGTCCCAGACCAGCCAGGCCCCTGCTCCACGGCCAGCACCAGCCTGGGCCCAGCCTGTCACTCTCGCAGCACTGCATGCGTGCATGTCTGAGTGTGCAAGTGTGCATGTCTGAGTGTGCATGCGTGCATGTCTGAGTGTGCAAGTGTGCATGTCTGAGTGTGCATGCGTGCATGTCTGAGTGTGCAAGTGTGCGTGTCTGAGTGTGCATGTGTGCATGTCTGAGTGTTCAAGTCTGAGTGTGCATGCATGTCTGAGTGTGCAAGTGTGCATGTCTGAGTGTGCATGCGTGCATGCACACTGGTGTTCGAGTGTTCCAAGTACTTAGGTGTGTGCACGTGACCACACTCGTGTGTAGCTGTGCCTGCATGTGTGTCGTGACATGTGCATGAGTGTATATGAATCACATGCTTGTTTGCATGTGCCTATGCTCATGTGTGTGGCTGTGCGGGGCCTGGCCTGCCCCCTACCCGCCCTATGAAGGCCCCTCGGCACCACCATTCAGAGGTCCCAGCCCTACCCTGGGCATGTCTCTGAGCTCCAGCTGTGTGCAAGCCTGGCTTCCTCCTGCCCCTTCCTGCCACCCTGGGGACAAGGTCATGGTGAGTGCTCAGGGCCGGGGTGGGGAGACCTTCCTGAGGGTACCTACAGGATCTCAGGGATGAGCTGGGATTTCCCCCGGGAGAGACACACTGAGATCAGCACCTCCAGCTGGGGGATGGCCTAGGCAGGGGCCCGGGACTGGGGCAGAGGAGGGGAGCCCCTCAGGGCAAGCTGTGACCTGCAGGTTGTGAGTGGGAGCCAGGCTGAGGGACCACCGGGGCCCCAGGTACAGCATGTGGGTGCCCCATGGCCCCTCCACCTGCCTGGCGGGCACCCTGACAGCGGAATGGCTTCTTCCTGGCCCACCACCCTCATCAGCAGCTGGCAACAGACGTGTGTGTGGGCATGGCAGGTGAGGATAGGAGAGGGGGACTGGCCCTGGGAGGCTCTGGCCTGGCTGCCCTAGCCCCCACCTCTCCCTCTCAGAGATGAGATGCTATGCCAACCTGCCCTGGCACTCCTCTACCCCTGTGGGCTCTGCACAGGCCATACCCTCTGCCGGGGATCCCCTTCCTGCCCCTGTCTGCTGGTCGTGTCCTCTCCTCATCCACAGCTCTGGGCAGCTCTGCTTCGGTGACTCTCTCCGAGCACCCCTGGCTCCTCAAGGCTGCAGCCACCCTCGAGGTGCTCACTGCACTTGGCGTGATCTGACTGATGCCAGACAGCTCCAGGGAGGGAAGAGACCTCATCTGCCCTATCTGCCTATCCCAGCACCTGGCACAGGGTGTGACCCCCGTGGGGGAGAAGGACGTTCCGCCCCTCCTCCAACCCCAGGAGGGTAAGGGGGTGCCTCGAAAGCAAGGGGCTCCTGCTCACACTGCTCTGGAGAACTCAGGACTGAAACCAAGTCAGGTTCTTCACGACAGGACTTGTCAGTGCCTTTGGTGACTGGCATCGAGTGCCCCCTGCCGCTGCCCTGAGAAGCTTTCAGGAAGGTCCTCAGCATGTGTGACCTCATGGCTCCGATGACCTCACGACTCCGATGACCTCACGGTGCTGATGACCTCACGGCTCCGATGACCTCACAGCTACAATGACCTCACAGCACTGATGACCTCACAGCTACGATGACCTCACAGCTACGATGACCTCACAGCACTGATGACCTCACAGTGCTGATGACCTCACGACTCCGATGACCTCATGGCGCTGATGACCTCAGGGCTACAATGACCTCAGGGCTATGATGACCTCACGGCTACAATGACCTCTGACCTCACGGCGCTGATGACCTCACGGCTACGATGACCTCATGGCTACGATGACCTCACGACTCCGATGACCTCACGGCGCTGATGACCTCACAGCTACGATGACCTCATGGCGCTGATGACCTCACGGTGCTGATGACCTCACGGCGCTGATGACCTCACGGCTCTGGTGACCTCACAGTGCTGATGACCTCACCGCACTGATGACCTCACAGCTACGATGACCTCATGGTGCTGATGACCTCACAGTGCTGATGACCTCACGGCTACAATGACCTCATGGCGCTGATGACCTCACGGCTCTGGTGACCTCACAGTGCTGACGACCTCACGGCTCTGGTGACCTCACAGTGCTGATGACCTCACGGCTCTGATGTCTTACAGAGAAGTGATATTGTCAAGGGTCAATTCCTCCTGCAGGAGAGAGGACAGGAAGAAAGGGAGCAGGCGCGCACCCACCCCGGGGGCTCCGGCGCCAGCCCCTTGCCTTGCCTCCAGAGGGCCAGCATCCTGGTGGCTCTTTTGGCCAGGGAGGAGTCAGGGAGTTTCCAGTCCCTCCCACAGCACCTCCCTGACCAAGGGCACACTCGTGCGGGGGGCCGGAGAGGGCCAGGGCTGGCTCCAGGCCTACTGAGGCACCAGGAAGGTGACTGACGCCTGGTCCTCTGGGCCGCGAGTTTAAAACCCGTGTGTGATGAGGAGTCTGGCCTAGAGGCTCTCCTTGGCCTCGAAAGGGGTGTGTGTTGGGGGTCCTGGCAGGCTAAGGGGAGGCTACCATTTCACATCCAGACCTCTCATGGCCCTCCAGGACCTCCAGGCATAGATGCCCAGCTGAAACAGACACACTGAACCGGTGGGGGACCACACTCCCAGGCCCCAAGGGTCCCCATCCTGCCACATTCTTGGAGGGAAGTCAGTCTCGAGAGACCCCAAGGCCCCCCAGGCCAGAACCTTGAGGCCGCACTAGGACCCCTCAGCCCACTCCAAGGCTGGTCAAGGAGGAGGGACGCGGGGTGCTGCCCTAGGCAGAGTGAGGGACTTCCAGGGGCCTCCAGAAGCTGGCAGGTGGGCTATGTGCCCAGCCTCTGGAGGACAAGGGGATGGAGGGCCTGGGACCTCCGACTCCCTGTCCTCACCCCAGGACCAGGCCACAGGATGCAGTGAGTCACAGGGCCCTGGAGGCAGTGCCTGGCTCCCCACCTCCCTGGCCGACCACCACCCTGTCCCCCCGCCTGCTGCCCCAGCCCGCTAAGAAGTTGGCCACAGGCACCCCCAGCCCAGCCCCAGTGAACGGCTCCATGGCCGGCATGGTGGCTCCAGAGGCGCCCCTGCTCCCCGGAGCCAGCTGCAGGAGCTGGGGCACGGCAGGCGTGCTGGGGCTCTGTGGCGCGCAGCGAAGGCTATTTAAATGCTCCATTGGAGAGGGATTAAAGTTTACGCAAGGTCACTGAGGATGTGATAATTATAATCACAGGTTTTTGGCTCCACAATGACAGCCATTTGTTATTTCCGCTCGGGCGGCTCTCGCGGCCCGGAGCTGGTGACAGGCGTGGACTGATTTAGTGCCCCTCCCCTCACGCCGCAGTCCCAGCCCCCACTGTTGGGGGCTACTAAGGGGCTCCACCCCCAGGGGACCAGGAGAGTATCATTATGAGATGGGAGGGGGAGTGGTGACAGAAAGGGATGGTGGCAGAGGAGGCGAAGGGTGGGGGCAGGGCTGGGCGTCCCCACCTGGGGGTGGAGGAACTGTTGATGTACATACAGGCTTCCCATGAGGGTGTGAGCCTGCCTGGCCCAGGGCTCAGTTCCTCCATTTTTGGGTCTCCATACAGAAGCTATGCTCTGAGGCTCCTGCTTCCACCTCTGGCCACGTTAGCAATCCATGGTGGTCAATGCCACCGACAGGACACCGGCTCTGGCCACAATTGCTTCTCTGAATTTCAACCTTTCCCTGGAATTGGGTCCATTTCTCCAGGTGAAAGAGTCTGCCCTGGGTCCAACACAGCTGTGCCTCAGTTTCCGCATCCTAACATGGCGGCCGTGGGGCCCTAGGTCCCGGGAAAGGAAAGCCAGAACCAGGCCCCACCTTGAGTGAAGTAGGTGGTTCCCCTGAACTGGGTCCCTGTGCCTCAGACCACCTGTGCCTAGACAGTCCCAGCGGGCTCTACCTGGTAGGACAGGGCGACTGTGATGGGCTCGGAGATCTGTCCGGAGGCAGTGCCAGGCCGCTGTGTCTTCCTGAACCCTTGCGGGCTACGGGCCAAGCTCTCTGCCTCGCGTCCTCTGCATCACGATGACCTCACTGGGGGACGGAGTGGGGAGAACTGGCCTGCCCACAGGGAATGCCCACCGCACTGAGGGTGACCTGGGTCGGAGGGGGATCCCGGCCTCTGCCAGGGCAGGGAGCCCAGGGCAGTCTGGGCCGGAGGGGACCCCCCGCCCGCCCCCGCCTGTTGCCGGCCTGTGATTGATGCAGCATTTTTGGTTTGTTTTGGCAATCAGAGGTGTGAGCGCTTTAATATATATTAAATGGTGATAAATAGGGGTCTGCGCGGCTGGCCTGAGGCGGCATTTGTCTTGGAGGGAGCAGAGATGGGTATCTCGTGGGCAGCTTTGAAATCTCTCGCCAGCGTGGGGGGCTCCAGGGCGGCCTCGCTCCTCTCCGGGCCTGGACCACCCCCAATCACTGCCCCCAGCCCCGAATACTCACCTCTTCCTCTGCCTGCCCATCTGCGGCGCCAGCAAGCCCGGACTCACCACGGGCAATGGGACCCGAAAGTCCTGCTAAGGCCCCGGCACCCCCAGGCCTCGCTAGCAGGCTCCGGACACCCCTCCCCGGGCTCCGGACACCCCCCTCCCCGGGCTCCGGACACCCCCTCCCCGGGTTCCTGACACCCCCTCCCCGGGCTCCGGACACCCCCTCCCCGGGTTCCTGACACCCCCCTCCTCGGGCTCCGGACACCCCTCCCCGGGCTCCGGACACCCCCCTCCCCGGGTTCCGGACACCCCCTCCCCGGGCTCCGGACACCCCCTCCCCGGGTT
>CM052650.1:1045115-1072262 GCA_028533165.1 Leontopithecus rosalia
GCCCCACCTCATCCCCTCCAGAGCTCCCAGGGCTCACACCTAACTGGGAGGCAGCCAGCCGGGCAGGGTGGTGCCGGTGGCTTCCTCGGCATGACCCAGACTGGCTGTGTCTTGGGCTCTGGATCAGCTGGCCTGGGAGGTGGACAGAGGGCTGAGGAGCACCGAGGCCATGCAGGAGGCGCCCATCGCCTGCCCTTGCCACCCCCCAGGCCTCAGAACAGCCCAGAGCCACACTGGGGAGGGGAGACCCCCGAGCCTACGTGGTCCAGTCCCCGGCTGGCGCCAGCATGGCTCATGAGTTTTCTCACTAATATTTGCATGTCTGAACAAAAATAAGCATAGATGCCTTAACATAAAAAGGCCAAGGTGGGCCAGGTGTGTTGGCTCACGCCTGTAATCCAGCACTTTGGGAGTTTAAGATCAGCCTGGGCAACATAGCGAGACACTGTCTCAAAAAGGAAGTGGGGAGGGAGGACAAGAATCTCAAGCCATGGTCAGAAAGCCAGGGATCACCTCCCCTCTCCCTGCCATGGCCTGAAAGCCTCTTCTTCCTCACAGCCCTAGGACGGATGTGTCTGAAGATCAGGCTCCCAGCGTGACGCTGGGTTTCAGGTGACAGCCCAGACCCAGCGCTTGGCCCCGTCAGCACTCTGGGAGCAGGGCTTGGGCTGGGGGTGTGTCCTGAGATAAGATCCAGCGAACTGAGATGAACTGAGGAAGCTTGGAATCCCCCAGTCCCCGTGAGCCTCCCCGGGCGGCAGAAGCGGCCCCTCCCCATCAGAAGGGACCAACTCTCCCAGGCCACCCCCACGCCAGCCCCCTGGCTGGCTGCCCTCCCCACGCCCAGAATGAAACTGCAGGGACACGGGGGGGACAGCTCTGGGCAGAATGTTCCCAATCCAGTGGCTGGAGGTGGCTCCAGGGGCTCGCAAGGACCCTGGATTCTGTGGAGGCTTGATGCCATGAGGCTGAGATGCCACGACCTCCCCGAGCCGTTGGGGGAGGAAGCTGGGCCACCCGAGGAGGACAGCGGGAGGCAGGCACGGCAGCCGGCCTCCGGAACAGCCCAGGAACAGAGCTGGAGGCGCGGTGTCTGTCACGCAGGCCGCTGTGTCATTCATGCAACTTCATGCTTATCCCTCCTCCTGCCCTTCCTTGGTTTGTTGTTTTTTGTTTTGAGACAGAGTGTTGCTCTATCCCCCAGGCTGGAGTGCAACGGCCCGATCTAGGCTCAGTGCAGCCTCCAGATCCTGGGTTCAAGTGATCCTCCCGCCGGGGCCTCCACACCCAGCCTACCCTTACTACATTTCTGTGGTGTTTGGCACCATAGCTCTGGGTTACAGAAAGCCCAGATGATGTCACACAGAATTTGCCCCTGCAGGGGTGCCTGCGGAGATGGCTGGAGCCTGGGTCTCCATCTTGGGTGGGGTCGGGAGGGCTGCAGCATCCAAGGCAGGTGCCTAGGGCCCTGTCACGTGGAGGCCAGAGGTGGGCCTGGGCCCCCATGCAGCAATGGCTATGCCTGCCGTCCGCCTGCCTCTCCCCTCCACCCCACCATGCTGGCCACGCCGCCCTGGTGCTGGGACTGACCCTCCAGCCTTGCTTCCAGGCTCTGGACCACTGCCTCTGGTTGGGTGCAGTCAAGGGAGACCCTGGCTGCAGCCCAGAGGGATGGGGACCTGGGTCCCTCGCCAGCATTCTTCACCTCGGCGCCCGCTGGGTGGTGCCTCCTCTTCATCCTGCTCCTCCAGGAAGCCTGGCCCAGCTCTGCATCCCCAGCTCCGGCTTCGCCCCAGCAGCCCCGGCACATGGCAGCGGCTTCCTGCTGTGGGCCCCTGGTTCTGGCACCACCTGGGTAACGGGTCTCTGGGTGCACCCGCTGTGGAGTTACCCAACAGACTGGCAGTTTGCTCTGTCTCCAGTGCCCTGCATTAGCTGCCTGCTCGCCAGGCCCCCTCAGCTTGTGCGTGGCTCCAGTGCCATTTTAATCATGGGATCAACTGCAAAATACGTCCCTTCATGTCGTGTTACCGGGCGGTGCTTCCTGACTCCCTGCTCCTCGGATTAAATGAGTTGGGTGCATCTGTTCTCTCCCGGACTTGGTGGAGCGCCTCCTCTGCATCCCACACTGGGACTAGGGCTGCATTGGAGGAAAAAGAAAGCGGACGTCACCACGAGGAACCCAAGGTGAAGGTGACCCCTGTGGACAAAGATAGAGTGGGGTGAAGAAGGGCTGAGAGAGGAGAGCGCGGTCACCGGGGCTGTGGTTCTGGGCAGGGGATGGCAGGAGACCCTCGCAGCACTGCCTGGCATGGGAGGCACAGCCAGGGTCATCATGGCCACGGGCTGGAGGCCAGAGAGGTCTGGGCAGGCCATGAGGGCTCTGCTCTGTGCAATGGCCGCTGAGCTGCAGTGACGGGTGGACACCGCGGGGGCCTGGGCAGCCGGGTGGGCACGTGAGGAGGGAGTGGGTTCTGTGTGTCTCCGTGGTGCAGCAGGATGAAGGTGCCAGGGGAATCTGCAGGGCCATGGCGGGGCCTGGGGAAACCGTGGGGGCCATGGCGGGGCCTGGGGAAACTGTGGGAGCCATGGCGGGGCCTGGGGAAACCGTGGGAGCCATGTGGGGCCCGGGAGGCTGGGGCAGCCGCCACTGAGGGACGGGGACTTCTAGGCAGCAGGTGCTGGGGGATCGTTAGGATTTGACCACGTTAAGTGTGGGAAGCCTCTGGGGTGGCCAGATGGAGATGCTGGGGACTCCAGACTCATGGCCTGGGACTCAGGGGCAGGGGGTGGCCAGTGGTTATCAGCACAGGCAGCTCGAGAGGCCAGAGCTGGACAGGGGGCTGTCGAGCCTCGGAACAGCGGACCCAGAGGGCGAGGTCGGCCATGGGCCTGGGAGTCGGGGAGCACAGAGCCCTGGACCCACACCCAACTGTGCAGCATGCTTCAGGAAGGAAGGGCTGGTCACGTGTGTGGAGCATGCCCGTGAGTGCATGGAAAGGAAGGGCTGGTCACGTGTGTGGAGCGTGCCCGTGAGTGTCTGCCTGTGTCTCTGTGACCATTCGCTGTGACCACGTGTCTCTGTGAGGGAGTCTGTGTATCTCTGTGTCAGTATCTGTGTGTCCACATGTGTCTCTATGTGGGATTCCGAGTACCTGTATGTGTCCACGTGTGTGTCCATCCGGGTGTATGTAGTCTGCTTGCTGCACAGAGGCTGGGTGGGGATGCTGACCACCATTCCAGACTGAGCCCTGCAGCCAGAGGGGAGTGTCAGCTGGGGGGATGTGGTCAAGTCAGGGGTCAAGGTCATGCCGGCAGCCTGTCAAGTATGGGCCAGGAGGGAACCCCGGAGCCGGAGCAGACAGGTCAGGGTCACCATGACTGTTTCCCACCCTGGTTCCGGGACCCTGGGCCTCAGGGGCTGGGCCACCTCTCCCCAGCCTGGTGGAGCGGCTCTCACCAAAACCCAGGTCCCCACCCTCAGGGACCGAGTCGGGCAGAGCAGGGCCCAGAGGGCCGAGGATGGGAAGCCGGGCACCCACTTCCGCCGCCAGACCACCGGCCTCCCTCACCCCTCCCAACGAGCCACAGCCTCGAGTGTCGATTCTCCGCCACTAACTCATTGATCGCCTCGCCCGGGTTAATTAATTAATTAGGGGCAGCCACAGAGCGCAGTGGGCTGGGGCCAGGGAGGGACCCCAGCGCTGGGAGCTTTATTAGTACATAAAATGAGTGTTTAAAACCCACGCGGCCACAAGCCCGCTGCTGAGGCTTTTCATTAAACAAACCTATAACATTACGTGCCTCATTATGTATTTCCAGACTTCCCCGCCCTCCGTGCTCCCTCTCCACCTGCCTCCCCGCGCTCTAAGTGCCTATTTGAAATCAATTTCTCTAATAATGGACTTAATGAGCTCATCAATTAGAGCTGCCATCACCAGTGTCTCGGGCTCTGCGGTTATCAGTTAAACTCTGGAACTAATTTCCATGCTTCATCTATCACAGGGCGCCCACGACGCGGGGCTGCTGCTCCGGGACGATAGGGAGACCCCAGGCCCTTCCTGCCGGGCCGTGGGGCCATCCCCGGAAGAGGACAATGAGGACCGCTCAGCCCACCTGGCCGGGAGCGGCCGAGGCACGAGGCCCGCATAATTAGCGGTAATGGATGCCGTTCCACACAGTCAGCCCATTAGCCTGTTCTCATCTCGCCCCAAACCCTCTAAATAACACCCCAGCGTCAGAGGCCAGCTGCATGGGGCCAGTGTTGCCCAAAGCCCAGGGCTCCTGCCCGCTCTCCAGGCCAGCGACGGCGTGGGCCGGGCAAGAGCACCCATGGGCAGGCAGAGCTGGCGGGAGCCCAGCGGTCAGGAAGGGAACTGGAGAGAAGGTTCCGGAAGCTGACTGGGGGAGGGCGTTGGGAAGGGAGGTGGCGCATCCAGGGCTGCTGCTGGACACGGCTGGGGTGGGTCCCCGGGTCTAACAGGCGGTGGCCTGGAAGGGGCTGCTTGGGGGAGGGCCGGGCAGAGGGAGGCTGGCCTCTGAGGGTGGACACAGCCACAGTCTGAAGGTTAAAAGCAGAGTCTGCTCTGCCCGCTGTGCCCAGCTCTTGGGACAGGCTGGTGTGCAGTGAGGCTCGAAACAGACGGACAGATGGAGGGAGGGAAGCCCGGACAGCCACCTCCCCAGCTAGGGGTGCTTCCCAGGAAGAGCAGACCCCCAGGACTGGGTGTCTGCCAAGCCAGACACTTCCGGGGCTGAAGGAGGGGAGGAAATGGGCCTCTTACCTGGGGTACTCTTGGGGAACTGAGGCACGGAGCTTGTGCCTCCCTGCCCGAGCCAGAGACCACAGGGCCAGCTCCTCACAGGCTGGGTGTTGCCCACACAGTCCCCACCCCAGCCAGCTAGGGTGCTAGGGTGGTTCAGGTGTCCACAACAATCCCGTGGCTGGGCCCAGGGGCTTCTGGGCGACTCCTCACCTGCCTGGCCTGTCCTCCCTGCAGCCGAGGGGCCCCTGAGTCTCCATCCTAGAACTGCACCCTCATCCCAGACTTGGGCTGAGGACCACCCTTCCTCCTGGGCCGCCTGGAGTAGCCTGAAGCAGTTTGCTTAGTCGCCCCTAGGGACCCCCACCCGTTCACCCGGTCACCCCCAGGGACCCCCACCCATTTTTGCACAGACCCCATGAAGTCTGGGGAGCTGGCATGGGGAGGTGAGGCATGGGGCTTTGGGCAGGGGCAAGTGAAGGGCCAGCCTGGGCCACTGGAGGAGCAGGGGGCCTGGGGGCCGCTCCCCCTTCCACTCCGCAGTCCCTCCGCCCCCCAGGCCCCAGGGTGTCTCCGTGTCTCCACTTAGCCCCTGACCCTTCCATTTGTCATGATCAGCCACCTTTCTCATTAGGGAAAGGCCATTAATGCAGCTTTATCAGCAGCTGGAGGCCTGGCCCTGCCCGCCTCCGGGCCACCCTCAGGACTGTACCCCCACCCCACATGGGGGAGGCAGGAGTGACCCATGTGGCAACCTCTGCCCCGCTCTCCCCGGCACCCAGCACATCCAGGCCCAGAACTTGCTGGGGTCCCAAGATAGCCCCAGGGAGGCAGCCCCAGCCCTGGAATCCCCACTACGGGTCCCTGCACCAGGCTGAGGGCACCCACCGTGTGCCCCGTACCACCCTGGGCGCTGGTGCGGAGGCTGGAAGGCTAACTGGTGGCTTGCGGGACCAAGGGACACAGTGTGGAATGGGTTGCAGGAGACAGCTGCATGCCCGAGGATCACAGAGGAGGCAGGGGGATGGGAGCAGGGAGGGGCAGGCCCCCAGAGGTGATGCGACCTGGGGCAGCAACCCTGAGAAGGTGGAGTGGGCGGTGGGACTGGTGTGGTGTGTGGGACCAGGACAGGACCGAGAGGAAGCGGTAAGGAGACCCTGGCGACGGGGAGGCAGAGCTCTGCCAGCTGTGAGGTGTCTGCAGGAGGAGGGAGAGGTCAGCTGGGCCAGATGATGCTGGGGGGTGAGGGCATAATTTGGGGCTTGAGACTTGCCCTCTGAGGCTTAGCAAGGTCACCAAGGTGACCAGACAGGAGCCCCCTTGGCGTGGGGCTGGGAGGGCCTTGGAGGCTGCTCCTCCAAGGGATGGGGAGCTGGGCAGAGGATGCAGCTCAAGGCAAAGAGGGAGGAGGACCAGCCTGTCTTTCCTGATGGCGGAGGAGAGGGCCCTATGGGGTCAGTGGTCTGAAGAGGTCAGAGTGAGGGGCAGGACCCGGGGAGGCTGCAAATGCAGTGGCTGGGCTGCGGGCCCTCAAAGGCTTGCCCCCTGCCCCTGGGGTCCCTCGCCCATCAGTCCTGCTTGCCGAAGCAGACCCCACCCCAGCCCAGATCAACACCCTCCTGCAGCTATCGTGCTCCTGGCTAGCTGAGCCAGCATCAACCTCCCCAGCTGTGGGACCAAGCCCTGCCCAAGGCCTCCTAGTCCTGGGGACCCTGGTCTGGCTTCCTGGGTCCCAGGTGGGGCCATCCTTGGCTGCTCTCTGGACCTCGATGTTGGGGGCCTCTCGGTGGCCGTCTGGGTACAGGTCGGAGCCCCCAGAATGTCTACTGTCAGTAAGCAGGACCTGACCTCCGCCAAGACGGGTGAATGATGGACAAGCAGTGAGTGGCTGGCCCCACTGGCCTCACCTGGCTGCTCACAGCCTTTCCCCCATCCTCACCTCTGCCCACCCCAGGCCGCTCCCCTGCAAGCTCGGGGAAAACCCCGTGGCCACCAGCCCTGAGAGCAGTGAGGGCAGTAAATGACAGCAGCTCCAGGCATGAAAGCACGCAACCTCCCTGCCCCTCAAGGGTCTCTGAGAGCCATCAGCTCAGAGCCCCGCACTGGGTCATTGCTCAGCTGGGCCAGAAATGGGGGTGGGGGTGTAACTTAGGGCCTGAGACTTGCCCCCAAGGTTTAGAAAGATTTAGCATCCCCTCCAGGTGGGGACACACCCACACAGGCTAGGATGTCCCTGGAGGGAACAGGCCTCTATGTGGATGGCACCCTGGGGCCCCAGCCCTGGCCCTGGCTTTTGGGCTGAAGACCTGCAGGGGCTCTCAGTCTCTTGGCCACAAATCAAGCCCCTACAGCTGGGTTGACTGTGGCTCAACCTAACGGCCCCATGGCCAGAGGTTCCTAATCCTGGGCTTAGGAATATTATTCTTGGTTTCCAGTGAGCCTGCTGAGGCCAGCTTCAGGATGCCCACAGGCCGGCCAGAGTGAGGGTGTGCCCTGCAGGTGCCCCACAGTGAGACCACGGATGCCAGCTTCAGGATGCCCACAGGCCAGGCAGAGCGACGGTGTGCCCTGCAGGTGCTCCACAGTGAGACCACGGATGCCAGCTTCAGAATACCCACAGAACGACAGTGTGCCCTGCCGGTGCTCCACAGTGAGACCACGGATGCCAGCTTCAGCATACCCACAGGCTGGGCAGAATGACAGTGTGCCCTGCAGGTGCTCCACAGTGAGACCACGGATGCCAGCTTCAGAATACCCACAGGCTGGGCAGAGTGACAGTGTGCCCTGCAGGTGCTCCACAGTGAGACCACTGATGTCAGCTTCAGAATGCCCACAGGCTGGGCAGAGCGATGGTGTGTCCCGCAGGTGCCCCATGGGGACAGACAGCTTGCCTGCTGCCCAGACAGAGGGCATCCAGCAAAGGGGCAGAACTGGGCTCTCCAAGTACAGAGAAGCCAGCACACTAGGTCACGTGTGTAGCTGCCAGACTCCTCCACCAGTCTCCAGGGTAGAGGCGCACGGACACTGGGAAGGACCTCAGATCCAGAGACAATGACCCCTTCGTCCCCAGGCGGGGAGGCAGGGGCCCCACCTACAGAGGGGCAGGCTCTGCGGGGCCCAGGGGTGGTCTGGGTTGGTGCCTCCTGGGCATCACAGATGCCGTCCGTGCTGCAGCCCGCCAGGAGAGGGTGGTACCAAGCACAGGGCTGCCAGTGCTTCCTGAGCTGAGTGGACGCAGCACCAAGCGGCGCCACAGAGCGACCGCCAAAGCCGCAGTGCTGCCCACGCGGAGATGAGGATGCCACGGTGCCGGGAGCTCCAGGGGAGGCTGCCAGGCGTTCACGTTCCCAGGAGAGGTGAGGGAATGGGGAGATGAATGCTGGGAGCTGGTAAATCCAGACTCCCCACGACCAGGACCAGAGGAACCCTGCAGGGCAGGCAGCGGGGCAGGAGTTCCCAAAGCACTTTCAGGTGGGCGGGGCCAGTGTGGGCGGGGCCATCGGTAGGTGTGGTCGTGACGGGCGGGGCTCCAGGTGGGTGGGGTCCGCTGGCGGGTGTGGTCCCGGCGGGAGGGGCTCCAGGTGGGCGGGGCCATCGGTGGGTGTGGTCGTGACGGGCAGGGCTCCAGGTGGGCGGGGTCCGCTGGCGGGTGTGGTCCCGGGGGAGGGGCTCCAGGTGGGCGGGGCTCCGCCGGTGGGTGTGGTCCCGATGGAAGGGGCTCCAGGTGGGGGGCCTCTGTGATTGGAGCTCCAGTGGGCGGGGTTGGGTGGGGGGGGTCACCTGTGGGTGTGGTTCCAGGTGAGTGGGGCTCCCTGTGGTTGGAGTTACAGAGGCGGCCCTGGGGGAGTCCAGGCCCAGGTCTCTCTTCTCCATAGGGAAGCCCTGTAAGTCAGCCCCTCCCTTGTGACTGTTCTGGAGCAGGGGCTGGGCCAGGGGTTCCCTGTTAGGCCAGGCACCCACTACCCTTCCACATCTGCTGCAGACTCAGCTCTCGTCTCTCCTGACCCTTTAGACATCTGGGCCTCCCTGTTCTTGGTGCCCCTCTGGCCCCACCTTCACTCTGCCTGCCGTCCCAAACTCCACAGCCTCCCACCCTGCAGGGCTCAGATGTGGCAGCCCCTTTCCCCAAAACTCTGCCAGAGCCCAGCCCCTGCCAGGTGGAGGGCAGACCAGTGGAAGGAGAGAGGGAGGGGGCAAGGTCCAGGACTGGTGGGCAGGTGGCTGGCCTTGCAGCATGAAGAACCTGGGGCTGCCTGAGGCCCACCCACTCCTCCCTTCGAAGGGCCGGCAGGGAGCAGCCTCACCTCCTGCGGGAAGAGAAGCCCCATCCTCTGAGCTTCCCCTCTCACCCACTGCAGAAGACCTGTCCCCAGCCATCCCCCACCAGAGACAGCACCTAGGGACTTTCAGGGTCTGCTGCCCACTCCTCCTGCCCAGAAGCTGGCCATGGCCCCACAGCCCCGACTGAAGGATGGCCCTGGCTAAGGCCCCGTGGCCAGCAGAGCCCTGGGACCCCCCTCTCTCCTCAGCACCTGCTCCCCCTGTGCTGAGGCCACACACCCAGCCAGATTTGGGGGGCTGGAGAAACCCCTAATCACGACTTGGGCTTGGAGTACCTCCTCGGCCTGAGGCCACATCTTTAAAACACCTAGGGCCAGGATAGCCACAAAGGCCCCCAAGGACCTCCAAGGAAGCAGCCCCAGAGCAGGCCTCTGCCCCGGTCCTCCAGCCTCACCTCTGCACACGGAGGAAGCTGCAGGGGGGTGGTGGACAGGGCCGTCCGAACGTGCCGCCAGGGGAAGGGCTGGGCAGCATGCCCCGCCCACACACAGCTTGGACCCTCCGGGCACCGTGGGTCCACCCCAGCCCCCTCGAGACCCCAGTGTGTTGGGCCAGGCCGGTTGTGGAGCTGCAGGCAGGACCAGCAGGGACGGGGTTAAGCGCCCTGCGCCTCCCAGGCCTCCCTCCTCCTTCCCTTTGAAATGGCTCCCTGGTTCCAGAATGACTCCGGCTTCCCCTCTTAATCTGTATTTTACGAGTGAGAAGGTTTGCATTATGCAAATCGTTAGATAGGAACAGGTGACATTTCAGCAAAGAACACGGCAGGCGGCGGCCTGCGGCTGCTGATTTAGACATTAGTATTTGTCACCAGGGCGCGGGGGCGGAGGGGAGCCCGTGGAAAGCTCATCTCACCTTAAGGTGGAAGCCTCCCTCGGGGGCAGGCTGGCCGCACACCCTGAGGCCGCCCGGTGAACAGCACAGCTCCCTCTGGAGCACCTTCTATGCGCCAAGCCCCAGCTCAGCAGCTCCTGGAGCTCACACACCCACGGGGCATTGTACGCACAGACCCATCTCACAGATGAGGAAGCCGAGGCCCGGGAGGTGGTGGGCGGGCTGGGCTCTCGGACCGGAGAATGGGGCAGGGTCCAAGAGAGCCAGGGGTCTCCCCACAGCCAGTGTCCTGAGGACCCGATCCCCAGGACTGCACAGCTCATTCTGTGGTCCTTCCTCCAGGAGCACCCCCATCCCAACTCCACGCTCTGCCACGAAGCCCACCCGACCACACCGCCTCCCACCCGCAGCCCCGCAGGCGCCCTCCTGGGCAGGCGCGTGAGGCACTATCCATCATCCACTGTCGGAGGCATCCGCCGTCCATTTCCCGGGAAGGACGGAAGAGAAGGGAGCAGCCACGCACTTCCCAGTGTGCCCCCGAGAGCCCTTCAATTTTCCAGCTGCCTGACAACGCCCACGATGCCCAAAGCTCTGCGGGGCATGAGAAACGCCGGGTCCTGGGGGCCTCCAGAGGCCAGTGGCAGCCACCAGGGCAGGCTTTCTGCAGGAGCCCGTGGAGGCTGCAGCTCCTGCTGAAACACCACAGCAGCCCCCAGCACAGGCCGGGTAGGCTGTGTCCCGGCTTCGAGGTCCCGGGTAGGCTGAGCTGGTGGGTCCTGGGGCTCCTGTGTGGCCATGGGTCTGTGGGCAGTGGGGGGGCCGTGTGTCCTGGGGAACCCGCAGGGCTCGGGGCAGGGCCCAGCTCCCCACAGCCTGCTTGGCACCTGGGCCTCTGGCTCTGAGTCTGCAGGATGTGGGCTGCAGTGGGCTGGTCCCCGTTTCTCAGAGGCTGAGCAGCCCTCTGGGGAGCTCAGGGGAGTTTGGGGTGCTGTGCCCAGGATATGCCTGGGTGTTATCTACCTGGATGATCTTGGATGACCTCGAAGGCCTTGGACCCCGGGGAGTGTGGGGCAAAGGTGGGAAATGGCCCATGAAGACCGGCGTCGTGGGCATCCCCTGCACCATCCTTGCCTGTGGGGGAGGAAGGATGGGTCCGAAACCACAGCAGCGGGAGGGTAACTGCACCCACCCCGAAGACCCCAGACACCCGGCTTTACGAAACATCTCGATGGCATTAGTGACAGGCTTTTCTTGGGGAGACTTTGGGGTAGAAATGAAGCGGCAGGGAACAGGTCACAGGGAGGCAGAACCCAGGACACGGCCCAACTGCAGGGTGCTGTGCAGGCTCACGCGGCCTCTGACATGTGTTCACCCTCGGAGCGGGTGCATGGCTGGCTTGCGGCTGGGGGTGCCCTTAGATGCACCTGGCCGAGGGACCGGCTCAGACCCTCAGCACCTGCCTGGTGCTCACACCCCACCCCAGCGGCTCCTGACACAGAGGCGGGGCTGTTGGCCTCCAGGTTTACCTAGCGGGGTTCCTTAGGCCACAGAACTTAGGGTTCTGGATGCCTGTGCCCGGGGTGAGAAGGGAGTGTGTCAGGTAGGAAGGGGATGCAGAGTTCCTTACTCCTCAAGTGTTCGGACACAGTGTTTCCAGGCGGCGGGGGAGGGGCTCAGTCCTCCGACTTTACACAGAGTGGGTCATTCAGCCATTCAACAAACACGGGGATCCAGAGGGGACAAAGGAAGTGGCCGGCCAGGGTGGGCTGAGCACCCTCCGCATGCCTGGCATTGGGCTCGGTGCCTGTCATGCAGTGGAGTCCAGAGCCTGCACCTGGCAACAGAGCTGCAGGGTCCCAGCCTGGCACCCCCCCATGCCCATTACCCACCCATACGGGTTGGCTCTGACGCCATCCTCTGGTGCCAGGTGAGGACAGTGAGGCACTCAGGCCCTGCCTCCCTCTCACACCGCTCCGGTCCACAGGGCCTGTCACACCCCTCCCATCAGCAGCAGGGATCCCTCAGGGACGACCTGTCCCCTCTCCTCAGGGGCCCTGAGTCTCCAGCCCCAGATCCCCCAGTGCTGCCCCGCTGACAGGCGGACTGGATGCCCCTCCACTCCAGCAAGGCAAAGCTGCTGTCAGATCTGAACGGAGCCAGCAAGCCCGGGAGACAGGAGACGGGGGAGGGTGCCCAGGACGGGGAGAGCAGGCTCAGCCCAGGGAAGAAGGCCAGGGAGCCCGGGGAGGTGGCTGGGACCAGACCTGCTGTCCTCTGAGAGGGGTTTGGAGGAGCTGCTTAAGGCCAGACTACCAGTGGAGGGGTCTGCGTGACTGAAGAGTCTGCGCCAACCTCCATGAGGCACAGTGAGAACTCAGTGGGCGGGGCCACGGGTTGGAACCTGTGTGTGTGAGCGTTTGGGGACCGCCTTCTCCGTTCAGGGCACTGTGGTGGGGGCCATGGGGGACACGAGGGCCACGGGGTGGGGCAGTGCCCAGCCCACCACAGGCCACAGGGGAGCAGCAGAGGCTTCCAGGGGTTAGGTGTGGGTGGGGCCGTGGGTGGGTGGGGTTAGAAAAGTGGGTGGGGCCGTGGGTGGGTATAGGGATTAGGAGTGTGGGTGGGGCCGTGGGGGTGGGGTTAGGTGTGGGTGGGGCCTGGGGGTGGGGGTTAGGTGTGGGTGGGGTCTGGTGGGGCGGGGGTTAGAAAGTGGGTGGGGCCTGGGGGATGGGGGTTAGAAAAGTGGGTGGGGCCGTGGGTGGGTGTAGGGATTAGGAGTGTGGGTGGGGCCGCGGGGGATGGGGGTTAGAAAAGTGGGTGGGTGTAGGGATTAGGGGTGTGGGTGGGGCCCCGGGGGTGGGGATTAGAAAAGTGGGTGGGGCCGTGGGGGGTGTACACTGACCCCAGTTCCCAGGAAAAGCGGAGGATACTGGCTGCCTCACTGAGGGTCTCGCAGACCCCAGCCCAGCAGTCTTGCCCCATGCACAGTGTCGGCAGCTGCGGGTGCAGGGGCAGAGGCAGAGGACACAGCTGAGCCTCCCTAGACCAGGCCGCTGGCTGCCCAGCCTGTGTCCTCCCGGAGCCCGCCCCACTTCTTCCAGTCGGCCCCAGGAGAATCATCTGCTGTTTTTCTGCCTCCCCAGCCCTGACTCCTGGCCAGGCACGGCCTCACCTGGTCTGGGGTCAGCAGGTGAACCAGACCTCCGTCAGCAGGTGCGAGGAGCCGGTGCTGCCAGGGAGAGAACGTCTCCGGGTCCTGGCACGGGCAGCAGGACGCAGTCCCGGAGTCCGGGCCTTGAGCGCTCTGTCCTTCGGTCCAAGTGTGTTCTTCACTGCGAAGCAGGAGAGCCTTCTCAGCAAGGCGAGTGGAGCCCCGGCCCTGGGCAGGGGAAGGGATGGTGGAAGAGGGCATCGTGGTGGAGGGGGAAGGGATGGTGGAAGAGGGCATCATGGAGGGGGAAGGGATTGGGGAAGGGGGCATGGTGGGTGGAGGGGGAAGGGATTGGGGAAGGGGGCATCGTGGTGGAGGGGGAAGGGATGGTGGAAGGGGGCATCATGGAGGGGGAAGGGATTGGGGAAGGGGGCATCGTGGTGGAGGGGGAAGGGAGCGTAGAAGGGCGCATCGTGGGTGGAGGTGAGAAGCCCCGACCCAGGGCAGCAGCCACGACCGTTGTCCTTGCCCTGGAACAAGTGTGCATGCAAGGGCTGCGACAGCCTCAGAACAAACAGACTCAAAACACACGTTTAATTGTGCTTTTCTCTTAAAGCACTCAGTGGGCCGAGGCCTGGTGAGATGAGGTGGTGGGACCCTGACCCGCTCTGCCGGGGAGCTGAGCTGTGGGGTTCAGCGCTCTGACCCCTGGAGGAGACAAGACCCTGCACCCTGGGTCCCCCCACACCCTAGGGCTCCCCACACCCTGGGGCCCCCTGCACCCCGAGTCCGCAGGCCCGGCCCCCAGGCCAGCCCCCCCCACCACCGGGAGCCACAGCGACAGCCCCAGCTCCCTCGCAGGGGAGCACCATCCCGGCGTCTCTTTCCTGGGATCTCAGCCTCTGTAGTGACATTTAAGATGAAAAGAAAGGGAAGTCCTCCCTGCTCTAATAGAGTACATTCAGATTTGAAATTAGCATGAGAAAGGGAAACACTCATCTCCGAAGAGAACGGCTCCTCCGCTCCAGGTCTTTGTCTACTGTCAATAATCACTTCCCTTCAGGCCCATAAATGTCATTCTTGGGGTGCTCATAAACAGCCCCGTCCCTTTTTAAATTAGCAAGTAGAGATATTTATGGGTTTCTATTAAAGGCAATGGGTGGGGGAGTCCAGAGCACTCTACAGTCAGATAAGGGAGAGACTGGGGGGGCCTGAGGAGGCCCAGAGCCCCCACGCAGCAGCCACGCGGCGCCCCCAGCTCAGGTCCATGAAGACCCAGAGCCCTCACCACGCTCCTGTGGGGACTGCTAGGGACACCCAGGGCTTGGTGGGGGAAAGGGGGTTGCAGGCCTAAAATTCAAAGAGCAGCCACCTGCGGCGGAAGCCAGGTGAGGCGGGGAGCAGGAGTGTGGGAGGGGCTCCAATGGACACAGATGACACCACAACCCTGACTCCTGCCCTGGGGGGCCGGGCCTCAGCTTCCCCCGCTGTGAAAAGGTTGTGGCCAAGCCACCGTGGAGGCAGCCGAGGCCCCTGCACACACAATCACACAGAACGTCCTAGGTCACACACACACACACACCATGGAGACAGGTGAGGCCCCTGCACACACAGTCACAGAACATCCTAGGTCTCACACGCGCGCGCGCACACACACTGTCCAACACACAACACCATGGAGGCAGGCGAGGCCCCTGCACATGCAGTCACACAGAACGTCCTAGGTCTCACACACACACACACACACACACACCATGGAGGCAAGCGAGGCCCCTGCACACACAGTCACAGAACGTCCTAGGTCTCTCTCACACACACACACACACACACACACACACACCATGAAGGCAGCCGAGGCCCCTGCACACAATCACACAGAACGCCCTAGGTCTCACACACACACACACACACCATGGAGGCAAGCGAGGCCCCTGCACACACAGTCACAGAACATCCTAGGTCTCACACACGCGCGCGTGCACACACACGCACACACACACTGTCCAACACAACACCATGGAGGCAGGCGAGTCACACAGAACACATGCAGTCACACAGAACGTCCTAGGTCACACACACACACACACACCACAGTGGAGGCAGCCGAGTCCCCTGCACACACAATCACACAGAACGCCCTAGGTCTCTCTCTCTCTCTCTCACACACACACACACACACACCATGAAGGCAGGCGAGGCCCCTGCACACACAATCACACAGAACGCCCTAGGTCTCTCTCTCTCACACACACACCATGAAGGCAGGCGAGGCCCCTGCACACACAGTCACAGAACGTCCTAGGTCTCACACACACGCGCACGCACACACACACGCACACACACTGTCCAACACAACACCATGGAGGCAGGCGAGGCCCCTGCACATGCAGTCACACAGAACGTCCTAGGTCACACACACACACACACACACACCATGGAGGCAGGCGAGACCACTGCACACACAGTCACAGAACATCCTAGGTCTCACACGTGTGCACGCGCGCACACACACACACACCGTCCACACAACACCATGGAGGCAGGCGAGGCCTCTGCACATGCAGTCACACAGAACGTCCTAGGTCACACACACAGACACACACAACTGTGGAGGCAGGTGAGGCCCCTGCACAGTCACACCGAATGTACTATGGTTACATGTACACACTTTCCAGACACACTCGCAAGACTCCTCACACACATATGCCACCGTAGAGGCAGGCAAGGCCTCTGCGCGCACACACAACGTCCTACTCAGACACACTCCAACATGGTCGCAAAACACGTACACAGATTCACACAATTCACTCGCACCCTCATTCACACATCCACATGCATTCACTTACACAATTTACACACGCACTCACATTCACACACATTAACTCATCCAGATTCACACAATTCACTCACCCTCATTCACACACACCCACATGCATTCACTTACACACATTTACACACGCACACTCGCATTCACACACATCATTAACTCATTCAGATTCACACAATTCACTCACACCCTCATTCACACACATCCACATGCATTCACTCACACACATTTACACACGCACACATTCACATTCACACACAACTCATTAACTCAGATTCACACAATTCACTCACACCCTCATTCACACACATCCACATGCATTCACTTACACAATTTACACACGCACTCACATTCACACACTAACTCATCCAGATTCACAATTCGCTCACCCTCATTCACACACACCCACATGCATTCACTTACACACATTTACACACGCACACTCGCATTCACACACATTAACTCACATTAACTCATTCAGATTCACACAATTCACTCACACCCTCATTCACACACCCACATGCATTCACTTATACACATTTACACACATTCACTCACATTCACACATTAACTCATTCAGATTCACACAATTCACTCGCACCCTCATTCACACACACCCACATGCATTCACTTACACATTTACACACCCATTCACTCACATTAACTCATTCAGATTCACAATTCACTCACACCCTCATTCACACACATCCACATGCATTCACTTACACATTTACACACGCACACTCGCATTCACACACATCATTAACTCATTCAGATTCACAATTCACTCGCACCCTCATTCACACACCCATTCACACATTCACACAGATTCACTTTCATGTTATCACACTCATTTACACACATTCACACAGATTCACTCACATTCACATTCACACGATTCACTCACATTCACACATTCACACTCATTGACACACATATTCACTGATGTTCACCCTCACATTGAAACACGCACACACGTAGCCTTCGACCTCTAAAACCCCCACCTCCCACCCCTTCAGCTTCTCCCTCATCCCAGCTCTTTCATTTTAGATCCGTCTTCATTCCCAACTCCTCCCTCTTCCACGCTCCTCTCCTCCCAGCTCCTCCTTTTCCCCAGCTCCTCCCTCATTCCAGCTGCTCCCTCACCCCCAGCTCCTCCTTCAGGTCCTCCCTCTTCCCCAGATCCTCTCCAATCCTGCTTCTCCCTAATCCCCAGCTTCTCCTTCATCACAGTACCTCCCTCATTTCCAACTCCTTCCTCTTCCTAGATCCTCATCCCAGCTGCTCCCTCATTTCAGCTTCTCCCTCATCCTCAGCTCCTCTCTCATCCCAGTTCTTCCCCTTCCCAGCAGCCACACCACACACCAAAGCCACAGTGATTTTTTAACTTTTCACTTTCAAATAATTTAGATTTACAGTCGTGCAAAGACAGTGCACAGAGTTCAGGTGCCCCCCCACCAGTTTCTCACTTTCCAATAATTTTAGATTTACAGAGTCGTGCAAAGATAGTGCACAGAGTTCAGATGCCCCCCCACCAGTTTCTCACTTTCCAATAATTTTAGATTTACAGAGTCGTGCAAAGACAGTGCACAGAGTTCAGATGCCCCCCCCACCAGTTTCTCACTTTCCAATAATTTTAGATTTACAGTCGTGCAAAGACAGTGCACAGAGTTCAGATGCCCCCCCCCACCAGTTCCATCTTGTCACCTTTGTCACAGCCTGGCACGTGGCTCTTCCCTGAATTCCAGGCTTCCTTTGGCTCCCACCTTCCCAGTGCCCCTTGTCTGGGCCAGGACTCTGCACTGTCTCCTGAGGCCTCGCTGGTCTGCGATGGCCTTGACAGCTTTGGGGGGCACTGGCTCATGTCCTGCAGAGTGTCCCCATCAGCGCTGGTCTGGGGTTTGTCTCAGGGCCAGACCGGTGCCCTCCTCCTCCCCTCCCACCAGGGCAAAAGCCCCCACCCAGTGGTCACTTGGCTACTCTCCCTGGTGCCCTGTACGTGGGGAGGGTCAGTGACACCGCTGCTCAAATGGTTCAGCTCCTCCTCTGGGGACACCCAGCATGTTTTCTGGGATTCCTCTGTGAAGAAGATTGGAAAAGACATTCTTTTAAAACAGAGATGGTCTCTGGTGCCCCTATGCCCCTCCTCTTCTCGAGGGAGCCCCAGCTCCACTCTGTCCAGCCCTTCCCCTGGGGCCTTGCAGACGCAGGCTCCTCAAGACAGGTGAGGCCTGGGCAGCTGTAGGAGGTGGGCCTGGAGCTGGTGAGTGGGGCTGGCTGGGTGGCTGGTGTCAGCGGGTGACAGGCTCAGCTTGCCTCTGGCAGGAGAGCCCATGCCCTCTGTGCTCTCCCCAGCATGGACCAGCAGCCCCAGCCCCTCAGCTGTGACAAGCTCTCACCGTCTCTGCCTCACTCAGTGTCAGCACATGACATGGAGGTTAAAACTGTGCCAGGTGGGTGGCAGGCCACCTTCACAAAAGAGGGCCACAGTAGCCACCTACACGTAAAGGCACGTGACAGCAGTCCAGTGCCCACAAAGTGAAGGGGCGGCACCGCCCAGCGAGAGGTCAGGGTGCAGCCCTTGCCCTGGAAGCAGCTACCCACTGAGTGCCCACTGCCTGCCCAGACCCTGCTGGAGGAAAAGGCAGCAGGGGGCCGCCCAGCCAGGCTGACTGCATGGGGCACCCCCAGCTGACTTGCAGTCCCTGGGAAGTGCTGGCAGCCCCTTCAGGAGAAAGCGCAGCCACATGATGGGATGCTGTGTGGACTCAGCCCAGGCTCCACCACACCCCAGGCCTCTGGCTCCCCACCCTGTCCCATCCCACCCAACCCCACACCACCCTGCCCCACCCTGTGCCCTAGTCACTCACCCTGGGCTGTGCAGGGCATCATTCAATCTAAGCTGCAGGGGACTGACCAGGGAGGTGGCTCAGGTCTGGTGGGGCCCACACCAAGGAAAGGCAGTGACAGGAGCAGGCAGTGCCCCCGACAGATGGGCAGCCTGGGAGAGAAGCTGTCCAAGGGGTTGCTGAAGGTATGGTGGGAAGGCTGGGAGGCAGGACCCAGAGGGCCTTGCCGGAAGCTGCATACGGGTAGGGGCTGCCCAGGGTGGGGAGGGAGGGGTCTCCATGATACTGAGTGGGAGAGAAAGGTGCTAGGCACTGCCCCCACCCAGAAATGGCCTGGTACCCCTGCCAATCTCCCTCCTTGCCCGAGAGTGGGAGCTGGGGACAGAGTGAGGAGGCTGCTGGGTGCCCAGAGGGGGCTGGGAGAGCCCTCCTTGGCGGCCTGGTGAGGGGGGTGGTGAGAGGGCCACCCTGAGACTCAGGTATAAGGGACAGTCCACTACGCCTGGGGCCACCACAGGGTACCTCACCCCCAGACCCCCTGCAGCCATCCTGGACTCCCTGCAGCCGCCCAGGGTGAGGTGGCCCCAGGGCAGTGTGCGAATCCCACCCCCCACCCTGCCCCCCAGCGGTGGGCTGCAGCCTTCCTTCCGGCCACCCCAGTAGCATCTGCAGCCCGGCCTGTGTGCCGAGTCCACCTTAAGTGGGTTTGATCAGCCCGTGCACTGGTGAGCGCATGCTAATATTGGCTCCAATAAAGAGCAAATCAGGGCCCCAGTCGCCGCGTCTTATCGCGCAGTCAGAACTGATGGCTGCAGAAGTCATAAAGATCCCATTTAATCTTGCGTCTATCTATCACGCGGCCGCCTTCATCCTCTTTGTGCCGGGTAATATGTGCTCATTACGAAAGCAAAACAGATCTGGCATGAATAAACGCGGGATGAAGTGCTCACTCGGAAGGTGACAGCATGATCAGTGGCGGCAGTAATCGCGGAGAATCGCGGGCTAAATTATTCCATAACCGTGATTTGAGGGGACAGCCCAGAGCCCCCCACAGCTGCCTGCCGCGCGGAGACGTGTCCTGATAAAACATCCCTCCCAATTTACGGGGCCGCGCTTGACTAATCTGCCTTGGCGCGCACACTGTCTAATCATGCCATCAGCGCCGCGAGAAGGGGCTCAATTGGGACTCAAACGAAAGGAGATTGGAAAACTAGCCTCAATTGAAATTACATTTGTAAATGAGGCAGAGTTTTCTGTTCAGAGTGTGAACGTTACGGTAAATCTGCCCGAGAAAGTCGACAAGGCGGCGGCGGAGGGCGGGCCGGGGACGCCGCAGGGGCGGCTGGGGCTGGGGCACGGGCCGGGGTCCACCTTCTGGAGAGCTGCCCAGCACCGCGCCGGCCCTGGGACAGCCCCAGGAGAGGAGAGGGGCCGCGGCTGGAGCACGGAGAGTTGGGCCTGGTTGGTCAGACAGAAGATCCCACTTCCCACTCCGTAAAATGGGGCGCCGGGCAGCCTCCTCGAGGGAGGGTAGGACAGAGGGAGGGAGGAGTCTGGGCTTAGCTGGCCTCCCCTCCAAACGCACCCCTGCCCCTCCCTCCTACCCTCCACAACATTCCAGCCCCTCCCTCCCTCCAGCCCTCTGTGCGTCTGGGTGATCCGGTCCTCTCTGAGGTAGCTGAGTTGGTACGGTGGGGACAGGGGCACTTCCTGCACCGGGGGTGTAGGGTCTGAGGCTGTCCTTGTCGTAGGGGAGGGCTGGGCCCAGATCACCTGCCTGACGATGTGCCCAGGACTCTGGCACGTTCACTGGCCAGTGACACTGAGAGTAGAGGGGCTGTGTACTGGACAGATGGCCTCACCTCCCCCCCGCCCCAGGACAGTGGCCAACCCAGGGGAAGGTGACCTTGGGTCCTAGAGCTCCTCTCCCAGACAGAGGCAGGGCCTGTGCTCAGGGCTCAGGGATGGCCTCGGGGTCCCCACCAGCAGACGGAACCTGACGCCTGCAGCTCCCGTGGCCTTAGCGGGGCTCCCGGCTGCTGGCCCCACCTCGTGGACTGCTGGCTGGAATGGCCCCAGCAGCAGCGGTGAGGTGCCCAGCATCTCCTCACAGCCTTTTATGTAAATCAAGGCCTAATTAGCCCATCCGGCGTTTGTGTAGAATATCATTTTTTTAATTACCAGCCCTGGGCAGGTTCCCCGGCCGCCTGTTGTGGGCCAATTACCATAAATCCCCCGGTAACAATTAACAATGTCGGAGCGGCCTGCGTGTATTTCCAGTGTTATAATTATGCGCGGCGCTCTTGTTAATTGGCCTATCTGACTCTGTACTTTTTATGCCGCTCATCTGCTCATTACCGCAGCCATTTAATTCAATTAGCACCTTAATTAGAGGAACAGCCTTGTCCAATGTCGGGGCCTTGTCAGGGAGCCGCCTGATGAGCAGAGACAAACACGGGCTCTTCGGGGAACAGGCAGGCGCGGGGCGGCAGGGGGGAGGGATTGTGGGGGGGACAGTGGGGGTGTTGCCCGGGACGCTCCAGGGTGCTGCCCCATGCACTTGACCCAGCTGCCCTTGCAGGCCAGGATGGGCAGCCACAGAGCCAGCGATTCCTGCGCACCCGAGCGCCCTCCCCCACCATGACCTTCAGGCTCCTGGGAAGGTCTGCAGTCCTGGCTGCCAACACCCCCAAGCCCCCAAGGCTGGACGCAGCCCCCAGACAGGCCCGATGCCCAGGCTAGGTTCTGTTTTGTGCCAGGCTACTGAAATCGCTATTCCTTGCCTATTAATTCTCCTAATTAGAATTAAATGAAGCATGCTAAATTGCTAGATTAACCAATAATTAAGCAGCCACCGCACTAAAACTGAACACCCCGTGTGGCCTGCCCCCCGACTGAGCGCAAGTGCCAGGGGCGGGCGTGCCAGGCAGGAGGGGCGACGAGCCAGGGGGACAGCGGTGCGCGTGAGTGCCGGCACCCGGTGAGCAGAGGGCGGGAGCGTGGGCCTGAGAGCTGGTGTGGCCTGGAAGCTCTGCAGGGACGTGGGGGAGTAGGAGGTGAGGGGACCCGCAGTTACGGGGGAGGGGGAACAACACGGGCCTTGCTGGGGCAGATTTGTCGTGAGCGCGGCAGGCCCTCCCGACTCTGCAGGTCCCCGTGGGAAGCGACCTGCCCTCCACGCCCACCTACGAGGTCGCGATGCCCCCCCACCCCGCACCGCCCTCTGCAGACAGGGAGCTGGGAGGTGGCAAGGAGTGAAGCAAAGCTCCCACGCGTACCAGGGAAGGAGCAGAGGATGGGAGAGAACGGGGGAGGGGCGAGAAGAGAGGGAAGGGGGAGAGAAGGAGGGAGTAAAGAGGGGGAAAAACGAGGTCCCTCTCGAGGCGGGGACGGGCCGGAAAGCAGGGCGCGGCTCGGCTGCAACACCCCCAGGACCCCACCCCCGCAGGCGCAGGGCGGGGTGCCCTTCATAGCCCCGCCTAGTCCTCCCTGCAGGAGCCAGGGACCCCCCCCCCACCGCCCAGCGCTGCTGGACGCCCCTCTCGGGCTCCAGCAACCCGACCAGCCCGGAGCGGGTGCGCCTCGAGAGGTTCCGGACAGGCCCAGCCCACGTGTCCTAGCGCGCTCCCCATCCCGGAGTCGCGGTCCCCGCCCGAGGGTCCCCGATTGCGCCTGGCCGCCCCACCCACCGCCCGCGCCTGCAGGGCGCCCCCTGGTGGCCTCGGCGGGGCCCTGCCGCTGCGCCCACGCCCCTCGGGGGAGCCCCAGCCCCATCCTGGCCGCGCTCGGCCCCCGCCTGCGTGTCCCGGCCCCGCCCCGGGAAGGGGGCTTGAGTCGCAGCACAGCACACAGAAGCGCAGTGCGCACGGGTGGGTTCAGGCTCGAGTCCGCCGGCGCCGCAGCCGCTGCGTGACCACGGGCCGGTGGCCCGACTTCTCTGAGCCTCCGTTTCCCCACCTGTAAAAGAGGGTGGGGCTTCCTCCCAAGGTTGCTGCGAGGCATCAGTGGGTTACGAGTCAGAACGCTCAGAACGCGGTCCGAGGTGAGCACACGCGACGCTCGCAAGCCACGGCCACGCGTGTCCCCAGGGCGCCTCCCGCCACGGGCTGGCCAGGAGTGTCCGCGCGGCGGGGACAGGAAGGGGCGCGTTCCCGGAGCTGCGGGCCCCGGGGAGGGCGCAGGCTCCGGCATCCGACCCGAGGCATCCACCCATCAGGCCTAGCCGTAAACCTTCTCCTACAGCGGCTCCTGCGGCCGGAAGATATTGACTCGGAGGAGAAACAATGGCACGAATAAAATAAAAATAAAAAAGTTAATTATCCTTTGTGTTTGTAATTTAATTAAAGATGCCGTAAAGTTTTACTGTTTCTCCAGGTGGTGATGTTTAGAGCCCGGGAAGCTATTTGTGCTGGTGAGATTAAAGTGCATTTTAAAATGTTCCTCCAGTACTTTCACATTTGTTGATAGATTTTTAAATTAAACTTTAAATTGTAATCTAAATTACCTCCAACAATTCATGGTCCCTGTAATGAACTCCCACCGTTCCCGCTGTCATCCGTCGATGATGGAGTGCGAGCCGGGAGCTACCGCCCCACGGGCGCCGAACCAACTGCGGAGGCCGGCGCGGGGCCGGGCGGGGCAGCCTCGTCCCGGGGACCCCGTCCACGGCGCCCCAACAACGCCGCCAGACAGAAGCAGCCAGAACCCCGCGGGCCACCGGTGGGGCCGGAAAAGGTCTGCAGGGCTGTGAGGGCAGCTCAGGGCCGACATCTAAGGCCGAGCAAAACCGCGAGGCGCAGCAACAAGCTGGGGAGAAAGCGCCCCCGAGCCAGGTGCCCAGTCCCGGGCCCCGCCTCCCGCCCGGGCCCCGCCTCTACTCAGGACCCCGCCCCCGCTCAGGTCCTGCCTCCCGCCCGGGCCCCGCCTCCACTCAGGGCCCCGTCCCCCTCTAAGGTCCTGCCTCCTGCCCAGGCCTCACCTCCCACTCACGGCCCCGGTCCCCCGCTCAGGACCCCGCCGCCCGCTCAGGGCCCCGCCCCTCGCTCTGGTCCTGCCTCCAGCTTAGAGACCCGCCTCCTGCCCGAGCCCCGCCTTCCGCCAAGGTCCCGCCTCACGCCCAGGACCCGTCTCCCACTCACAGCCCCGCCTCCCGCTCAGGCCCCGCCTCTTTCGGCCCCGCCTCTTTCGGCCCCGCCTCCATCCAGGGCCCCTCTCCCATCCAGGTCCCGCCTCTCACCCAGGCCACGCCTCCTACGATCTTGCCTGCCACAGCCGCTCAGACTAAACGGACTTTAATCATTATGTCCCCGCCCTTACAGAAGTAGAGGTTACAAAACCAATTTGAGTTTCCAGTTTTCTCCAAATGTTCTAGAAATCAGCCATTTTCTTACATGTTTGTTACCTGAATTTTCTCTGCCTTACGGTCCTGCACATCTGTCATATTACTGGAGATAAAACTCAATTAGACTCTTAGGGCATGTATGTGTTTCTAAGCAGGCCAAATATCTTTTTTTTTTAAGACGAAGTTTTCCTCTTGTGGCCCAGACTAGAGTGCAATGGTGCGATCTCAGCTCACTGCAAAAGGCCTGCCTTCAAATGGAGTCTCAGCCAGGGCCACCAGCCTCCTAGTCTTCCCAGCCTGGATGCAGGGCCTCCCGTCCACTCTCTCTTGAGTCTGTGTGGGTGGTACATGTGGCACTGGCTTACTGCCTGCCCTCCTGGTCTTTCCCCGAGGGCTGGTGGTGGCATGCATGGCAGAGCTAGGAGTATCACTCAGCTGGGTCCGTGCAGAGCTCTGTGGACCCTCCGTCCAGCCGTGCTGGGCAGCAGGCCCTGATGGCCGTGGCCTGGCTGGAGTATAGGTCCCAGAGCATCTGCCCTGCCACATTGTCCCGATGGCAGGGACCCTTCTTATCATATCAGCATTAAACGCTGAATCATTACATGAGAATGGCAATTCTCCTGTCTCAGCCTCCTGAGTAGCTGGGATTACAGGTGCCCACCACGATGCCCAGCTAATGTTTGTATTTTTAGTAGAGACGGTGTTTCATCATGTTGGCCAGGCTGGTCTCAAACTCCTGACCTCAGGTGATCCACCCTCCTCAGTCTCCCAAAGTGCTGGGATTACAGACGTGAGCCACCGCATCCGGCCTGCTTGTCTTCCTTCCTTTCTTTTCTTTTCAATACAGGGTCTCACTCTGTCATCTAGGCCTGAGAGCCGTGGTGTGACCCTTGCTCACTGCAGCCTCCAACTCCTGAGCTCAAGCGATCCTCCTGCCTCAGCCTCCCACAGACATGCACCACCACACCCAGCTAATTTTTGTATTTTGGGTAGAGATAGGGTCTTGCTATGTTGTCTAGCCTGCTCTCGAACTCCTGGGCTCAAGTGATCCTCCTGCCTTCGCCTCCCAAAGTGCTGGGACTACAGGCTTGAGCCACCCTCCCTACACAAAATTTCTTTACATCAGCGACACAGAGCTCCTTGACTGCTTGAAAGCAGCACATGGCAACAGCTGAAACTTGTCAGCAATCCAAGAAATGAGCTTTAGGACATCGAGGGATGCCATTCTCACTAACGATCCAGCGTTTAATGCTGATATGATCAGAAGGGTCCCTGCCATCAGGACAATGTGGCAGGGCAGACGTTCCGGGACCTATACTCCAGCCAGGCCACGGTCGTCAGGACCTGCTGCCCAGCACGGCTGGATGGAGGATCCGCAGAGCTCTTCACGGACCCAGCTGAGTGATACTCCTAGCTCTGCCATGCATGCCACCACCAGCCCTCGGGGAAAGACCAGGAGGGCAGGCAGTAAGTCAGTGCCACATGTGCCACCCACACAGACTCAAGAGAGAGTGGACGGGAGGCCCTGCACCCAGGCTGGGAAGACTAGGAGGCTGGTGGCCCTGGCTGAGACTCCATTTGAAGGCTGACCTTGGCCTCAGAGAGCCACCTGGCCCCAGATCAGCCCTCTCCCAGCAGCCACATCCAGTGACGTGTGGATGAGGGTATAATGGTCCTATGTCCCAGCGGGGTCTCTTTGGGTGAAGGTATAATGGCCCTATGTCCCAGTGGGGTCTCCCTGGGTGAGGGGAGAATGACCCTGTGTCCCAGCGGGGTCTCCCTGGGTGAGGGTATAATGGCCCTGTGTCCCAGTGGGGTCTCCCTGGGTGAGGGTATAACTGCCCTATGTCCCAGCGGGGTCTCCCTGGGTGAGGGGAGAATGACCCTGTGTCCCAGCGGGGTCTCCCTGGGTGAGGGGAGAATGACCCTGTGTCCCAGCGGGGTCTCCCTGGGTGAGGGTAGAATGACCCTATGTCCCAGCGGGGTCTCCCTGGGTGAGGGTAGAATGACCCTATGTCCCAGCGGCGTCTCCCTGGGTGAGGGTATAACTGCCCTGTGTCCCAGCAGGGTCTCTCTGCACAGCACCCCAGCTCCACACTCCTGATGAAATGGCTCCAGTGCTCACGCCCAGAATCATTACCGCTCAGTTTCCCCTTCGCCACTCCTCTTCTTTGCTCCGTGACAGATGTGAACCCCAAGAGCCCCCTAGCAGGGTCCTGTGTGCTGTCACCATCTCCAGGCCACTTCCCTGAATCCCACTGAAGGGCCAGGCTGAGAGAGAGGTCCCCGCTGAGAAGCAGCCACCATGCTACGTGGCCTCGCCAGGTTCTGAGGCAGCATCACCCACGATGGGGAACACGGCTCTGATCCACACTGGGTGACACTGAAGGCTGTGGCCTCGAGGGTGGGAGGACCACGTGTGCAGAGCAGGCGGCCCGCCGTCTGGGTTGAACGGCCAGGCAGACTCTGCAGGGAGAGGGGTGTCTCACTGGCCACCAGACCCCGACTGCAGAGGCCCAGGGGAGAGGTGCAGGTTCTCAGGCGCAGCCATGCCACTCGCAGGACAGAGGAACACTGCTCCTGAGTGCCACTGGGCCCTGATGGAGCCCATCAGACTCCCAGTTACCCTGCAGTTGGACCTGCATCAAGAGTGGGGGTGGCCAGCCTGCTACCATATTGAAGTCACCATAACTGGGGCCAGCAACAACCCAGGGGAAGATGGAAGCAGGGCATTTGTGTGGACAAAGGGCAAGAAGGAAGAGTACAAGCCAGGCAAGCAGCAGGTCTGGCCCCATGTGACCCTCCAAACGACCCAACACCCTCCACACACTGTGACCCTCCACATGACCCACATCACCCGCCACCCACTGTGACCCTCCACATGACCCACATCACCCTCCACCCACTGTGACCCTCCACATGATCCACATCACCCTCCACCCACTGTGACCCTCCACAGTGACCCACATCACCCGCCACCCACTGTGACCCTCCACATGATCCACATCACCCTCCACCCACTGTGACCCTCCACAGTGACCCAC
>CM052650.1:1072762-1092219 GCA_028533165.1 Leontopithecus rosalia
CCCTCCACCCACTGTGACCCTCCACATGACCCACATCACCTTCCACCCACTGTGACCCTCCACATGACCCACATCGCCCTCCACCCACTGTGAACCTCCACAGTGACCCAACCACCCTCCACCCACTGTGACCCTCCACAGTGACCCACATCACCCGCCACCCACTGTGATCACAGTGACCCACATTGCCCTCCACCCACTGTGGCCCTCCACAGTGACCCACACCACCCACCACCCACTGTGACCCTCCACAATGACAACACAGCACCCTCCATTGACGCCCCTGCTTCATGGGCCACTTTAAACTGATGGAGCAGGAGAGACGCTGAGCTCCACTGACAGATGGGTCTCAGTCTGGGTGTGTGAACGTGGACGCTGAGGATATGGACTGGGGTCCCACGGCAGCCCTCTGGACGTAGCCATGGCAGGCAGTGGGAGGAGAGACCTGCTCTGTGGCAGATCCTTCTGAATGAACCTGGGCATCCACTTTATGTGGAAAGAGAAATGGACCAGGGTTAGAATGTATAGTCAGGAGCCACGTGATGGTGTTTCGGTCAACGGACCACATGTACAATGGCGGTCCATCAGGTCGTGGCTCTGTGTTCTGACTATAGTTTCTCTGTTTAGATACACACATTCTCACCACGTCACGGCTGCCTGCGGTGTTCAGGTCAGTGACGTGCTTACCAGTGTGTAGCCCGAGAGCCGCCACACAGCCCGGCTGTGCAGGAGCCTGGGCTGTCCAGGTCTGTGCGAGTTCACCCTGTGATGTTCACACAGCGGTGGAGTCACCTAACGACACAGCTCTCAGAACATGTCCCCATCACTACCTGATGACTCTACACAAATGATTTGGCTGGGTGGTCAGGGGCCTGGAGGGGAAAAGATTGGAAGCTCAGGGTCAAGGTCCTGTGGGCCCATGGAGTGGACGTCAAGTGTAAGATCTGTCCGACACGTGATGCTCACCGGAGAGCACCCCCACAGCAGAGCCACTGAGCAGCTGACATGGCAAAGGGACTCAGCTAGCAGCAGCCAGCTGGCAATGGCTCATGAACGAGCGTCCATGATAGCCGGGATGGAGGCCACTCCGGGCCCACAGGCCCCACCTCCTGCAACCAACACAGATCCAGCTACTGCCACTGCTGGATGCCTGCCCTGCTGGTGTCAGAGACAGAGGCTGAGCCCCTACAGAGCACAGGGCCTCAAGAGCCAACCAGCCTCTTGGGCCCACCCACACAGCTCCCCTGCCCAGTAGGGCCACTGCCAGGAGCAGCCGCAGGGCCTCTTCCTCTGCGATGTCCTTGCAGTGCCTTCTGCTCAGAAAGCTTCACTCAGGATCCTGTAAAGGAAAATGCTTAAGAGAATCCCACTATCATCACAGAGCTGGTATTGAAGGGTGAATTGGGAGCTAAGAGGCGATAAATCGCTGAGTGGCACAGTCACCCTTCTGATTCAGCTGCCACATGCACCACTCCACGTGCATTCAACCTCACGTGCAATCCTGAAAAAGTCATATTCCCAGATACGGGTAAGTTCTCATTCTTTCCCCAAATGAGGCTGCACAGTCATTGCCTCTGTATGGGCTCTAAGAATCTCTCCTCAAATTCATAGTCCACTGAATATCCTGTTACCTAAAGATGAGATTTTAAAGCTAACCTTCAGTAGGGTTGACGGGAGACAGCACCACAGACGGTCTGTGATTCAAAGCATAAGCCACGCTCCTTCAGATAAACTCATCTTTTCAGGGTGTGGTCTCCCAGTTGGCTCCATAACTGAGCCTTCTGTGAACCACTCTGCTTGTCAATGAAGCCACCTGATTCCCAGTGATGGAGCGTGTGGGAGGAAAAGCTGGTTCCATGAGGCCCGGTGCTGCACTTGCCTTGCTGTGAAATGAGCTCCCCAGGCACACAAAATGCTGGAACAGTGCCATTCCGGAAGTCCACAGAGAAGCATCATGAACAGACTGGGCAAATTCATATCCAGAATAAACCTCCATTTCAGTGAGGACAAATCTTTGCTCCCTCCATGATGGGAGAGTTCCGATGTCATCGACAGATGGCTGCTGTTTGCCCTGGTGCTGCCTCAGGGACTCACTGTGAGTCTTTGCTGGTGGCTGAGTAGACAGGGCAAGCCTGTTCCTGGCCTCCACACTGCCACCATGCTCCTTGTTCATGGACCCCTGAGCAGTGGATTAACAGGGGCGAGAGGCTGACAGACATCACAGGTAGTGTCATTTCATCCACCCAAAAACAGAACCATCTCTTCAGTGGACACCCTCTGGTAGCCCATCACATGGAATACAGGTGTAGCATCTTCGTTATCTGTGTTCATTTGGGAGGTCTCTGCACACAGTTCTTCCCAAACTTCCTTGTCACCAACCTTCCAATCCTGTTTATTCCAAATCCTGGGCCGTCCGTCCAAACACATAAGCAACTGCCCAGAAGTGAGTATAGATGCACACCGGACTGGGCCTGTCACTGCTGAGCAAACCACCGAACCCACTGCTGCCAGTCCCACCCGAGGAGCACATTTGCCATTCCCATGTCCTTCGGTGTCAGCCCTGAGTGGGGCTTAGTGCTCTGAATGCCCAGTGTCACAGCCAGGCAGTCACACGGGCACCGGGTATCCATCCCATGGCTATGAGTTTAGTTTATACCAAGGCTGGTAAAAAGGGACTCTACAAGAACATCTGCAGAAGATGGTGCAGATTTGCTCCCAAACCCTGGATATCTGTGACTTTCCCACTGGTGCTTTGCAAAGGCTCCATGTAGTGTCCCTTTTTCTGCCATGGATGCTGTGAGTGTTACTGAAGATCTGGTCAGCATAGGTGCTAAAACAGATACAGAGACTGGGGGGCTTAACTAAAAGACAGTTCTTTCTCACGGTTCTGGAGGCTGGAATCCAAGATTACAGGGCCAGCAGATTTGATTCTTGATGAGGGCTGTCTTCGTGGCTTTCAGAGGCCACCTTTTCATTGTGTCCTCACATGGAAGAGACAGAGACAGAGAGGTGGGGCTCTGGAGCCTCTTCTTACAAGAGTACTGACCCCATTGTGAGGGCCCCATGATCTCATCTAAACCTAAGTGCCTCCTGAAGACCCCATCTCCCAATACTGCCACAGCGGCCCGTTTTCTGTGGGTGTAACAGAATATCACAGACTGGGTAATCAAGAAAGAAAAGACATTAATTTAGCTCATGGTTCTGGAAGCTGCGAAGTCCAAGAACATGGTGCAGGCATCTGGTGAGGACCTTCACGCTGCATCATGAGGTCCACATGGTGGCGGGCATTCCACGGTGAGAACCCCAGAGCAAGGGAGCCATAAAGAGCTTGCTTTCATGTTAAAAAAAAAAAAAGCCACTCCCAGATAAAAACCCACTCCTGTGGTAATAATATTAACCTGTTTATAAGTGCAAAGGGTTTGTTTCCAACACAGGAACTTTTGGGGGACACTTTCAAACCATAGTCATGCTTCAGCATATGAGATCTTAAAGAACACAGACATTCAGTCCCTAACAGAATCTAAGGGGTTGTAAGGCTGAAGTGACTGAGTGGTTTGCAGTGAGTCCGAATTTGCTGAAGAGCCTTCTCTCGCTCTGGTCCCCACTCACATCCAGCAGCTTACAGGTGGCTCTGTAGAAGGGTTGAAGCAGAACACTGAGGAGGCACCTGTTACCTTCAAAATCCAAACAGCCCTCAAGATCATTGTCCTTCTTTTGTCACGGGATATTGAGATGCTCCAAACCACTAAGCTCCAAGAAGCTTTACTCAAGGGGCAGGCACCTAATGCTGTGGGGCGGATCTTCCACCCTCTGGTTTGCTAAGGCATCTAATTCCTGCTCCTCGGGGCCATCTGCAGAATGCTGTCCAATAGTGGAGCATGGCGTGGCAGTCAGGGTGTCCGCAGTCAGTACCATGGCAGAGAGTAGAGCTGCCACATCCCTGTGCAGGTATCATTCTGGCCCTTTCAGGTAAAAGCCAGCTGCTTCCAAGAATTCCTGCAAACTGCGACGGAGCACAAGGCATTAGCCAAGGCAGTAGTTGCATGTTAGGAGCCAATGCTGTGCTGATTTCCCCCAGTAAAGATGCTAAGTCTGGACCAGCAGCTCCGGGGAGGGTGATTTCCCCCAGTAAAGATGCCAAGTCTGGACCAGCAGCGCGGTGGGAGGGTGATTTCCCCAGTAAAGACGCTACGTCTGGACCAGCAGCTCCGTGGGAGGGTGATTTCCCCCAGTAAAGATGCTAAGTCTGGACCAGCAGCTCAGGGGGAGGGTGATTTCCCCCAGTAAAGATGCTAAGTCTGGACCAGCAGCTCCGGGGAGGGTGATTTCCCCAGTAAAGACGCTACGTCTGGACCAGCAGCTCAGGGGGAGGGTGATTTCCCCCAGTAAAGATACTAAGTCTGGACCAGCAGCTCCGGGGAGAGATGTCCTGAGCGGTGTACAGTAATCCACTCACTCTCCAAGATTCATCTGGCTTCTGCACAGGCCAAGCTGATTCTTCGATGGCGGCTCTGCCATTTCCCCAGGGATGCAGTTTTCCTTCTGGTTTACTGTCCTGGCAGGGAGAGAACATTTCAAGTAAATATTTTACTGGTGGTGACCTGGTAAAATACCCAGGGGACGGGAGGGCAGAAGTGATGACTCAGTCATTTGAAAGATGGGGAAGACGACGCCCAGAAAGATGGTGGAGTTGGCTGGTTACTGCGGAGCCAGGCTGAGCCCTTGCAGAGGAGTCATGAGACACTGAGGGCGTGGGCGAGCCAGGCAGAGAGTGGGAGCCGAGGGTCCCACAGGAGCTCGCAGGGCCCATACCTGTGTCAGGGGCAGGCCAGCCAGAATGCAAGGCACACTGAGGACTTCATCGTTAAAGCCCAGTGCTCCAGAGACTTCACACCGCTACGCTAAGGCACATCTGTTACGTGGCGGTCAGGGCCCCGCTGGGGAAAGGCTGGGACTCCAACACACAGGATGGGACACCCAGGTGGCAGCCCCTGAGGACACGGCTCTGCAGAATCCCTGAACACTGACCACTGGGCTTGCAGCGGCCGCCCCTTCCCTCATAAGAGATGGCCCCTCTGTTTTATGGAAGACCCTCCAGACCTGCCCCCCATGGACAAGAGGTACCCCTCAGGAAGTAGCCCCCTCTCGTCCCCAGCTGCCAGGACAGCAGCTAGTGTTAAATCCCAGCATGACCTAGCTGGAGGGTGCAGGGCCTGGTAAGGGAGGGGAGAGGCTGTACACAGAAAGAGCCGTGAGAAGAGGCACAGGCCAGGTGCGGCGGTTCACGCCTGCGATCCCAGCAGGAGGATCTCTTGAGCCCAGGAGTTCAAGACCAGCCTGGGCAAAATGGTGAGACCCCCATCTCTACAAAAACAAAAATTAGCCAGGTGTGGTGGCGCACCCCTGTAGTCCCAGCTACTCGAGAGGCTGAGACAGGAGGATCACTGGAGCCCAGGAGGTGGAGGTTGCAGTGAGCTGTGCTCGCCACTGCACTCCAGCCTGGGCCGCAAAGTGACACTTTGTCCCAACCAAAACAAAACAAAACAAAAAATAGCTACATATATGGGGAGGACCCCACGTAAAACCTTGGGGTCGGATTTCTAGGTCCCAGGCAAAGGGACCAGCCTGGATGAGCAAGAATGCGTTGATTTGACAACTCTCGGTCATGAGATTTAACATCCTGCCAAGAACTTGGGTGATAGGGCACACTCACTGCTAGGTGGCTCTTAGCAGCCTAAACAAAGCGATAGTCAACTCTCAGTGAAATGGCAGCGGCCAGTCATCCTGGGAGATGGCAAAGGGAGGTGGGGGTGCTGGATGAACAGAGACCCAGTAGAATCGTCTCCTGGGAGGGCCAGAGGCTGTCAGGAGTGCACCCAGGAGAAGGGCCAGCACTGAGAAGAGGTGGCGGGGTGTTCTCTGTAGGCAGGGGACGGTCAGAGAGGAGTCCCAGGTCTGCCCATGAAGAAGAGCGGGACTAGCAGGAGGCAAGGTGGCCGCATCTTAGACCCAGCACAGGCCAACGTCGCTGGCCAGAAGAGTCTCGCGTCTCCCTTGGGGAACCAGCCGTTCACTGGCTTCTCTGTGCTTGGTCTGTGCTCCCAGGAGGACAATAACCTGTGGTCTGTGCCCGCAGGGATCCAGCACTTTGCATGATCACCTCGTGCTCCTCACATCCCCACGCACGGCTCCGGTTACAAGGAGCCCTCCCAGCCCCATAGTGCCCGGCGGTGCGGGTGGAGCAGTCCTGGTCTCCGTGCTCCCCACCCTGCTGCTGCGCTCTGCCTGATGCCTGTGCCTCCTGCTGGGGCTTGTGCGAGGATTGAAGCGTGAGTGTCGCTCTTGCTGGCTCACAGGTGGGCACCTGCCTGCTTTCACCACCCGCCGCCAGCTTGCTTTCCAGGGGACGCCCTCTCCCGCCAGAAGTTCTCCTTGCCCCACGTTCTTGTCAATCCTGGGAACTATGCAACTGTCTAATTTCTGCTTCTCTGACTGGTGCAGAGTTTATCTCACCGCCATTCCCATTTGCATCTCTCTGATCACTGGCGAAGCTGAACAACCACTCCTTGTTCGTCATCAGCCACTCAGGTTCTCTCTGAGAATCACCTGTTCGTGTCTCTGCCCCTTTTTCTTTCAGAGGCCTTGTCTTCTTCGAAGTGACTGATGGCTGTTTCCTGTGTACTCTATCAATCCCTTATGGGCTTCAGATGCTGCAATATCATCTGTTCCCCCGTCGTCTGTTTGTTAACATGGCCTATTGAATTCTTTGTCAAATAGAATCCTTCATTTTGCTATATTCAAATTCATCCAGTTTTCATCTTATGATTTGTTCTTTTGGAGTCTTTCTTAAGATACCTTTTCAAGGCTGGGCGCGGTGGCTCAAGCCTGTAATCCCAGCACTTTGGGAGGCTGAAGTGGGTGGATCACAAGGTCAAGAGATCGAGATCATCCTGGTCAACATGGTGAAACCCTGTCTCTACTAAAAATACAAAAAATTAGCTGGGCATGGTGGTGCATGCCTGTAGTCCCAGCTACTCAGGAGGCTGAGGCAGGAGAATTGCCTGAACCCAGGAGGCAGAGGTTGTGGTGAGCCGAGATCACGCCATTGCACTCCAGCCTGGGTAATGAGTGAAACTCCATCTCAAAAAAAAAAAGATAGCTTTTCCTATCCAAGGTCACAAAGAAATTCTGCAGCATTTTCTCCTATGAGCCTACAGCTTTACCATTTACATCTATGTCTTGAATCTCTTATGTTTAGGTTTCTCTTTGTATATGGTATGAGGTAGGGATCCTACCTTCCATTTTCCATGAAGCAAGTCCATTTTCCCAACGTTATGTATTCTAGCTACTACTGTTGCTAACAAATTATCCTACAACCTCGTGGCTTAAAACAAGTATCTTGGGCCGGGCACGGTGGCTCAAGCCTGTAATCCCAGCACTTTGGGAGGCCGAGGCGGGTGGATCATGAGGTGAAGAGATGGAGACCATCCTCGTCAACATGGTGAAACTCCATCTCTACTAAAAATACAAAAAAAAAAAAATTAGCTGGGCATGGTGGTACGTGCCTGTAATCCCAGCTACTCAGGAAGCTGAGGCAGGAGAATTGCTTGAACCCAGGAGGCGGAGGTTGCAGTGAGCTGAGATCGCGCCATTGCACTCTAGCCTGGGTAACAAGAGCAAAACTCCATCTCAAAAAAAAAAAACAAGTATCTTAATTTACTCACTTCTTTGAGCATGGGGAACTGGGGAAGGGTTCAGCAAGGGCAGTTCTCATTCGGGAAGAGAGAACAGTGGCATGTGGCTGCTGCACCTAGATGTCAGCTGGGGTTAGAGCCATCTGGGCTGAACCTCCCCATTGGCCACTCCCACGGCTGGCAATGGAGGCTGTCTGTCAGCTGGGAGCTCAGCTGGGCTGTCAACACAAGTACTTTACGTATGGCCCCTCCAGCATGGCAGTCTTGAGACAGTCAGACTTTTTGCTCTGTGCCTGGCTGCCCCTATCAAGTGCAGAGGCTGCATGGCCTTCCCTGACCCAGCCTCAGAAGTCACGCAGCATCATTTGTATTCCGGTGGTCACATCCAATTCACTGGGGCCGGTCCAGCGTTAAGGAGAGGAGACACAGGCTTCACCTTTCTGTGGGGGGAGTGTCGTGGTATTTGCAGATCTGTTTTTGCTTATTAATTAATTTTTAATTGATGAAAAATCATATATGTTTACTGTTACATGATGGTGTTTTGAAATATGCGTACGTTGTGAAATGGAAATTCAGCTAAACAGCCTCATACGCTTCTCATTTTCAGTGGTGAAAACACAGAATCTGCTCTCGACTTTCAACAACACGATATATGATTGACTATAGCCACACGTTGTACAGAACTCTTGAACTTACTCTTCCAATCTATTAATAACTGAAATTTTGTACCTTTTGACTAATAATGTCTCTACTCTTTCTTTCTGTTCGTTTGTTTTTGAAGATGGAGTCTCGCTCTGTCACCAGGCTGGAGTGCAATGGTGCGATCTCGGCTCACAGCAACCTCCGCCTCCTGGGTTCGAGCAATTCTCCTGCCTCAGCCTCCTGAGTAGCTGAGACTACAGGTGCGCGCCACCGTGCCCAGCTAATTTTTGTATTTTTAGCACACACAGGGTTTCACCATGTTGGCCAGGCTGGTCTTAAACTTTTGGCCTCAAACGATCTGCCCACCTCGGCCTCCCAAAGTGCTGACGTTACAGGAGTGAGCCACCACGCCCGGCCAAATGTCTCTGCTTTGTACACCTGAGTTCAGCTTCTTCAGAGTCCACACGAGTGGATCACTCAGTGTCTCTCTCTCTGCACCTGGCTTATTTTGCTAAACATAATAAGGTCCTCCATGTTCATCCACATTGTCAAATGACAGGATTCCCTTCTCTTTGTTTTTGAAACAGGGTCTCACTGTGTCACTCAGGCTAGCGTGCAATAGCAATCTTGGCTTACTGCAGCCCTGACTTCCCAAGGTCAGGAGATCCACCTCGGCCTCCCAAGTAGCTGGGGAGGCATGTGCCACCACACCAGCTTATTTATCTCTCTCTCTCTCTCTCTCTCTCTCTCTCTCTCTCTTTCTTTCTTTCTTTCTTTAGAGACATGGTTTCACCATGGTGCCTGGGCTGGACTTGAACTCCTGGGATCAAGCCATCCTCCCATATCAGCCTCCCAAAGTGCTGGGATTATAGATATGAGCCACTTCAACCAGCTTCCTTCTTTTTAAAGGCTGAATAGCACTCCGTTGTGTATATAGACATTTCTTTATTCATCTGTCCGTGGACACTTAGGGTGACTCCATATATCGTCTGTTATGGGTAGAACATGGCTGTGCAGGTCTCTCTTAGTGAGACTGATTTTTTTTTTTTTTTGAGATGGAGTTTCACTCTTGTTGCCCAGGCTGGAGTGCAATGGTGTGATCTCGGCTCACCACAACCACTGCCTCCCGGGTTCAAGCGATTCTCCTGCCTCAGTCTCCTGAGTAGCTGGGATTACAGGCACGCACCACCATGCCCAGTTAATTTTGTACTTTTAGTAGAGACGGGGTTTCTCCATGTTGGTCTGGCTTGTCTCGAACTCTCAACCTCAGGTGATCCATCCGCCTCTGTCTCCCAAAGTGCTAGGATTACAGTGTGAACCACCACGCTGGGCCGTGAGGCTGATTTTATTTTCCTTGAACATATTCTCAGAAGTTGAATTGCTGAATTGTGCGGTGGTCTGGCCTGAAGTTTTGAAGCAGCTCTGTACTCTTTTTCCTAACGGCTGCACTGACTGACACTCCCCTTTTCTCCACATCCTCGTCATTTGTTACCTTGCATCTTTCCGATAGCAGCTATTCTAACGGGTGGCAGGTGGCAACTCACTGGGACTTTGATTGTAATTTCTCTGACTGTTCCTTTTCAGAGCCCGTTGGCCATTTGCGTGTCTTCTTTTGAGAAATGTCTACTTCGGTCCTTTGCCAATTTTCAATCAGATCGTGTTGTTTGTTTTCTTGCTATCAGATTGTTTGAGTTCCTCATATGTTTTAGATATTAACCCCTCATCAGATGGGCAGTTTGTAACCATTTTCTCCCATCCCACTGGCTACCTCTTCACTCTGCTGATTGTCCCTTTATTGCACAAAACCTTTTTAGTGTGACATAGACAATTATCTATTTTCTCTTTTGTTGCCTGTGCTTTTGGGTCATACCCAAAAACTCATTAATCAGACTAATGTCATGGAGCTTCTACCAGACCTGTTGCTTAAAAACAGTTTGCATTTTTAGAAACTCTTCTCTTTCCAAAGACGTATTATATCACCCTGTGACATCAAGCTGCCACAAAAACATGGATTTGTCTAGAGGAATCTGTCTTCAGTTTTATTATCCAGACACTGTTCCAGGGTCATCAGCATACTGCTTTTCTTTTTGTGTCTTTGCAGTATGTTTTAATACATTTTATAAGAGCAGGCAATTTTAATAAATTTTAGATGATTGTATTTTAATTTATATTTAATATTTTAATAAATGTAGGGTCATTCCCCCACCTTTGCTCTTTCCTTTCGAAGACTAAGATGTTCTTGTATCTTCATTTTTCTTTAAAATTAGTCTATTACACTTCTCAAAAATCTTTCATTTGAATTATATTTATTTACAGATTAATTGAGGGAATCTAGCATCCTCAATGCTCAGTCAGCCATTGGCAGCTGTTACGCAGGTCCCCTGTCACGCTCCCTTCTCAGCCGACTGCGACTTTTCCATTCTCTGCTTAGGGCTGGTGCGCTGTTCCTCGGGGAATGCCTGATTGTTTCATCACTGTCCTGGTGGGGCCCCATCTGCAGTTTATATTTTCCTGCAGAACACGAGTGATGCTTGTAAGATAATTGTGGTGGCTTACAAATATGCTACCAGATTCTTCGATGCCCTTCCCTTCAAGAGGTAGAGCTTGATTTGCTCCCTTTGAGTGTGGGCTGTGCTAAGTGATCTCTTCTTACGAACAGAATGCAGCAGAAGTGACTGCCGAGAACTGGCCATCAAAGGCCCCGTGGTGTCCCCCTCACTCGCTGTCTTCCAAGTCACTTGCAGGGGATGGGGCCGCTGCTGCATCACGAGGACATCCAAGTAGCCACATAGGCAAGTCCAAGTGGTCCGGAACTTTCCACCAATGCCACCAAGGAGATGAGGCCTTCTGTGAGTGGAGCCATCCTCGAGGTGAATTCTTCAGGTGACTTCAGCTCCAGCCGGCATTTCAATCTCATCTTCCCAAGAGAATCTGAGCCAGAACTACCCAACTAGGCTGCTCCCAAGGGCCCGCTCCCACGTTTTGAAACAATGAATGTTTATTGTTCTGAGCTGCTAACCCTGAGGGTCATTTATTATATGTAAGTGGACAGTGATGCAATGATCTCGTATTGGTCAGCTGTGCTAAATCCTCTTAGAAGTTCCAGGGATAGTAGCTGCGATTCCATTGGGCTTTGTGTGTAGGTAATGGCATCATCTGCATAGAATAGCAGTCCGTCCTCCCTCTCCAATCCAGTACCTCCCATGCATTTTTCTCGTCTTATTCTGTTCATCCCGGTGATGAATTTGAGTAATAGGGATTATATTCCCTTATACTCGATCCTATGGGAGATGCTGTGTAAAGTTTTTCTAATAAATAGTGATGTTTGCTGTCAGTCTTTAAGTAGGTAGCTTTTGATCAAGTTAAGAAAATGTTCTGTCCATTACTAGTTTTCTGAGAGTTTAAACAATAAATAGAGGTCCAGTGTTATCAAATCCTTTTTCAATCTGTAAAGATAACCATGCAATTCTCCCCCTCTAGTCCGTTCATGAGGTAAATCACGTCAATAGATTTTTCTGATGTTGAACCATCTTTGCATTCCTTAAATAAACCTATTTGATAATGATTTTTAGAAACATACACTTGGGGGTGGTTATATTTTATTTATAGGTTTTTTTACTGAGAGGCCTTACAATTGTCTTTTCTGATTTTGGAATAAGAGTGTTGCTTGCCCATAAAATGAGCTGTGGGACATTTCTTTTTTTTTGTTATTCTCTGGAAGAGTTTGCATAAGAAATAATTTCTCTTTCTTGAAGATTTTTAGTGGGGAATTATTTGCTTTCCATTTCAATTTCTTTCATGGATATTAGCCTTTTAAATTTTCTATTTACTGTGGTGTCAATTTGGCATTTTATATTTTTACAGAAATGTATTCATTTTATTCAGGCTTTCTGAATATATTAGTGTATAGTCATTCATAATTTTCCCTTCATTGTTTTTGCCATTATTTCCCATTTTCATTCTATATTTGCTTCTTCTCTGTTTTGTTATTAGTCTTGCCTGTCTTATTATATTTACAAGGTCCAGTTTTAGCGTTGAAAATCTTCTCTGACTTTTTAATGTTAAAAAGTGTTTTCTAGTTCACTGATTTCTGCTCTGTCTTTATTTACATCTTGTTTCCTTAGTTATATCTTTAGTTCTTTTTCTAGCCTCCTGAGTTAAGCGCTTTGCTTATTTATTTTCAACCTTTCTTTGTATTCTGATAAGTTTATTTAAAAATCACGATTTTTTTCTAGGTACTGCTTTGGGTTATCTGACAGCTCCTGACACATAGAGCTATGTTTAAACGTTGCATGATTTCCTTATGATTTTCCCTTAACCAGGGGTTATTCAGAACTTATAAGTTTTCTTCCCAGACATCTGGACTTTTTTAAATAATTCTTTTATTTATTGTATTACATTATAGTCAATTATGCTAATTTTTTATTATGCTAATTCTTTGAAATTTATCACATTTTCTTTTGTGGCTGAAATAAGCAGCCCGACTCCATTTTTTGATGTCTGGTTGCTGACAGCTTTTAAGCCTTATTCCTCTCTCTTCTGTGCCCCACATCTGGACAAGCTGATAAGAAAGCTCAGGTGCTCCCTCGTTTGGTGCTGGTGGGAAATTCAAACCACACAAGGCCATGCCTGCACACAAAAACTCTTACCCAGCCGCAGCCCCAAGCCACAATAAAAACCTTCCTTCCCCTCCTCTCTCAAGCCATTCGTGAACTGCTCGGGAGGCTGCCCTGTTCTCTTCAGAGACCTCCGTTATGCAAACAATCCAAACCATTTCAAGCCCTGTTGGTGTGTATGTGTGAAGCCATCAGTTCCCAATATTTGCAACAAATTTTGGGTAGGGGGTCTACCTGCCTCTGAAGGTGACCATGCAATAGCCTCGCACATTAAGTGTGCACAAAAGAAATCTGTATTCCCCACGAGTTGTGTAAACTGATAGATAATAGAGGTAATTCAATTAATTGATTATGCCATTCAAATTAAATATACTTACTTTTGGATATTTAATCTATCATTTTATAAGATGAGCTTGTTGAAAGTTCTAAATAACATAGTTTAGTCATATATTTCTCCTGTTAATATTCTCAGTTGTAGTTTTATATGTTTTAAGGCCATATTATTTGTTGCATATATATAATCATTCTGTGTTCTTGGTCTGTTGTTCTTTTGAACTAGTGCCTAACATTCTTCTTTGTCTTTTGTGATTTGTTTGGCCTTATTTCTATTTTGTCTGACATTAGAATTGCTATCCCACATTGCTCTGGGTGTACATATTTGCCTGGTGTATCTTTTTTCCATCCCTTGATTTTCAATCTTTCTGTGCCCTTTCCTTTAAAATGTGTCTTCCATAAGCAACATACAGCAGCAGTTTGATTTTCATTTTCATCCAACCTGTGAGTCTCTACTTTCAGATCATTGAGGCTAACTCATTTACATTTATTGTACTCACTGTTGCATTAGGGTTTATTTCTGCAGGCTGGACTCTCTCCAGACACACTGTGGACTCCAGGACCTATGATGCGCCTAAAGAAGCCAGGTACCCCTGCACTTGCCAGGAACGGAGGAGAGAGAGAGAGTATGTGCACACATGTACCCCATGACATTCCTGCAGAGAGTCGTGGCCACGGCATGGTAAGCTCTGCCAAGATGGGGTGGCAGTCTTGTTTCCCACAGCCACAGCAACACCCTCACAGGTCCCACCTGCCCCTCAAAGACCCTAGTTCATGTTATTGTCAGTGGACAAATGAAGAGGTAGGTCCTGGTTCCTTCTGAGCACATGGTCTGGCCTGAGGCCCTGTCCTACTTTGAGCTCCTTCCAGGTGTGGGTTTGGGATCCATCCAAGGGCCCAGGAGTCCCTGGGGGGAAAGCATGAGCCAGGGAAGGATCTTAGCTGCAGAAGGAAACCCAGAGACCTTGAGCTAAGGGACTCCCCAGAGGGCCACAGGAGGTCACCCTCCAGGGCTCCCCTTCCTTTACAAACCGGGAAGCTCCACCCCAAATGTCAGCTGCCCACCCCTTCCTGGCTGCTGACACTAGTATGGGGGGGCCTCCTTCTTGGGTGCAGGGCAGAAAAAGAAGACTAAATAGAAAGACAGTGAAACGGGAGAGTGGATATTTAAGCCCAAAGCAGTCGGTCACCCCAAACCCCAGGCTGAGCCCAGCACCATCCGGCTGGATGATAAATGGATGCTATTTTTAAAGAGAAATGCTGCTAAGATCGTTTCTATTTGTTCTGTGGGGTTTGTCGGGCGGCTGTGCCTACCTATTAATGCAGCTCTCTGAGGAAGATAAACTGGAGAGGCTGAGCTCTGAACCCACCTGATACCATCAAGCACCCCAGGGGAAAAAATGCCGCGTAATAATCTCGTGAAGGTTTTCTAAATTAAGACCAAACAAATGAGCGGAGGTGCTCGGCGCGCGCCAGCCACGTCCACACGCGGCCGCATCCGTCTCCGCGGGCGGAGCGAGGCCTCCGGGAGGCAGCGTCAGAGCGCGCAGGCCTGGAGGGCGCGAGGCCGGCCGAGACCACGCGGATCACCCGCAAAGTCCCGGAGGGGCAGGGCCCGGGACCAGGGTTCCTGAGCAAGGCCGAGGGGCCAGGAGGGGGATGGCAGGCTGGGGCGCGCCGCGGTCCTTCCTGGGGGCAAACAGGGTCGGGAGAGGGGCCCTAGGGCTCCGGGGCGCCGGCCACAGCCAGGGGCCCCATACGCGCGGCTCTGCGCCCGCTGTGCAGCCCCAGGCCTGGGCCAGGCCAGGGCGAAACCGGGGCCGTGACACCGGAGGGCCTGGAGCCTGGGGTCAGAAGGCAGGACCTCCGCGGCGAGCAGGGACAGAGTGACGGAGGCCTGGGCGGGAGGAGCAGGAGGGGACGGGGCTCGCGCAGAGCACGGGCAGCCGCCGCCATCGGCGCCCACAGGGAGGAGAGGCGGCCGCGCGGGCGCCTGAGTGGGCGCCGGCACCACGTCCCACGCGCGCGTCGCGGACCCCCGAGCTCCCGGACGCCGCCCCGCAGGAGGGCGTCGGCAGCGCGCACTGGCCGGGGCGCCCACACCCTGCCCGGCTCGCCCGTGGCCTCGGGCCGCCCCCGCTTCGGAGCAGCCGATGCCCGGTCCCCAGCCCGGCCCGTGCGTGCCCCTCACCGCCCACGCCGAGCACGAGCGGGCCGGGCAGAGGGCGGACAGAGGGCCGGGCGCTCCCCTCCGCTGGACCGAGTGCCCGGTGCGCAGCGCGCGGCGGCCGGCGCGGGGAGCAGGTGCCCGGTCGGGGCCGGGGGTGACTGAGCCCCTCTCACAGCGGCCCCGCGGAGCCAGGGCCCGGCCCGGCGCCTCGTCCGCAGCCTGGAGGTCTGGGGTCAGCGGAGGCGCCCGCAGGAGGGAAGCCCGCCACGCAGGTGCGCTGGGCCCGGGCCGGTGGGGCTGGAGGCCGGGTCCCTCCGAGCGGGCGAGCTCGGGCCTGCGGCTGCCCCTGACAGTCGCCCTCGCCCCGCGCCCCAGCCCCGCTCCCCCCTCGGTAGATCAATAGCTTTGGAAATCTGAAAAGAGCCCAAACAAAGAAGTGGGCTTGTAAGTATCCAGCTTGTATCAGCTGATAAATGGTCCCCTCTTTAAGGGACTTATCTCTTTAGGGCTTGCGGGATGAGGGATGGCGTCATTTGTCCTGGCCGCTCGTCTGGACCAGCCAGGCCGGATCTATTTAAAAGATAGCGCGATACTGTCGACAGCAATAGACAGGGTAATTGCAGCGCGGCTGCCGGGGTATAAATTACACGGCTCTAAGTGGCGGAGTGGCCGCGGGAGCTGCAGAAATTCCTGACAATTCACTTGTCCCTCTGCCCCGCCGCCAGCTTATCACGGGCCAGCAGAAGACGCGCGCTCGGGTGAAAAAATTAAGTATTGATCAAATTAACAGTTTTTACTGATCTTTTTAAGGGAGAAAAGGAGTGCGACAATTAAATTTAGAGCACAAAGGACGGGGCAGGGTAACTCTTGACCCTGAGTGGCAAAGTCTGTGACACCAACAAGCAGGAAATACGGTCTCTGGCAGGACCGCATCGCGGGAGGCCGACCCAAGGGAGAGCAGGGGCCTCTGGGCGCAGCTCCCTGGCCCAGGGCAGGCAGAGGCTGCAGGGAGGGGCGCTGCGGGCCCCAGGGCCCCCTCAGGCTGCGCTGCGAGCGGGCAGCCAAGCTAGAGCCTCCTCTTCGAGGTCCCTGAGCCCCTTCTGGCAGATTCCCTCCTTCCCTTGAGAGCCAGCAGCACTCTAACTCCAGTGTCCCATACAGTAGGAGACAGGACAGACACATAAATGGACTCACAGATCACCAGGTCGGAGCTCAGCCTGGAAGACTTCCTGGAGGCGGAGGAAGGGGAGGGACCCAGCATCCACCCCAGCCTGTGTCCCGGTCTCCTTGCGTGGGGCCCTGGGCTAGCCATCCCCGGCCTCAGTTTCCCCTCATGAGCAACAGGATGATGGTGGCATTGCCCCCAAGGGTAGATAAGCAGGGCACAAAAGGGACCTCCCACCGTGGGGAGAGCGGCTGTGATTATAATCATTATTCTTTTGGGTCCTCTTCTCTACCTTCTTTTCAAAACTCCACTAATGTGAACCCATGCTGCACTAGTTTTAGGCCAGGCACAGTGGTTCACGCCTGTACTCCCAGCACTTTGGGAGACGGAAGCGGGCAGATTGCTTGAGGTTGGGAGTTAGAGAACAACCTGGGCAACACAGGGAGACCCCCATATCTGCAAAAATACAAAAGTTAGCTGGGCGTGGTGGCTCACACATACAGTCCCCGCTACTCAGGAGGCTGAGGTGGGAGGATCACTTGAGCCCAGGAGTTGGAGGCTACAGTGAGCCGTGATGGCGCCACTGCACTTCAGCCTGGGCAACAGAGCAAGCCCTGTCTCTTAAAAAAAAAAATGTTTAAGGTGAAGTTCACATCTCCTTCGTAATGTGCACTGCCTCCAGGAAGCAGCCCTCGGGTGTAGGGGGAGTCTGCCCCCACCGCACACCGCTGAGGCCTTGCACAGGCTCACGGGCCGTCTGCCGCCCCTCCCCCAGCAGGATGGAGACACAGCTTGCTCATCAGGACCAAGCAAAGCATCATGGGACCAGCCAGGGCCAACGTGCCAGGGGTGAGGAGGCACAGTTCCCACAGGAGTCGGCGAACAGGAAAGACGCAGCCACTGAACGGACAGAAACACACAGCAGGTGTCTCTGCCCACGGGGACCCCCGCCCTCCCCCAGGCCCTGGACGGCCCCAGCAGCAGGGGCACAGGAAGGTGGGCAGCAGGAGTCCCACCAGCCCCTCTTGTACAGATGCTGCCGTGGTCCTGCGTGGCCGCTGGACAGAGGCGAGGACAGCCTCCCCACATTCTGGCGCACGGCCGGCCCTCTCAGGATTTTGTCTGTTGAAGGCTCAGAAGGGCCACGCAGGGGCTGGGGGCCCACAGCAGCAGGCCAGGGACAACAGGGCTGTCCCCCACCAGGCTGGGTGGTGCTGGGCACCTCGGAACCCACTGATGCTTTACATGGCTGGTGGGGTGGGACTGGGGTCAGTGGGAGCTCTGGGAAGTCACCACTGGTGTAAATTCATGGCACGGAACGGCAGACACGAAAACAGCCTGGGAGCAGCCCTTGTCCCGCGCACAGATCCCTCCCAACGCTGCAAGCTGCCAGGACCCTTGGAGTTTAACCACCCAGGATGGCCAGTGCACAGCTCCCAGGAGCCAGACGCGTCCTCAGCCCAGCCAGGCAGAGAGGAAGCATCGGAATTGGAGCTCCAGTCTAGGCACCAGCTCTGATGTGTTTCGAGACCTCAGTTAGGCCCATCTGTGGTCTACTGGGGCCCTTTGTCTCTTCCTCTTTGTGCTGTCAGAGGAGAGTCCCACCCCAGAAGCCAGGCTGATCCTCTCTGTGGTGCAGGTGCTGAGTGAGGACTGGGTGTGACCCCTGGTCACTGTCCGCCCAAGGCAAGGCCGAGCTCAGTGGGGACCAGCACTGCCATCTTGAGACGTGGGGCCACAGAATGACTGCCCAGACCCCTGCTGCCAGTCCCCGCTGATGTGGCCCATGAGGGTCCCTGCTCTGGTGCCAGGCAAAGAGTGAACAGAGACAGAGGGATGAGGGGAGGGCTGGCTCCGAGGCCACAGCCACAGACTCACCACCACCCCCAGGGACCACACGTGGTCTGGCCCAGGCTGAGTTCCCACGTGTGTCCTCACAGCCTGGGGCCACGCTGCAGGACGGGGGCTTGCACATCCCTCCACATAATTCCACACTGTCCAGACTTTTTATTATAGCCACATGTGGTTTTTGATTAAACTTGCTACTTAGAGAAAAGTGTAGCTTCACATACAGCTATGAGAAACCCATATGGAGATGCAGTGCACCCACCCACACTCCCTACAAAGGGACCAGCTTGCCAAGCTGTGGCCACGGTCACCACCTGATGCATACCCCACTGTCCAGATGTGAGCACTGTCCCCACCTCGAGGACCCTCCTGGTCTCCACTGCCCACCACACCACCGGCCCAGAGGTGCACCGCAGTCCCGCCGCCCACTCACACGGTGTCAGCCCCCCCACCCCGCTGCCGTCCCTCCACCCAGGCCACCCAGGCCATGCCACATGGCACACCACAAACTCACATGTGGGTTGCTTCCAGCTTCCAACTGTATTTCCCCTATGAAAATTCCTTTAAAAGGGGAGAAGACAGAGAGATGGAGAGACAGAGACGAGGAGAGAGACAGAGGAGGTGGAGAGACAGAGTGGGGAGAGACAGAGGGAGACGGGGTCCTCTCACTCCCCTCCTCTGCTCCTCCCCCCATCACTGCCCAGAGTGGGGACCCCATAACCCAAACCCAGAAGACCCCCACCAGCCCAATAAATTGCTTGAGGTGAGGACCACACTGGGCCCCCACATCCGCCCCCCCACTCAGACCCCACAGCGACCACCCCCCCACTCAGACCCCACAGCGAACACCCTCCACTCAGACCCCACAGCGACCACGCCCCCACTCAGACCCCACAGCCACCACCCCCCACTCAGACCCCACAGCGAACACCCCCCCACTCGGACCCCAGAGCGAACACCCCCCACTCACACCCCACAGCGAACACCCT
>CM052650.1:1092719-1121171 GCA_028533165.1 Leontopithecus rosalia
GATGGGAGGGTGGTGAGTGGTGGGTGGGTGGGTGGGTGGGTGGATGGGTGGATGGGTGAATGAGTGGTGGATGGATGAATGGATGCATGGGTGGGTGAGTGGTGGGTAAATGGTGGGTGAATGGGTGGGTTGGTGGATGGGTGGGTGGTGATGAGTGGTGGGTGGGTTGATGGATGGGTGATGGGTGGGGGGTGGGTGACGGGTGGGTGGGTGGATGGGTGGGGCGTGGATGCTGGATGGATGGATGGATGATGGGTGTTTGGGCGGATGGGTGGTGGTGATGGATGGGTGGTGAATGGGTGGGTGAATGATGATGGATGTGTGTGTGGCTGGGTGGTGGTGGATGAGTGGTGGGTAGGTTGATGGATGGGTGAGGGTGGGGCGTGGGTGACGGGTGTGTGGGTGGATGGGTGGGGGGTGGGTGCTGGATGGATGGATGGATGATGGGTGTGTGGGTGGATGGGTGGTGGCTGGGTGCTGGGTGGGCCACTAGACCATCATTATACAGAACTTCAAAACAGCTAGTGCCAACCTCAAGCAGCATCAGGCTGGTGACTGAGCTGCTGTGTGGAGGGGGCTTCAGGGAGGCCCCAGTGCAGACTAGGAAGGGGCTCCCCCTCCCTCCCAGGACCACGGTCTCTTCCCCAATGGGTTGGTCTGGATCTGAGGATCTCAGCTCGGCCCCAGCCCACCCTGGCTGGATGCTGTCTGCCCCTGCAGCTGTCACACTCCTGTTCTCCTTCCAGTCCTGCCGCCGGTCTTGCTTGGAGCCCAGCCCTGGGCTCCCCGAAAGGCCCTGGAGCCTCCAGGCCGTGGCCAGGAGGACACATGAGGACCAGGGGAGAGTAGAGATGGGCAGGGACCTGGACACCCAAGAAGGGGCCAGGGGCTCCCAGACAGAGAGGGAGGCGGGTGGTGGGAGCAGGTGGAGGGGCCAGTGGACCAAACAGCAGAGGCCACAGGTGGTGGGTAAGAAAGGTCCCGTGGCTGTGGCCAGCACACCTGGTCCCTCTACCCTGCCCCACCTGACCACTTTTTTTTTTCTTTTTGGGGGCAGGATCTCGCTTTGTTGTCTAGTCTGGAGTACAGCTCACAGCAGCCTCAGCCTCCAGGCTCAGGCGATCCTCCTGCCTCAGCCTCCCGGGCCCAGGTGATCCCCTCTCCTTCCATCCAGCCCTGACCACTTTCCCATGGCCGTGTCTTCCGTCTTAGCATCTGCTCTGCTGCGTATGCCCTCACAGGGCCAGGTGGCCTCAGAGGAGACGGTTCCTATCAGGCCCAGGCTGTGCGGGCTGGACCTCAGGGACACGGGGACCAGCCCTGCCCTGGGGTCCAGCCCTGGGGGGAGGGGCCAAGAAGATCAAGGCTCCTAGATCAGCAGCCAGAGACCCCCAGGGCCACGCCCAGGGTCTGCCATCTCATGGCCTCCATCCCACGAGCCCTCCTGCCCAGCCCTGCCTGGCTGCCAGAGTAAAGGTGGCGGTGGGGGGTGGGATAGTCCTCCAGACCCTGTTCCAGTGGGTCAGACCCCACCTCACCCCAGGCTGCCCACGGGCAGGGCTGGAGACCCCCAGCGGACCTCTGGAACCCTGCAGGCCTGACACTGCCTGGGTCCAGGACGCAGGGAAAATCTGCACTTTCCTGCGCACTGTTTTCAGGGGGGCCCTTACAATGGGGACACCAGACAGTGGCCTGGCTCTTCCAGCTGCTCTTCCCACCACACTTCGGGAAGGGTCCTTCCACCATCCACACAGTCCCGGGATGAGCGGTCAGGGCATGTCGGGAGGAGATCTGAGGGACCCGGCCCCTGTCCCCCAGCTCCTGGGCCTCCTCCTGCCCCCCTATGCCTTGCTGCCCCCTCCCAGGTGCTGCGCCCCCTCCCCGACCTGGAAAATCTGCAGAGTAGCCTGAGCCCCATCTGCAATGTGCAACCCTCAAGGCCTGCCAGGAGCGACCATTCCGCAGGAGCAATGCTTGTCTCTCCTGCCCTCCCCTGGTATCCCCACCCCTGGGCTACAAGCTCCTTGGGGGCAGGATGTGTCCCTCCTGGGGCCCCAGTATGGCAGGGGCTGAGCTGCCTAGCCCGAAATGCCCGATGGAGAGTAAGTGCCAAACCAGACAGGCGGGGCCGGTCTGGCTCAGGGAGGACAGGTGGGAGGGTTGGGATGGTGGGTGCCACCTTGGCATCCCAGGGCACCGGGGCTGGTTCATGGTGGTACCGGTGGCTGCACCCAGGGCCAGGCCTGCCCCAGGCACGTCTGGTGGCGTCATCCACACAGCGGCTGGGCAGAGAAGCGGGCCCTGGCATAATTGGATAATTCCATTTAAGAGACCTGGGGCAAGATGCTCCAACAGGGAAGCTGGGCCCCCACCTTCCAAATTGCCTCCAAATGGAAGTCTGTTTAGGTGCCTGCAGGGGCAGGGAGAGGGTGGGTGCCAGGACAGGCAGAGGTGCCGGCCTCGCCGTCGATTCCCTGGCCAGGAAGGAGGCGACAGGCTGGGGTCTCTGGCCCACAAAAGGCTGCAATGAGTGAAATGGTGTCTGGCTGATTATGTGAAGAGTGATGAAACTTTAAATGAATCGCTGACCTTTCCGGAATGACAGGTGACCCGAGAGATATCTGAGGTGGGTATCGGCAGCGGCCTCGAAAATTGCTGCTGCTGCCCGAAAATAAACAATAAGAGAGCAAATGTGGTTTGAAAAATTGACTCGCTTCAAAGCTGGGGGGAGAGAAAGTGAATTATTTCAGGTCTGCGCCCGCTGCGCCCCCTCCCCGCCAAGCAGGAGCTGCGAGGCCAGGCTGAGCAACACCCCCGTAGGGTGGGTGTGACCGTCCCGGGCCCCGGGGGTCTCGGCCCACTCACTGTGGGAAGGAGGCGTCACTGGAGCCACAGGAGGGGTCTGAAGGCAGCAGGAGCGGGCTCCAGCGGGTGGGGGGGGCTGCTCGGGAGCCCACCCGCCAGGGCCAAGGCTCACACCACTCCAGGACACCCCTTCTGTTCACCGGCCAGGCCAGCCACGGCACTCCGGTCAAGGGGCCACTCCCTGGCTGCTCCATCCTCCATCATCTCCCTTCCCCCGGCCACCCCGGACACATTTCACAAGGGGGCGCAGAGTTCAGTGGTTGCATTTCCTGGAGCCCCGAGCAGAAGCTGCAGCTTAGCAGGATCCCAGCTGTGTATGAGCAGGTGAGCCAGGTAGTGAGGAGCCTCTCTGTGCCTCAGTCTCCGTGGAGGAGTAGGGGTGTCAGAGGCCCAGGGGAAGATGAGCATGGGAGAGGGATGCCCCGTGTCAACCTTGGAAAAGCTGTTCAGCCACGGTCGCCCTCTGGCCGCAATTCCCGTCCCTCTCCCTACCAGTCCAGTGTGGATGCGGCTTCTCGGGGTGCCTCCTCTGCACACCCCAGAGACCCAGGCTCCTGTCATCCCTGCAGGGTGAGCTCTGCCCAAGCCCAGCACTCAAGGGTGGGGCAGCCTGGGGCATCCACAGCACTGCCCACCATCCTGCAGTTCTTCAGCAGTTCCAAAACCCCATGGCACAGTTTTTGAGGCCTCCGCCTGGCACACCCCTTTTCCCACACGTCCTGGTGGCTCTCATGCCTGGCCCAGCCCACAGAGTCTCCTTCCCTTTCTGTAAAATGGAGCCTGTCTGTGCTACAAAAGGATTTCCTCGCCTTGCCCTTCCCCACCAGAGTTCAGGGGGACCCTCGTCCTGCTCCTGTCCTTTTTAGCCAGATCTGGAAATGCTTGCTTTGCTTTCTGGGTGGCGTGACTGACATTAGCTGGCCTAGCAGGGCTGTGCCGGGAATTCTCTCCAAAATGCTGTGGGTTCCTGTGACTCTGACTGGGGGTCTGTGCCACTAGACAAAAGCCACGCTCCCAACCCCTCCACGGTAAGCTCTTCCCCGCCACGGGCTCCTTGTCGGGCTGCTGAGAGAGCTGAGGCCCTGAAGATTCTAGAAGCCCCACTATCTCGCAGAGAGGATTGAGGCAGACCCCCAGACCCGCAGAGTTTGTGAGGTGCGCCTGCAGTTCCGTGGCAGGGTTCTCTCACGATGGCATATTCGCTCAGCAGGTGTCCTGAAGGTGTGCCTTCTCCAAGTGCATCAAAGAATCCCACTCTTTTCACAGAGGAATAATAGTCTACCACATGGCTGGACCACTGTGTACCACCCCTGCCTAGGGATGCGGCGGCCACACCTCCTGGTGGTGCTGAAACGGGCTGCCTTGAATGTGGGTGCGGGCCGCCGTCCCGGCCCCTGCTTCCGACTCCCCTGGGTGAGTACCGGAGGCGCAATTTCAGGATCACGTGGCGGTTCTGTTTAATGCTTTGGAAGCTGCCACGCTCTTCCCCACGGCAGCTGCACCACCTGGCATTCCCACCAACAGGGCACTAGGGTTCCTGCCACTTTCTGGGTTTTTACTTAAATGACAGCCATCCTAATGGACGTCTCATTCCAGTTTTTATTTAATTATTATGGAAACATTGGAAACATGCATGCGTACACAAAAGAAGGGAGACCTGAACCATGGGACCTCGTGCCTTCACCCGTGGCCTTCAACTCAGGAGCAAAGTGGCTCCATCTCCCCACCCGCCCCCCAGAGCACCTTGAAGTGAATTCTCCACATCACATCCTTTCATCCGTTCCGGCCTAAGTGAGGCCAGCTCCCCCAAACCTCCCCCCGGCCCCGACCACCACTGGTGTTCCCTAAGCCACTTCTCTGCTGTGGAAATCAACGCATGCCAAGCCCTGGATTCACCCTCCCAGGCTGGGCGCGGCGGCTCATGCCTGTAATCCCAGCAACTTTCGGAGGCCGAGGTGGGCGGATCATCTGAAGTCAGGAGTTTGAGACCAGCCTGACAGACCTGGAGAAACCCCGTCTCTACTAAAAATCCAAAATCGGCCAGGCGTGGTGGAGCACGCCTGTAATCCCAGATACTCAGGAGGCTGAGGCAGGAGAATTGCTTGAACCCTGGAGGCAGAGGTTGCTGTGAGCCGAGATCTCACCATTGCACTACAGCCTGGGCCAGAAGAGGGAAACTCCATCTAAAAAAAAAAAAAAAAAAAAAAAGCCAGACACAGTGGCTCACACCTGTAATCTCAGCACTTTGAAAGTTGAGGCCGGCAGATCACCTGAGGTCGGGAGTTCGAGACCAGCCTGATCAACATGGAGAAACCCTGTCTCTACTAAAAATACAAAATTAGCCAGGTGTGGTGGTGCATGTCTGTAACCCCAGCTGCTCGGGAGGCTGAGGCAGGAGAATCAAATGAACCTGGGAGGTGGAGGCCGGGCGCAGTGGCTCACGCCTGTAATCCCAGCACTTTGGGAGGCCGAGGCGGGTGGATCACAAGGTCAAGAGATCGAGACCATCCTGGTCAACAAGGTGAAACCCCGTCTCTACTAAAAATACAAAAATTAGCTGGGCATGGTGGTGTGTGCCTGTAGTCCCAGCTAGTTGGGAGGCTGAGGCAGGAGAATTGCTTGAACCCAGAAGGCGGAGGTTGCGGTGAGCTGAGATTGCGCCATTGCACTCCAGCCTGGGTAACAAGAGCGAAACTCCGTCTCAAAAAAAAAAAGAACCTGGGAGGTGGAGGTTATGGCAAGCCGAGATCACGCCACTGCACTCAAGCCTGGGCAACAAGAGCAAAACTCCATCTTAAATATATATATATATATTTAACCCAGCAGAAATATATATATATATTTAGCCCAGCATGGTGCTGCGTGCCTGTAATCCCAGCTGCTTGGGAGGCTGAAGCAGGAGAATCACTTGAACCTGGGAGGTGGAGGTTGCAGTGAGATGAGATTGAGTCACTGCACTTCAGCGACAGAGCAAATCTTTGTCTCAGAAAAACAAAAGCAAAAACAGAAATTCACCTTCCCAGGACACAGAGAACAAAACCCCAGCTCAGCCACTGATGGTGCCCCCCATGGCCCCTCCCGGCCTCTGCGGTCTCCTATACATTCCACACCCAGGGTCTCTGCACCTGCCGTGCCTGCACCCTGAGACCCCCCATCCCAGGCGACCCCTCCTGAACCTCCAGACCTCCATGTAAACATGGCCTCCTGAGAGAGCCCCATCCTGGGTGCCCCCAGCCCCATGATTCCCTCCACAGAGGTGACGGTGGCCGGAAACTGCGTGGATCTGCTGTTTCCATGTCATGGGCCCCTCCCCGTCCAGGCGCCAGCCTAGTGGGGCTGCAGCCATCTTGCTCTCTGCTGTCCCCGGGCCTGTCCTGCCGGCTCCTGAGAGGCTCTGCGGCAAGAGTCGGGGCCCCTGGTGGGAGGGCGCAGTGGTGGGTGAAACTTGGATGCAGTGAGGTCAGGACGGCTGGTGGCTGAAACCCAAGGAGAGTCCTACGGCTGCGACCCACATTTGGCTTAGTGACAGTTCCGGTGCCCACCAGAGCCTGGCCTCAGGCCCGTCCATCATTCCCCGTCCTTCACCCATCCCTGCTCGCCGGAGGGAGAGCCGTTTGGATCTGCCCAAGCTGAACAATGCAATGCTTCTGCTGAGCTGTGAAGTTGATTAATAATTTGGAAATGAAATCAATATGGGCTCTGCTTTTCATTCCTAGTGAATCCTCGTATGCTGGGCAGGCCGAGGGCATACAGGACAGAGGGACCAGGCACCAGGGATCGGCACCATGCAGGTTTGGAGGCAGGGCCCACGGAGGAGCAGGAGGGAGAGACACAGACGGCCACGGGCTGCACCCTTAAACAAAAGGGATGGCGGCAGTGGCCGAAGCAGCTCAGGTTCAGCCTTGAATCTCCCCCGCCCCGAAACCGAGCCCAGCAGCGCTGCAGACCCGAGCCTGGCTCCCGCTCTGGAGCCCCCCGAGGCCTGGGGGAGAGAGGCCTGTCCAGGTCCAGCCTCACTGCCAGTCTCAGGGTGTGGGTCAGGCAGGGCTGTGTCTCCTGCCTGGGTTCCCCGACTCCCAGGTATAGAGCCCAGGGCCTGGGGTCCATGGCCAGCCCCTCACCCCCTTCGCTCGCCAGCCCCCTCGGGCCTCCTTCCGGCCCCCCAGGTCCTGACAGGCTTTGGGGCCTCATGGCTCCCATGGATGCCAGGCCTGCACCTGCCCCAGGGCCTCCGAGAGGGTGTGGCCGTGTCCCCATCTGGATCTCATCTTGAATCACGATCCCCATAATCCCCACACGCCGTAACGGAATCTCTGGTGATAGCGAGTGAGTTCTCACGAGATCTGGTGGTTTTATAGGCGCTTCCCCTGTACTGGCGGCCTTTTCTCCCCTGCCGTCCTGCGAAGAGGCACCTTCCACCGTGATCCTTCAGCCACATGGAACTGTGAGCCAGTTACATTTCCTGGCTGGGCACGGGGGCTCATGCCTGTAATCCCAGCACTTTGGGCAGCCAAGGCGGGTGGATCATGTGAAGTCAAGAGTTCAAGACCAGCCTGGCCACCATGGTAAAACCCTGTCTCTACTAAAAGTACAAAAACTAGCCATGCATAGTAATGGGTACCTGTAATCCCAGCTACTCAGGGAGGCTGAGGTGGGAGAATTTCTTGAACTCAGGAGGCAGAGGCTGCAGTGAGCTGAGATTGAGCCACTGCAATCCAGCCTGGGTGACAGAGACTTTGTCTCAAAACAAGAATAATAATAAACCTCTTTCCTTTAGAAACGACCCCGTCTCGGGCAGTTCTTTATAGCAGCGTGAGAACAGACTGATATGGCCCCCCTGGAGGCCAGGGCTTTGTGGTGGCCCCGAGACGGGCGTCTCAGCCCCTGCCGCTTCCCTAGGCTCCTGAGCACCCATAACCCCCATAACAAATACTAAGCCCCCTGCAGCTCAGTGCCAAGGGGGCTGGGCATGTCCACAGCGGCTCCTCCCCCCTCCCCACCCCTCCCTATGCCCCTCACTGAGCTGCCCCCACACCAACAGTTTCTCCTGCCATGGCCCCCGGACCCCTCTGCCTGTGGGAAGACCCACCACCTGCCTCCAGACACCCCCATGCAGGCGAGCCCAAGGGGAGATGGGCGGGGGAGGGACGAACAAATGAGCGCCTCTCGGATGCCCAGGCGCGGTGCAGGGCTGTGGACACCGTGCAGGGCTGCGGACACCGTGCAGGGCTGCGGACCCCGTGCAGGGCTGCGGGCTCGGTGCAGGGCTGCGGACCCCGTGCAGGGCTGCGGGCTCGGTGCAGGGCTGCGGACAACGTGCAGGGCTGCGGGCTCGGTGCAGGGCTGCGGACGCGGTGCAGGGCTGCAGACGCGGTGCAGGGCTGTGGGCACGGAGACTAGGGAGCCCTGTTTTCAGGGCCAGAGCAGAAAGAGGTCCCCAACGTTGGGAGAGCCAGACCAAGGCCTGGCGGACAGCAGGGAGGGCGGAGGGGACAGCCTGGGGCGGGGAGACTGCCGAGTCCCCAGGCAGGGCACGCCAGCTCAGGAGGGACTCCATGACAGGAGGGGCGGCCTGGGGCGGGGGATGGAGGCCTAGGCACCCAGGCTGGGCCGGCGGCCAAGGCAGCTATGACCCCCGGCTGAGGCTAAAGCAGCATCTCACAGGGTCTCTCCCACTTTGAGACCCCCACAGTGTGGGGCAGCCAGACCCACCTGCCCTGCCAGGCTCTGCAGCCAGTCAACACACCGGCTTCTGCCCCCAGCCTGGGCCCCGCTGCCCTCTTCCTGCCCCCCACTCATCCCTGGACCAGCGTTGCCCCCAGCACCCCCAAGGCTCTCAGGTGCCCCCGCTCCAAGCACCTGCCTGTTGCTGGCACCTGCTGGCCACACAGAGGTGGGCTGGACCACATGGCTTTGAACCCTGCCTGGTGACCCCCGGCAGATCTCGGGGCCCCAGCTGGCAAGTGGGGGCATGGACGGGGCCTCTGGGCCACTCTGAGGTGCATCTCCACTGCCAGACCCAGCCCGACTCACAGGAAGCAGGAGCACAGTGGGCAGCGTCCTTGCTGGGCAGTGACACCAGGTGTGGCCCTTACTTCCCTTGCTCAGCTCAGTCCTTGCAGCACGGCATGGGCCAGGATCTGAGGGTGTGGAGTCTATCCCTGGGCCCTTAGAGACACCCCTGGCTGGAGGGGGGCACCCACCACCTCAGTTCGAAGCCTTGGTGTTCAGTGGTCAGTCTGCCCCCGCCCTCCTGGTCTATCCTGCAGAGCAGCCCGCAGACCCAGCTCAGGCCACTAGGGCCGCTCAAGTCACAGAGGCTCCTCACCAGCCCCAGGGCAGGAGCCCGAGCTGATCTACGCTGGCTGGCAGAGCCTCTCCCAAGGTGCCCAGTGCACAAGTAGACAAGCAGCTCCGGGGTTCAAAGGCCCCATATAGCCCCTGCTGGACCTCCAGACACAGGCAGGTACCACGGCCTGGGCAGGCAGCACTGTGCCGGGCAGCTCCATGCCAGCAGCAGAGAAGCCCCCGTAGGGACCCTGGCTCCTGAGCCCTGCAGTCTCTGTCCACTCGGTGGGCAAGGGGCCAGTATAGAGAGTGAGGGTCCCCACCCCGGCCATGCCCAGGGTTCTCAGCGCAGGCTGGAGGCAGCCCCTCTGCCAGCAGGTGGATGGTGGGTGGCGGCGCCCGCGGAGAGAAGGGATGACTCTGACCTAGCACTGCCGTCCGGCCGAGCAGCTCCCTCAGAGAGCCAAAGTTCCCTGACCCGTGCCGGGCGGGGCAGGCGGTTTTATAGGAGCCATTGACCAGCGGCATTGATCCCCGAGAATGTATCGCACAAATCATTTTGCACTAAACTGCGGAATCGATGGAGAAATCTCCCGGAAAATTTATATTAAAAGTCTCTGTTTGCCTAAATGAGTTCCCTGTGCCCATATTGAATATTTGGCTGATGAATTGAATGGGTTTAAATTTGAACATTGCAGACCCATTAAAGAATGAATTCTTAAATCAAACCCTGCCATTTATGATTGAAATGAGATTTCCTCTGCGATGGGCCAGCTGCTATATAAATCAGCTGTGCGTTTTATACTGAACCATAAACAAGATATAATTCTTTTAAATACACAACAGGTGCCTTAAATCTTTTGATGCATCTTGTATTTATCTGAAGTGTGGATTGCTGTATTTACACCAGGTCGTGCGGGACCCCTCACAGTGCCACCGGTGAAGGTTAAAGTAGCTGCTGGGCTTCCCGAGACGCCCAGCCAGGGCCGAGCGCTGTCAGCCAGCCCGCCCGGAGGGTGAGCCCCGCGCCCCCCCCACCCCCCCACACACACATCACATATGTGCACACCCCACTGACCTGCCCTCACACGTCATGCCCAGTTGCACAAACACACATGTAGTGGGTGCAAATGATAGCTGCACAGATGCACACGGCCTTGTGCATGCACACGTGCACAGAAACATGCACACGCTACCATGCCTGCTACACGCCACACGCTTATGCTCACACTCACACAGCACCCGCGCGCACACAGCATGCACACGCAGACACACCAGCACATTACACACAGTGCACACGTGCACCCACTCACCTGCACAAGTGTGGGTGCACGCATGCTCACAGGCACGTGATCACACACTCAGGTATACACACGAGCGCACAGACACGCACAGGCACACGGCACCCACCTGCACACACATGCCAGCACACAGGAGGTGGCCTGCTACGCGTGTGCACCTGTCTGCGCAAATTCACTAACAGGTGTGCTCATGCCAGCACACACATCTGGGCACACACTTGCACGGCCTCCCACCCTCCCCAGTGACCAAAGCATCAGCGGAGGCAGCTCCTGCTGCCCCCACCCAGCAGGGACCAGCTACTCCAGAAAACAGAGAACAGAAAGCGGGGCTACTCCCACCTCTGCGCACAAGGCGTGGCCAACTCTTGCCTTGGTCCTGGCCCTGCTGCTGTAACAAAATGCGCAGACCGAGTGATTTACAAAGAACAGAAATGTACCGGGGGCCGGGAGCCCAGATCAAGGAGCCGGCAGGTCGGCGTCCGATGAGGGCCCAGGCTCTGCTCCCACAATGACGCCCTTTTACTGGGTGCTCACCCTGTGAAAGAGCAGAAGCGAGTGACCCAGGCCCTCAGAACCCTTGTGAGAGCCCTAATCCCAGCCAGGAGGGCAGAGCTCTGAAACCTGACCGTCTCCCGGAGGCCCCTCTCTTAGTCCTGCCATCGGGGCTTACGTTTGAACATGAACGTTGTTGGGGCCCCGGAACCCGGATGACAAGATAAAGCTCTCGCAGGCAGCAGGAGAGGAGAGCGTCCTGGACACGCGTGAGGCGCACACCGGCGTGGGTGGCTGTGCGTGGGCGTGTCACAGGCAAGCTACCGACTGAATTAAACAGTGCACCTTAAGTGCTGCTGTGCGAAGGAGGCCAGGCGGCTGGGAGAGCTGCTCGCCAGAAGACCCACCCCTGTGGCTAGTTCTGCCAGGAGCCACAGGAGGAAGTGGCACGATTGTCTCAGAAGACTGGGAAACGCTTCTCATAAAGTTCACTGGCTACTTTTTTAAACAACTCAAAAACTAGGAATGAAAGGTCATGGGATCGTTATATGGAGAACAGTACAGCTGCACCTGCGCCCCAGGCCCCACAGAGATGGAGGGGCTGAGAGCACATCAGCAGGCTTCAGAGACGATAGGAAAATGTCAGAGAACCTGGAAGAAGCGAGAGAGAACCCGGTGATTCTCAGAAGGAGGGCACCAGCTGCCTGGCACGCTCCCGAGGCCAGAGTCGGATGAACACGGCTGTCCACACTCAGTGTGGAGAAGCAGGCGCTGGAGGGACAGGGCGCAGCCACTGCCGGCGGGAAGGGAGGATCGGGGCCCTGCAGGCTGCCCGAGTCCCATCCCAGAGGCTGGCCGCAGGGCTTGCAAAAAGGCTGCAGACCCTGGGGCCGCACGGCCCCACTCCAGGCCACACGGCTGAGGTCAGTGTGCCTGCCGAGGAGCACCCAGGCATCCCCCGCTGGCAAAGGGGTGAGGGGATGCAGAGACACCAGAACAGGAGAAGAGGCACAGCCCCGGGGGGAGCGTCACCACAGCAGCAAGAGGACAGGGCGCCAGTCGGCCCTCGATGCCCCTGGGTTCTGTCTAGGAAGCCTCTGCACAGGGAGCCGCTGCTCCTGCGGGTGGCGCAGGGAGGTTCCTGCCGCCTCTGGTCACAACGGCTCCATCCAGATCAATACCCGGCCATGCTTTATGTGTGGCCCTATGCCGAGACACCGTGCTGAGCATGTTCTATCGATCCCGCAACATCGAGCTCACAGCTGGCGGTGCCAGAGCTCCCGCCTGGAGGCAGGTCACCCACACGCATTCTCCATGGGGCACCCCATGGCCGTCCTGTGCTGACCACACAGATGGCGTCTTGGTCCCAGGCACAGGGGCCGCTTCAAACAGCAACGTCACCGAAAGGGACACAAGAGCAAAAACAACGTAGCACACGTAAACCACACAAAAGGACATCTACAGGCCGGGCGCGGTGGCTCACACCTGTAATCCCAGCACTTTGGGAGGCTGAGGCGGGTGGATCACGAGGTCAGGAGTTCAAGACCAGCCTGGCCAACATGGTAAAACCCCGTCTCTACTAAAAATACAAAAAATTAGCTGGGTGTGGTGGCATGTGCCTGTAATCCCAGCTACTCAGGAGGCTGAGGCAGGAGAATGGCTCGAACCTGGCGGGTGGAGGTTGCAGTGAGCCAAGATCTCACCTTTGTACTCCAGCCTGGGTGATAGGGTGAGACTCCGTCTCGGGGGGTGGGAGGAAGCATGGACGTTTACAGAGTTTACAGATGAGCAGAGACAGAAGACAGGACACAGCCACGCCCACCTCCCCTGGCACACACGGAAGACAGGACATGGCCACACCCACCTCCCCTGGCCACACAAAGACAGGACACGGGCACGACCACCTCCCCTGGCACACATGGAAATCAGGACACGGCACGCCAACCTCCCCTGGCACACAGAAGACAGGGTACAGCACGCCCACTTCCCCTGGCACACGGGCAGCCCAAATTGTTTGCTGCTGCTCCTCACGTGTCCAAGAATGACCACAAAAGCACCACAGGTATTGATTTGGGGGGTGCCACTTTACCAAGGAGGCCAATGTGCAAATGCGGAATCTGAATGAGGGATCAGCTGCACCACAGACGCAGGGCCACGCACTCTTCTCAAAAGCCACGATGCTGCAAAGACTTAGCACAGCCACGTTAGGCAGGGCTAGGCAGGGCTAGGTGGGTGGCAATGTTTCAGGGACATCGGTTTGACTGTTTCAACAGAGACCAGTCTGCCACGGCTCGAGGGACAGCTGCTGGGAGCCCCTGCCTGTCATCACCCCTGGAGTGCTGGGCCCCAGGCTGACCAGCCCACTGCACAGGCCCAGGCCCTGACCAGCCTCCCAGCCCCAACCATGGGGCCAGGCCACCGGTCCAGCCACAGCATGAGAGATTCTGGGATTCCAGGAAGGGAGGATGGGGACGTGGGATGCAGTGAGCAGGTTCTCGTGCAGGAAACCAAGACAATGGCAAGACGGAGGGGTGGCCCGGCCAGGACAGGAAGCAAGGGAGACCACGGAGCCACATGAGATGCAAAACCACACACAAAAGAAAACCACAAAATAAAAGAAACCCAAAACAAAGCAAATCGCAGGAATCAGGAACGGTGGCGCTGCCAACGAAGACAGTGCCAGGAGCCCAGGAGCGGCTCGCCGAGCCAGCCACTCAGGTCCCCACAGCCAAAGTTGGAAGTGGGGAGGCTTCGTCCCTCCCTTCCAAGCCCAAAGGCCACCTAGAGGGGCCAAGCAAGCTGGTGCCCCCCAGCCTAGGTGATTCAGGAGCCGAGCCACAAGGAGGGACAGCTGAGGGGCACCCACACTAGGGGACAGGCGGTGGAGGAGGGGGCGCCAGTCACCCGTCCCTCCTGGGCCCCTGCCTCAGGCCCTGCTGGGGATGCTCTTCAGAGAAGAACAACAGCGGGACTCCATCCCACGATCCCTGAGCCAGGGCCCTGCTAAGCCACATGCAGATTCCTGACCTGGGAAATGAGGTCATAATCGCTGTGGTTTCAGGCAAATGAGGGGGCTGATTTGTAATGCAGTGATAGACAAAGGAATCCACAAAACAGCCACTGTATTTAGCAAGGCCACGGATGCAAGGTCGATATACAAAAATCAGTTTTATTTCTATCAGCTAGTATTGAACAGTTAGAAAATGAAAATAAATTAAACCTTTAAAACGAGCACCCAAAAATAAAATACTTGGGAACACATCTAACAAAACATGTGCAAAGGCCAGGCTCACACCTGTAATCCCAGCACTTTGGGAGGCTGAAGTAAGTGGATCACCTGGGATCAGGAGTTCGAGACCAGCCTGGCCAGCATAGTGAAACCCCGTCTCCACTGAAAATACAAAAAGATAGCCGGGTGTGGCGGTGCATGCCTGTGATCCCAGCTACATGGGAGGCTGAGGCAGGAGAATCACTTGAACCCGGGAGGCGGAGGTTGCAGTGAGCTGAGATGGCACCATTGCACTCCAGCCTGGGCAACAGAGTGAGACTCTGTCTCCAAAAAAACGTGCAAAACCCCTCTGCTGATAATTGAGAGAATTCAAGAAGACAGGGAAATGGAAAAGAGGACCATGTTCATGGATTGAGAAACTCAATGGCGTTAAGACAGAAATCCTCCCCTAAATTAGCACATGGATTTAACAAAATCCCAGTCAAAACACCAACAGCCTTTTTTAAAAAAAAAACTTGCTGGGTTCCTATATGTAGAAACGCAGAAATTCTAGAATGGCCTAACATTTCGGAAAGAAAGGAAAAAAGTTGGAGCACGAACACCACCTGACTCCAAGACTTCCTATAAAACTGCAGTAATCAAGAGTGTGATGCAGACAGACCCACGGACCAACCGAACAAAACACACAATCCAGAAACCTACTTCTGTGTGATTGTGTGTCAAAAATAAAACCTATTTATTTTTGACAAGACAGCAATGCTCTTTAATGGGGGAAGGACAGTCTTCAAAGATGGTGTTGGAACGACTCCATACATAGATGGGAAGAAATGAGCCCCAACTCCTGCTTCATAACACACCCCAAGATTAATTCAAGATGGATCACAGACCCAAACCTGAAAGCTAAAACTGAGACTGTCCTAGGAAAACACGTTAAAAAGGCAAAATGAAATTGTAAAGAGTTTATATGAGCAAATACATTCTTTGAATAGAGCAGCTGCAAACCAGAAGAGGTTCAGGAGCTCCAAGGAGGGAATGCAGGTGGAGGCTTTGATAAGATGGACGCAGAAGTAAACCAAAGAAAAGCTTGTGGCTCAAGCCTGTAATCCCAGCACTTTGGGAGGCAGAGGCAGGTGGATCACGAGGTCAAGAGATCGAGACCATCCTAGTCAACAAGGTGAAACCCCGTCTCTACTAAAGATACAAAAAATTAGCTGGGCATGATGGTGGCGCGTGCCTGTAGTCCCAGCTACTCAGGAGGCTGAGGCAGGAGAATTGCCTGAACCCAGGAGGCGGAGGTTGCGGTGAGCCGAGGTCGCGCCATTGCACTCCAGCCTGGGTAACAAGAGCGAAACTCCGTCTAAAAAAATAAATAAATAAAAGAAAAGCTTGGATGGTGACAGTCACTCTGTTTCCTGATCTGCTCTGTCCCACAGAGAGGCCCTAGTTGAGTAAGTTTATCAGCTGCTTTGGTTGGCTGAGCTTCAGTTCCATTTTTCTTTACTATAGGCTCAAATTGTTTCACTTATGGGCGGGTGTGGTGGCTCATGCCTGTAATCCCAGCACTTTGCGAGTCTGAGGCAGGTGGATCACTTGAAGGCAGGGGTTCAGGACCAGCCCTGCCAACACATTGAAGCCCCGTCTCCACAAAAAACATAAAAATTAGCCAGGTATGGTGGCGCATGCCTGTTGTCCCAACTACTAAGGAGACTGAGGCAGGAGAATCACTTGAACCTGGGAGGCAGAGGTTGCAGTGAGCCGAGATCGCACCGCTGCACTCCAGCCATATACCCCACTGCACTTCAGATGACAGACTGAGACTCCATTCTAAAATTAAAAAAAAAAAGGTTTCAGCCGGGCACAGTGGCTCATGCCTGTAATCCCAGCACTCTGGGAGGCCAAGGCAGGCCGATCACCTGAGGTCAGGAGTTCAAAACCAGCCTGACCAACATGGAGAAACCCCTTAGCCGGGCATGGGCTGAGGCAGGAGAATTGCTTGAACCTGCAAGGCAGAGGTCGTGGTGAGCCAAGATCACGACATTGCACTCCAGCCTGGGTGACAGAGTGAAACTCCTTCTCAAAAAAAAAAAGTTTCACTTATATTTGCAAATCAAGCAAGATTGACATCACTCATGAGTCCTGTGAGGATGTGTCTGCTTAGGATCTTTTAGACTCAGTCTCCATTTTAATTTGCTTTAGCAAACAGGAGGGTATCTTCATGGCATCGGGATCATTTGTGGTGTTTTGAGCGTATCTCTTCACACCCTGTTTTAGCTGCTGCTCCAGGTTATCACATGTGGCTCATAACGGTTCAGCAGTGTTGACACTCCACCAGTTTAAGGGAGTGCCGAAGCCTCCCCTCCTAGGGTCCTTTAGTTCTCCCATCTATAACACATCGTAAACATTTCCTTTGCATGTATCAAGAATCACATCAATCCATATCCTGATTTAGAAAACTCGCGAGGAGAAGGAACCCTGTCACATTCACCCCTAATTCTGATTTAGAAAACTCGCGAGGAGGAGGAACCCTATCACATTCACCCCTAATTCTGATTTAGAAAACTCATGAGGAGAAGGAACCCTATCACATTCACCCCTAATTCTGCCTACTGTGATCTTTCTTCCTTATCGGCGTTCCACGGTTTTCTCTTCCGTTGTTTGCATTTCTGCCTCGAGACCTTGCTTAGCCACTCTTTTGGGGAAGGTCCATCAGTGACAAATGCACTTGGTTTTCCTTCATCTGAGAATGTCTTGTTGCCCCTTTCATTTCTGAACAGTCTTCTCACTGGGTATAGCATTCTGGGTTGACACTTCTCTTTCAGCAGTGAGGACGGCAGAGCCTCAGGCCTGAGGGTGCCCGTGCCCACCCCTCGAAGAGAGCAGCTGCATGTCAGGCACACCCAGGAGTGGTCAGCAGCTTCCTGGGAACAGCAGAACCCCCTTCACCAAGAGGGAGGTCACTGTGATGGTGCCACCACAGCCAGCGCTGACGTGTGTCGAGTCTGCTCAGCATGGAGCCAACCAGTGAGCAGACAGCTGAGACACCATGAAGGTGGGAAGACAGAGGGCTGTGCTATGTCACAGCAAACAGTCTGTGAGGCAACTTGGAAGGAAGATGGGGCAGGTGAGTGCTGCCTCTTGGGGAAGAAGAGGACAGGTGCTGCCTCGCAGAGACAGAGTGAGGCTGGCCTTGAGCCTGAAGGCCAATCACGGCAAGGGTGCGTCCAGGCTGTGGCCTCCAGGTGGCCACCCTCCATGGGGATGGCCTGAGGGTGGGCGGGTGAATGGGCAAGGAGCTGGCCAGAATCCCAGGAAAACGAGGCCCAGGCTGGAGCACCAGTAACTGGTGGGGCCTAATCACAGCTCCAGACCCAAATGTCCCTGCATGGGAAGTGGGCTGGCAGCACAGCCCGGGCCCTAGTCCCCTTCAGACAGCCCCGGACATGCCAACAGGGAGGGGGGCCAGGATCTCCTGGCCCTGCCGTGCCCACCTGGAAGTGTGGGCTGGGAGCCACATGGGGATGGCGGCTCTGGGCTGGCTCCCCTGGGGAAGGAAGATGGGTGGGGAGGCTGCTTGGGAGCCGGAGGGGTGGACTGGGGCTTGTGGCTGTGGCCACCAAAGACGCCCCTCCCCCCTGGGCCGAAGCAACTCCATGCTGCCAGCCTCCCAGGCCATGGGGTGTGGGCAGGAAAATGTGACTGGAGGGAGGGAACCCAGCCACAGAACCAGCCACGAGGGCCTGTATGTGCAACTCCACTGCCACCACACAAGATGAGCCAGCCCCGACTCCCTGCCCCCAGCCCACAACCCTCTCACTGGGCTGGGCTGAGGCGTCCATGGGCTCCCAAGGGCTCAGGGCTTATCTGCAGCAGCCACGAGCTCACCTCAGTGAACACAGCACAGAAACACATCAACCTGTACCCAAACCCAGCAACGCTGCTCCACACTGTGAGCCAGAAGGGGGAGGGGATGCCACAGAGGCGCCTGTAGCTGAGAGCTGGGGGTCCACTGAGCACCCATGCCAGAGCAGCCCACATCATGGCCTGAGCTCTCTTCCTCCTGGAGTCAAAGACAGGCAGGCCCGGGGGCCCCGCTGCTCACCCCATCCTCCCTGAGCTCCGGCACCTTCCCAGCAAAGCAGGCCGCTAATTAGTCACTGAACTTTGTAGCCACAGCTGAGGCTGGGCTGCCGGATCCCACCTCACGGCCCCTTATCCCTGCCCCGGGCTGAGCACACACGGAGCTGGAGAGGGAAATGGAGGCACCGCCAGGGCGGCCACCAACCCAGCCTCACCAGGTCAGGCAAGGCAGAGGGCAGAGGCCAGGGCCAGCTGGGGGCACGAGGGGAGGGTGTGGTGGGCAGGGCCTGAGCTCCCTCCGGTGCCCAGCTCAGCATCTCTGGGGCTGGCCCACTTCAAGGCTGGCCGGCCTTCCCTCCCAGCCTCCTGCGCCTCCTGCAGACACGGGCGGTCTCCTCCAAGCTGCCTCTCCCCACTGCGCCAGGCTCGGCCTGACGGTGCATCTAGACCCTGCAATCAGCTGCTTCTCAGGCCTTCACCACCCGGGGCTCCTGAGACCACCCAGCATCACGTGTCCAGCATCTGTGATGCACGCTCCAGGCACTGGCCTCGCACTTTGTCATTTACTGCAGATCTGAGCTCTGCCGGGCATTAGAGCTGCATCTGTGCCACTCAGTGCCCTGGCAGGAACAGGAGCTCATGGGCCCGAACACCGAGGCCTGCCCTGCGCGCGTCCGGCCCCTGCGCCTGCCTCATCTTGCCTGCCCTGCGATCATCTACGCTCTCATCTGTCCTCATGGTCTCCACGTTTCCTTACACTTTATTAAAAAACAAGTTGGCTGGACACAGTGCCTCGTGCCTGTAATCCCAACACTTTGGGAGGCCAAGGCAGGTGGGTCACCTGAGGTCAGGAGTTCGAGACTACCCTGGCCAATGTGGCAAAAGCCTGCCTCTACTGAAAATACAAAACCTAGCTGAGTGTGGTGCGTGCCTGTAATCCCAGCTACTCGGGAGGCTGAGGCAGGAGAATCACTTGAACCAGGGAGGTGGAGGCTGCAGTGAGCTGTGATTGTGCCACTGCACTCCAGCCTGGGTGACAAAGCAAGATTCTGTCTCAAAAAAAAAAAAAGGAAGAGAAACAAGTCCATGCTTTAAAAAATGTCATCTAAGCCAGGTACGGTGGCTCACGCCTGTAATCCCAGCACTTTGGGAGGCCGAGGCTGGCAGATCACAAGGTGAAGAGTTTGAGACCAGCCTGGCCAACATGGTGAAATCCCACCTCTACTATAAATACAAAAATTAGCTGGCATGGTGACAGCTACTTTTAAGGAGTCTCCTGCCCAACACTTTCACTCACATCTCATCAGACAGAAAGTCACGTGGCCACACTCCACCTCCAGGAAGACTGGGAGGTGGGGCCCAGCAGCTAGAGGTGGGCGACAGTGGGTGGATCTGCTCCACCAGGCTGCACAGCAGGGAGAGAAGGTGGTGAGGGGATCAGGATTAGCTCCACCGGGTCCCGGCCCAGGATGCTGAGGCAGCGCCAGCCCCTCCCACCAGACTGGGGTGGTCCCAGCACCCAAGGCGTTACAGGGTCCCTGCCCTCTCCAGCTCTGAGACCCCAGCCTGGGTCTGCAGGAACTAGCTGAACGTCTGGCCCCGTGCCATCCCTGGCACTGTGTGGGGAGTATCCCTGCAGCCACGGGGCTCCCACCCACTGTGGCATGAATGTGTCTCCGGAGGCTCACGCGTTGGAAACCTGATCCCCCCTGTGGTGGTGCGGGAGGTGGGGAACCTCCTGGGAAGTGTTGGGGTCTCAGGGGTCCGCACTCGTTAACGTGAACGGATGGATGCCACCGCCTCGTGGGTGGGGCCGTATTCAAGGGCGGTTCCAGCCCCACCTGCTCTCTTGCCTTCCCCCTTCCCCTCTGCCCTGGGCCACCTGATGGCACAGCAAGGGGCCCTCCCCAGATGCAGCCCCACAATCTGGGACTTCCCAGCCTCCAGAACCTTGAGCCGGCCAACCCTGTTCACAATCAGTTACCCATTCGGGGTGCCGTCACCGTGAGGGTGCCAGCCTCAGCGCGCAGCCCCCACGGTGGGGTGACAACACAGACGGAACAAAGGGGGCTCTTTCCTGAGAGTCACTGCACAGGCCCCCAGGCTGAAGGATCTGGCTGGGGCAGGCACCTTCCCTGGGACTCCATTGTGGCCCTCTGGCTCCCAGCCCAGCCATCGTCCCATAGCCCCTCCCACGACCTCCTTCCACTGGGCTTGCCCTCCCCCCAGGGCACTGCTACCAAGGGACCCCCACCCGCCCTGCCCTACGGCCGGCAGTACAGCCGGTCCCCAGTGCCCACTTTAAATGGCCTCAGACACACACACGGGTGGAGGGGCAGGGTCTCTGGGCCTGCGTGCCCCTTTGGGGGCTGAGGGGAGGGCAGGCCTCTCTCTGGGCTGGCTCCTGCAGGGAGGGAGGTCGGAAGCAGCAGCTGTTTGGCTTGGCCCAGGCTGGAGTCCGATCCTGCCTGCCATCTCTGCCTCCCTCACACTCAGGTGCCACCTTTCCAAGCCCTCCAAGGGTCTCCCGAAGCCCCCCAGGCCTGAGGCCAGCAGCAGCCACCCTCTGCCTCGAGGGGCCCCAGCCAGGGGCAGGACAAATCCACATGCAGCTCGGGGAGGGCGCTGCTGCCTCTCTCTGGGGCTGGGCAGCACCGGGGGAAGGAGAGGCCACACGCACGTGCACAGCACGAACTGCACTGGGCTGGCCTGCGTGTCCCTCCCTAAACCACAGGTGGAGGCACCGAGGAATCGCTGTTGTGCGCATCGAGAAACCGAGGCACAAGCGCAGAAGCCACCCCCACATCACGCAGCTGACAGCAGCGCCCGAAGCTTCATGCCTTCCGCTGTGGCCACCAGCCTGGCATCCAGTGATCACGCTGAACAGCAGAGAGTACAGCAGGCCCAGCCTTCCAACAGCCCGTGGCCAGGGCCCTGGCGCACCGGCCCCAGGACAGGGGCATCGGCTGTAGAGGAGGCTGCGTCCAGCTGCAGGTGGATCCTGAGGCGGGCCCAGGCTCCCCCTGCGTGAAAGGCAGCACTCCATCCTGGTCAGCGCCTTCCCCACGAAGAGGCCAGGCTCCTGCCACCGGCCCCGCCCTGCCCCCACTGTGGCCCCAGCAGAGGAGGCTGTGGTGGCCTCAAGCAGAGGTGGGTTTCCAAGCCCCCAGGGACAGTGGCTGTGAGGCTTGGCCACAGCCTCGGGCCACAGGCCCCCGGATGGCCACGGGCTGGACAGTTCCTGGGAGCCCACCCAGCCACCAGCTTCACGGCTGCCCACCTTCCCCGGCCACCTAGCCGGCCCCTCCTGCGGTGGGTGGCGGCTGCACGGTGACCTTGCAGTAACCCAAGTGCCATCCGTCAGCGGCCAGCCGCCTGCTCGGGAACACGGCGTCAGCTCATCTGAATTCAAATTACCCCAGGAGCCGCGCGGTGCCAGCCATAACTCAGCCTGCGGAGGAGTACGGCCGCTGCAGGTCGGACGTTACCATACATCCCCGGGGCGTCGGACAGGGCTGCTAATGAAAATATCAATCAAAAACTCGGCTGACTTAATGGTCAATTTAAATTAATTAATTGGGGAGGAGAAAAAAGTTGAGGAGGGTGGTGTTGATGGGCTCCCTCTCTGGCAGGCGGGGAGGAGAAGCGGGTGCCCGGCTGGGCACAGCCCCCAGGCCAGGAGATGGGGCTGAGTCTCCCCGGGGACCCTGAGGCTGACCTGAGGGCCCAGGGACCGTGCCTGCCTGGGGCGGGTGTGAGGCCTGAGATTCCCTCCCACAGTTCCTGGCTGGCTGTGAGTGGCCTGTCCTGCTCCCGCTGTGTCGCCTGCAGAGACCACTCCTGGCCAGGTGACCCCCACGCAGCCGCAGAAAAGCCCCTTGCTCAGTGGACCAGGGAGGGCTGGCACTGTGGCATGGGTGTGGGCAGCCACTGACTCAGGTCCCTGGGCCTCATCATGTCTGTGACATGGTGGCCATGTCCACCGCCCAGGACACCGCAGGGCCCAGGGCAGGCGGGGGCAGGGGCTGGACTCGGGGTTCACTAGGGATGCTCCCAGGTCAGGCTCTGCATCAAGGGAGACACGGGTGTCCCTGCCTCACAGTGGAAAAACTGGGGCTCTGAGCGGGGCAGTGGTGCCTCAACAGGCAGAAAGCGCTGTGACCCCTCCAAACCCCAAAGTGACAATGCAGAGGCTGACAGGTCATCCAGGAGCCACACAGAGACAGGAACAAGGGCCGGAAGGACAGCGGGGGCGACAGGGCAGGGCTCCCAGGGCCCCCATTCCAGGCAAAACCTGGTGGAAGATTCCAACGCAGCCCCGCTGGGAGACATTTACGTGCTCAAAGGCAATAACAGAGCCCTCCGCACTCACCAAGGTGAGGGCACAGCCAGCCCGCACGCCCCTCCTCTGCCCACCTCCAACCCCCCACAGCAGGCACAGCTGCACTGCAGGTCTGACCGAGAAGGCACCTGGAATTCTGTCCCAGATGCTGACACTCAGGTGCACTGCAGGCTCCCCCAGAGGCCCAAGCCCTGAGAGGCAGCAGAAGGCCCTGTGTTCCCACCCTGTGGTCAGGAGCTACTCCAGGTGCGGCATTAAGGGAGGCTGAAGCCACCACCCTGGCCGCCGCGGGTCATGTCTGGGCAGCCAGGAGCTGGCCAGGGACCCCAGAGGCAGGTTCATTGGGTGGGATCTGGGCTCCCAACTCCTTCCCCTGGGCCCACCCATCAGAACACTCCACAAGATCCCCCGAAGAGCCTTCCAGAAGGTGGCTGGTGTGTTCTTCCTGCCCCAACTCCAGGCTCTCAGCCATGCCTGCCGGGGCGTGAGTTGTGCTGGGCATAGGGCTATGTCCTATGCTCTGCCCATGCCAGGAGCAGAGCAAGCCAGAGGCCAGAAGGAGGAGATAGGGGTCAGGCCAGACCTGACCTCGAGCCAGGCACCAAGGCCCACAGAGCCCAGGTGGCTCCAGCTGCATGGGGCAGAAACAGACGGCGGACGTCAGGAGCCACCAGCTGGGCTTTCCTTCCACAGCATCTCAGAGCAGCAGCTGACCCAGACAGCAGAGCCAGGGAGCCTGACTCAGACCAGAGGCCACCAGACTCACAGCAGAACAGGAAGACTCGCATCACAAGACCCAATGGGGGACCCAGGGAGGACCCAGGGCAGTGTAGATTCTCCGCCACGGCCATGCCCTGAGCCCAGGGACTCAGCCTGGCAGTGCCAACACACAGCCCTGAGTCTCCATCACAAACCCACCCACTGGCCAGAGCTCAGTCACAGGCTCTGTGGCCTGTACGTGGGAAGGGGCCAGCCGTCCTCCAGGCCTCCAGGTGGAGAGGATGGGGGCCTGGCCTGGAGGCTGCCGAGGGCAAGGGCTGTGGGGCAGGACAGACTGAAGCATGGCAAAGTGACCACCATGGGCCTAGTGAGGCCAGCCAGAGCCACAGGACCAAGCGTGGCCAAGCGGACAAAGGCCAGGAGAAGGGTGGGCCTTCGCTCTGGTGCCCCAGAAGGTCGGCTCCCAGGAAGCTGTCACGCTCGCCCTTGCAGCCTGACACACAGCCTCCCTCGGCCACCCAGGTCCCCATCAGCCCCAGCACTGGGCATTCAGGGCCCGCCCCAGCAGGAGGAGGGACCCTTTGACTCCAAGTCCCCCAGACTGCTCGGATAGGGCCTGGTCCTGCTGAGGCCACAGCAGCTTACGCCCTCGGGCGACAGACCAGCCATGAACTGTGACCGATGCACTCACCTCCCAGAACGCGAACTGACCGCGGCCACTCCAGTACTGCAGAGCTGCTCATCGGGAGCCTCAGACAGAGGGACCCTGAGGTGCCACACACCCAGCCCCATGCCTGGAGCCCGCCCGGCCACAGCTCTGCACACCCCTCCAGGCACATCGCTCCCCACGGCCTGGTGGAGAGCTGCAGCACCCGGTGGCCCGAGGCCTCCCATCCCACCTGGGCCTGATCAGAGACGGTGTCCACACTGGGGCCGAGTGGCCAAGAGCTGCAGCTGAGGCCTGGAGGGGAAGGAAGGGAGGAACCCAGGGCCAGAGGGTCCCACTGCCTCCCTCTGTCACCCTCTGGCCCTCTGGTGCTGGTCCCAGCAGCAGCCCCTCCTGAGGTCATGCAGGGGGCCTGGGGCTCCCGTGAGCCTCCCACCCACCACAAGTGACTCTGGGAGAGACAGACTCTGTTTGTGAGCTGGACACCCTCAGCCAGGTCCCACCCACCCATCAGGGTCCACCTGTCAACTGCAGCACTCCACGATAAGGGGTAGAGGATTCCACAGGCCCTGGGGTCACCCCTCGAGTTACCTGGACAGGAGGGTGACACAGGGGAGGGCGAACACCTGGGTGGGGAGGATGGCACGGGGGGGGGGGCGCATCTGGGTGGAGAGGGTGACACTGGAGAGGGTGGCACGGGGGGGAGGAGTGCACCTGATATGGAGGGTGTCACAGGGGAGGGGAACAGCTGCACTGAGACTCCCCGGGCTTCGCCCACTGCTACCGCAGCCCAAGACAAGGGGCTTGGCCTTGCAGCACCAAGTGTGAGTCCATTCTCCCCTGGGGCCCTGCGTGCCTTCAGTCCATGACAGTGCCCCGTGGTGGCGTGGTCTCCAGGAGGCCGGGGCCATGGCGTTCTCGTCCCACCACGGCCACCCAGGATGTGCAGCATTTCGGGGACAGCACCTGGATCCCCTCCAGGCGGATACCTCGCCCAGTCCAGCTGGGAAGGGGAAGGAGCAGGGTCCCTGGGGACTGGAGTGGGCCGCACCCATGGCGGAGGGAGCCCATCCCCACTGCACCTGAGACCTGGGAGGTCTGCACTTCCCGCGGGGACTCCGGGGCCACAGAGCAAGGCTGAGGCTGCGGCCACCACCGAGCGGCGATCTCTGCTGCCACCCAGCGGCCTCCGGGGGAACTGCAGACAGAGCCTCAGGCCAGGCCGGACCACCAGGCAGCTCACCTCGCCAGGCTGCCAGGGAAAGCGGAGCCTCCGGCCTCAGTACCAGCCTAGGGTGGCCTGAGTCAGTCCTGGGCCTGGACTGTGCCCTGGAGGCCTGGCAAGAAGGCAACGGGGGACACGTCCGTCCTGAGGGCCACTGGCCACGGCCTTGCCTGGCTCCACCAGCTCTGCCCCCCAACGCCCACCCCGGGGGAGGAAAGGCCGAGGCCCATGCATCCTGCCTGTGGCGGCTCTCTTGGGCCTTCAGCAGACAGGAAATGAATGCCCAGGGCTAAGGCAGGGCCTTACTAGTGCCCAGCTTCAGTGAAGAGTACAATGGGGGGCTCCCAGAGAGGGCCCCTCAGGCCCAGACACAGCCCCTTAGGAAGAGGGACCCAGCCTGGGGTCCCTTTAGGATGCTGAGGAGACAGGAGGATCATTTGAGTCTCCAAAGGCAGGTGGTCCCGGAAGCGGGGGACAGCCTGGGCCTGACACCCAGGTCAAAGCCGAGGTTTACTCAGACAGGCCCTGGCCGGGGCAGGTGCAGGATGGAGCTTCCCCAGTCCGGGCCTTCCCTCCTGTGCTCCTGTCCTCCTGTCCTCCTCCTCCCCACATCCACCAACCAGCATGGAAGGGCCTTGGTGAGAGCCCACTGGATGCCTCACCCGGCCTCCTGCCTGCCAGGGGTGGTGAGGGGAAGGGTCCTGGACGAGGGCAGCAACTCCTCACACACAGGGTATCAGTCCTCCCTTCTGAGCTGCCCAGAGCTGCCCGTGAGGCAGGTGCGCAGGGCAGCCTGGCCCTGGGGCCTCTTGCTGCAGGGGCCTGAGACACCCTGTCCTCTGCACCACCTGTGACCCGGGAGACAGGGCCCAGCATGATGTCTGCGGAGACCAGTCACCTCTGCCGCTGCAGCCAGAAGAGCCCCAGCCAAGGCCTACACGAATGCACACCCAGGAGTTCCCATCAAACTCTCCAGAGACGGAGAGTCTGGGTGTGGCCGTGTGCAGACCCTGACCCACGAATCACACATAACGACTGGGTATGGGGACAGGTGGGCAAGAGCAGGGTCTAGAGAAACCCTCGCCCGGGCCCCGCTTGGCCAGCCTGTCCCACACCGAGGCAGGCTCAGCAACTCCTGTCAGCCTCACTTCCACTCCCAAGACATGCCAGGAGCCTGCTTTCAACACCACCGCGGAAGCCAGACAGAGAAGGCCCACGCTGCATGATCCCACGTCTAGGAAATGAGCAGCTGCACAGAGAAACAAGCAGAGGGGAGGCCGGCAGGGCAGGGCAGGGTGGGGAGGGCCCACTCAAAGGGAGGGGCCTCATTTGGGCCATGGGAAAAAGTGGTTTGGAATCAGACAGAGGTGGTGTCTGCACCATTTTATGAATGTACTAAATGCCAATGAACTGAACACTAAATTTTTTTTTTAATTTTTATTGCATTTTAGGTTTGGGGTACATGTGCAGAACATGCAGGATAGTTGCATAGGTACACACGTGGCAGTGTGTTTTGCTGCCTTCTGCCCCTTCACCCATATTTGGCATTTCTCCCCATGCCATCCCTCCCCTATTTCCCCCAATAGACCTCAGTGTGTGGTACTCCCTTCCCTGTGTCCATGTGTTCTCATTGACTGAACACTAAATTTTATGTTGAGGCTGGGGGCCGTGGCACGGGCCTGTAGTCCCAGCACTTTGGGAGGCTGAGGCAGGAGGATCATTTGACTCCTGGAGGTCAAGGCCGCAGTGAGGCATGATCCCACCACTGCACTCCAATCTTGGTGACGGGGAGAGATCCTGTCTCAGCAATGATTAACAATAATAAATGTATTAATACTAACAATAAAAAGGCTGTTTCCCATGAATTATTATAACCCTTAAGAGGAGAAAGACCGCGGTAAGGTGGCTCTGACTCCTCGGCCTGCAGCAAAGATGCATATGGCTTGGAGCAGGACTCAGGCAGGCAGAGACCCTGCTCAGGGCTTCCCAGCCGCCTTGCCCCAGGAGCTCCAAGAGCAGCAGTGGACAAGCCAGGGCAGCCCCAGGCCTGCTGTCCAAAGCAGAGGTCTCTGTCAACCCTAGCTATGACTTGCTGTAATCCCAGCCACTTCGAGAGGCGGAGGCAGGAGAATCTCTTGAACCCAGGAGGTGGAGGTTTCGGTGAGCCAAGATTGTGCCATTGCACTCCAGCCTGGGCAACAAGAACAAAACTGTCTTTAAAAACAAATTTGCTGGGCATTGTGGCGGCACCTGTGATTCCAGCTACTCGGGAGGCTGAGGCATTGGTGAGCCCGGTAGGCGGAGGTCGCAGTGAGCCGAGATCACGCCACTGCACTCTGAGCTGGGATACGCGGTAAGACTAATCTCAAAAAGAAAGTCTAGTGTTTGAAGAGAGGCTCTCTACAGAGGTCTTCAGGGTTAAATGAGGTCGTACGAGTGGGTTCTAATCCAGTCTGACCTGCGTCCTCACAGGAAGATGAAGAAGAGGACACAGACACACACAGAGGGACAGACGGGGAGATGGTGGCCGCCTCTGAGCCGCAGAGGGAGGGACATTACGGGAGAAGGTGGCCCTCCTGACACTTCCGTCGCCGACCCCAGCCTCCAGCAGCGGGAGGAGAGACGGATCTGCTGTTATAACCCAGTGAGCTGAATTCTGTTACGGCCACCCAAGAAGACTGACCCACAGACGACAGGAGAAATATCACACGACCGTCTCAACAGACAAGTCACAAATAATAAAAGCAACACCCGTTGGTGACGTTTTATAATCAGCACCCTCAGAACCAAGCCTGAGCCTTCTCATCACCCTTGACTAGACAGCCGTCTGAAGCCACGGAATGCTCCACACGCGTACACACACGTGCCCACATGTGCAGGCACGTGGGCACAGTTTGCACACCTGTGTACACACACCACACAGGCACACATGACAGTGCTCACACATGTGCGGGTTTGGTTGCACAAGGACACACATGCCCACATACACACAGATTCACCTGCAAACCCTGTGGGCACATAGTTACCCGGGCACACACACATGGGCACACTTATGCACAGACCCCATGCAGACAATGCAGGCACATCTGTAGTTACACTTGCAGGCACATGTGCACACACATGCACATACAGGATGTCCCCACAGGCACACACATGCTCAGGCATGCATTCACGTTCACACACATGAGCACCATCGCTGTGATGTCCCCACGGGCACACACATGCTCAGGCATGCATTCACACACA
>CM052650.1:1121671-1135591 GCA_028533165.1 Leontopithecus rosalia
AGCACCATCTCCCTAATGTCCCCACGGGCACACACATGCTCAGACATGCATTCACACTCACACACATGAGCACCATCTCCCTACATTCCAAAAGGTGAAACACTTAAGGCTTCATTATTTAAACCATAATTTACACCTATGCAGTTAACCTAGAAATTAGTGCAAAGATCTAAGGAAGCGGCCAGATGATGGGAAACTTCAGAAATCCTCCCCCAACAACTCCTGGGTCCTACGGGAAATGCAATTTGCCACGAGAGACTATCTCACAATTACATGGGAAGAGAAACTGCACGTCCACGATGCCAGATTCAGGAGGAGTTGCTGGAGAATTCACAACTTTAAATGCTTTTATTACTGAGCAAGAGAGACTGAAAATAAATGAGCAAAACACTCGACACAGGAGGAAAAACATCCATAAACCAGATTCTCGGGCGGCAGGAGGGGCGGGACAGAGATAAAGCCGGAATTAATGAATTGGAAACAAGAAGAATGGGAGAGCCCATCCGTAAATCCAAGAGCCGGTTCTCCAAAATAAATAAATAAACTAAGCAAGACTCCGAGCACCTCATCAACAGCGCGGGAGGCGAGGGAGCCCGGACGAGAGGGTCAGAGCAGCCCAGGAGGTTGAAAGTGACAGCTGGTGCATCCCGTAGTCCTCACAAAACTGACCATTCTCCAAGACCGTAGAAATCACCAGAATTAACTTAGGGAGGTTTAAAAAAAATCTATACCCATAACAGCAGAGAGAGAGGAAAACGGGTGTGACTGGGGGGTTCTGGCTACAGGGCCTCACTTCCCGTTCACCAAGGCAGAACCCAACATTTGGAGCAATGAGGCCGCGGCAGGGAGAGCGCCAGCGGTTTCAGGGGCACAAGGGAGGACCAGCCACACACTGGGAGGGGCCGAAGGCCAAACCACAGGGCAGGGCAGGGCAGGGCAGGGCAGGACCTAGGGAGGGGCCTTCTGGCAGCGGGTGGTGGGTGGCGGAGGGAGTGAGGAGCTTGCAGCCTGTGAGGGAACCGGGCCTCTTCACTGGGTGTGGGGGTTGTGGGGGGAAACCGGATTGGAGCGCACAGTGGACTCTGCCTGCCTGTGACCTTGACCTTGGGGTGTGGCAGGAGGTGTCTGAGCTGCTGCATGCAAACAGGACTCCCCTGTGTGGGGTCCCATGGGGACAGGGCAGGGTGGGCAGTTGGGAAGAGGTCTCTGCTGGGGGCCCCATTACCCTCTGAGCTGCATCCCCGCCCCCATGCCCCCTCCACACCCATCCACACACACAGGGGAAAGCAGGGGAGGGTGGAGCCAGCCCTGAGGTCTGATGTGGCTCTCAGGGCATCACCTCGGCCACCATGTTCAGCCACCAACCAGCAGCCGCCTCCCCTGATCCTGTCTGGTTTCACATCATGATCATAGGTTCCTGGGCCATAATTTGGAAACAGTCTCTTTTTTTCCATTTTCTCAACGGAATTTTGAGAGGCCAGAATTTCCTCCCTTAAGCGTTTTGTGGAGGATTGCCTATAAAATCATCTGAGGGCCGGACGCAGTGGCTCACTCCTGTAATCCCAGCACTTTGGGAGACTGAGGCAGGTGGATCACCTGAGGTCAGGAGTTCAAGACCAGCCTGGCCAGCATGGTGAAAACCCTGTCTCTACAAAAAAATTAGCTGGGTATTGTGGCACAAGCCTGCAGTCCCAGCTATGCAGGAGGTTGAGGCAGTAGAATTGCTGGAATCCAGGAAGCGGAGGCTGCAGTGAGCAGAGATCGTGCCACTGCACCCCAGCCTGAGTGACAGAGCAAGACTCCATCTCAAAAAGAAAAAAATAAATCATCTGGGGCTGGGGCTTTCTTCACTGGCAGATTTAAACTACTGTTCATTCTGGCAAGTGGCTACAGGACTATTTACAGGTTCTCTTTCTTCTTGAGTCAGTTTTTGGCAATTTTTTTTTCAGGAATTTGTCCATTTCCTCGAAGTCATTCATCATATTCTCTATCTTTATAATCTCTGCTGCGTCTCTAGTTCTGCCTCTTTTCATTCTTCGTAGTATAAATTTGCTCAGTCTCCCCTTTTCTCAAGCTAAAAGACTTGTGCCAATTATTTAGTCTAGCAAAGAAATAATTTGTGGGTCTTCTCCGCTGTGGCTTTGTTGTCAGTTCCATTCATTTCTGGGTTTTGTTTTGTTGAGACAGGGTCTCGCTCGGTCATCCAGGCTGGTGTGATCATGGCTCACTGCAGGGCTCAAACGATCCTCCCACCTCAGCCTCCCAAGGAGCTGGGACTACAGGCATGAGCCACCACACCCAATTAATTTTATAATTTTTAGTAGAGATGGGGTCTTGCTATGTTGCCCAGGCTGGTCCCAAACTCCTGAGCTCAAGCAATCCTCCCCTCATTGGCCTCCCAAAGTGCTAGGATTACAGGCACGAGCCACTGTGCCCAGCTATTTTTCACTCTTATTTCTTCTAATACAGAAATTGAGGACTGTAAATCCCCTTCTACACACCACTTGAGACCCACTGCACAAGCACGGCTACACCGCGCGCAAACATGATTACCCAGTTCTGGGTCCTCTCATTTCTGTTGATTTCTTCTATATCCCATGAGTTACATAAAGTACATTTTTTGGAAGTTGTTAAACACATGAGGTTTTGTTTGCTTTTTGTTACTGAGTTGTGGTCAGAAAATAGGATCCATATAACAGTATTTGAAATGAACGGCGTCTGCTTTCTGGCCATTAATAGTCCATTTCCAGCAGGCTCCATGTGTGCCTGAAACTAATGTGACTTCCCAGCTGGGTGAGGCCCATTCCGCAGATGTCCCTCCGCTCAAGCTCAGGAGCCAGCACCATCAAACCGCCCGTACTCTTCTTGTTTCTTGAGTCTACTCGACGGATTATCCACTAAGAGAGCATGACCGAGGCCGCTGCCTAGGATGGTGGGCTTGTGAATCTCTCCCTGTGATTGGCTGGGTTTGCCATAGCGTTATCACTTTTGGAGACAGCTAACTTTGGCGTTGCCCCGTTCCCGGGAGCTCCCATCCATCCTCGTGTCATGCTTCCTGCTGCGTGTGGCCTCACTCGTACACTCCCCACCTGAGCCCAGGGCCTCGGCCCCTGGCTCACTCCTCCCTCTGGGCCTTCACACCAGCTGTCCTGAGTGAAACTCACCTCCCCAGATCCCATGCCCTCACCTCCTGAGTCTAGAGCAGAACCCAAGAATTGGTCAATCCACCTCTGTCAGAGGACCAAGTGCATGCCTGCCCAGCACCTGGGTTTTTCTGGTACAGAGGGGTCCATGTCTGCATCCACCAGGCCAGGCCAAGCATTAGGAGGCTACGGGGCTGGCATGGGGCGCAGGCTCTTCAAGGCAGACCTCCCTCCCTCCTCCCAAAGGCCAACCAGGAAGAAAGATGAAATTGTTGCTCTCCTGGGGGCATCCCATCTGCAGGGCTGGAACAGTGACAGTGCCCCTCCAGCGGTCACCCATGGCCCTGGCATCTGCCCCTCCCCCCCAGGGCACTGGCTGAGCTGCACACGGAGCAGCCAATGTGAGAATGAGGTGCCCCCACTGCAGCAGAGGACGGACAGGCCCCTCTCCTGGGGAGTGCCACCTGGGGAGGGCCAGCACCTCAGCCGCCACCGCTGTCTGGGCCTGGGGAGTTCCTGGGCAGACGAGCTCTCAGCAGAGGGAGACCCAGGGCTCTCAGCTGGACTGGGCACCCATGACAAGGGACAAGAGGTTGGACAAGAACAGGGCCTGTGACTGCAGGGGACTGGCTGGCCCTGAGGCCATGGCACACAGACTGCCACCCCAGACTGCCAGGGAGGCTCCCAGCCAGGCCATACCCACCTCCCTGGGTCTTCAGAGGCTCTGGGTAGAGCCAGAGGGAGCAGTGGTGAGGCTGGTCCTCAAGGGGCAGAGGGAGCCTGGGAAAGGATGGAGGCGTATTCAGGAGAAGATACAGGGGTGGATGCCCAGGGAAGGGTGGAGAAGCCATCCCTCTCTCATCCCCACGTCCCCACCCCGCCTCGCCTCAGCCCCTTCCCCTCAGGAGCCCTCCACAGGGACAGAAGCCCTGCAGTGGGGAAGGCCCCAGGAGAGGGGGCAGGCTGGGGGTGGGCTGAGGCTGCAGGGCTGGGGGCCAGGGGCAGGGAGGGCCTGTCTGGAGCATCCCAGCCTGGGGACGGAGGAGTGGCCTCTCAGGCCCCCAGTGCAGGAAGGGAGATGCCCCAGGGGCCCAGGCACGGCCCAAGCACAACCCTGGCCCTCCTACCAGCTCTGCCCAGACATGGCCTAGCCCAACCCAGAGGATCCTGCAGAGGCTGACACTGAGGTGGGTGCCCAAAACAGGCTCCAGAGACCCAGGGGCTGCGCTGTGCTGCAGCCCCCCAAGTCCCCACCTACCTGCCCATAGCACTGAGGTCCCTCCAGAGGGCCCTGGGACCACCTGCCTCTGGCTGGTTGAGGAAGGACCAAGCCCAGGCCCTCAGTGGGTGGCACAGCTGAGCAGTCCCCACCCCACCAGCACCACCTGCGGCTTGAGCAGCATCTTCTCTCCATCCCCAGGGGCCGTGCATCCACCAAGGCAGCAGGCCGGCGCCCCCGGCTGCCCCCGGCCTCAGCGAGGTGACCCCACAGGACCAACTGAGGGACCCAAATGTCCCCAGTGAGGGTCCTGGCTGCCATCCCAGGAGACACACAGACACTCCCAGGGAAAATACACCCTTGGGGACAAGCTACGGGGACCGGGCTGTGAGCTCACTCCCAGCACACACATGACACCCTGTGCCACGCAGACGGGGGGACCCAAGGGTGCCCTGAACCTTCCATCTCAGTCTCCCCACCCAGAGGACACAGCAGGTCTGCACTGCAGAAGAACTGGCCACACTGCCCGCTAGGGGCCCCACCCCACCAGACACCCCAGGTCCCAGACCACCTACCCCAAGGGCACCGAGGGGAATCGCCCTGGGCCTCAGCCTCACTAACCAGCCAGCCAGGAAGGTCCTGCCCAGGAGAGCTGGAGGTTTGGGGAAGGATGAAGTGAGCTGGGGTAGGAGGTGAGATGGGTGGTTTCGGGGGAAGGTGGCAAATCCAAGGGCTGTGGGCAGGACCAGAGGCCTCATCGAGGGAAGGGGAGAGTCGGAGGGTGAGAGGTGGGGCGGTGACTCCACACACAGACGCCAGCTCACCTCACATCCCCTCGCTCCCGCACACCCAGGCCAGACTCAGAGGTGTTAAGGGCCCCAAGGGCCCCGGCTAGGGTGGGAGCAGTCATAGGCCCCTTCCTCCTGCCTGTCCTTGAAGGGGACTCAGGTGGTGAGAGCCACTGGGAACTGTTCCAGACTCAGGTGGCACAGTGGATGGATCTCCCAAACCTGGGTCACCATCCAGCAGGAGGGGACGACGGGTGGCCTCACAGCCGTGCCCTGGAGTGACTGCTGGAAGAGGGTCCAGGCCTGGGTGGGGACCACAGGACCCTCTGGAGTCACAGCCAGATGCCCTGCTTTGTCTCTGACGCCCTCCCCGGCCTGCAGCAGAGGGCCCAGTGGGATCCTGGCAGGCCTGACACCACCATGCCAGCCCCACAGCCCCGTCTCCACGGCTGTCCAGGCTGCCGTGTCCCGCAGGCCAGTGGCCAGTGCCCTGGAGGTCACTATGGCCCCACAGCCGGGCTCTGATCTGAAGGACCCTGCACTTACAAAGTCATCTCAGAGCACAGCTCACCTCACCCCACATCCCATCGCCCTGGATGGCAACCTGACTACGCAAGCGACTGGCTTTTGCTACATCACCCGGGCTTGATCTCCAGAAATTTACCCAAAACACAACTTCCCCGTGCAGCCTGGCAGCTGCGTCAAAGTCCAGTGCCAGAGGCCTCCCTTCCCTCCACATGGGGCCGGGGGTGGCTCTGGGGAGCAGGTGACACTCTCAGGACCCCAAAGCCTCTCCACACTTCAGGGGCCAGCTGGCTCTGTCAAGCTCCTGCTCTGTCAGCCTCAGCACAGGAGCCACCCAGGGCCTGCCAAGGACAGAGGGGCTCCTGACCCCAAGCCAGCACAGCAGGAGTAGGCACTGCCCCAGCGGAGGAGGGCAGGGCCTGGCCAGGGAGGGGCTCCTGCTTGCTAAGGCCCCAAATCCCCCAGCCCCAAACTCTGTCTTGCAGGGCAGAGACAGAAGAGTCACCCAAGCCAGAACCTCACTTTCACCAGAGCAGTTCGGCCTCAGGAAAGGTGATCCAAAACCACACCACTGGCCACCTTTGATCCGCAGCCCACGTCAGTTAAGAAAGTGGCACTGATCAACTTCAATACCTTTCCATGAATTTTCTTGGGGGAGAAAAAAATCAAGAAAATTCCCCAAAACTGTTAATGTTTCCTTTTGCTATCGCAAACCCGAAACGCTTATGACTTTATTAAAAGAGCAGGATGAAGAACGGAAATCCCTTGCCCCGTCTGGTGCTGAGCGAGGCCAGAGGCCCGAGGCGAAGCCAGGCCCACTTCAACTGGTGGAAATGAAAATTCATCAGAGTCACAGTGCGAAGCAAGTGCCTTTTATTAAATTCAGAGTGGGTGCTGCCAGGTGCTGCCACCAGGACGCCTTCCCAAAGGCCGGGCACCACGCCCCACCCAAAGGTGCCCGGGCCTTCCCAGGCCACAGGAACATGGACTCATGGCAGCTTGGCCTGCCCCAAATGGCCTCACTGCCACTGGTAGAAAGCCAGGCAGCCACAGCTGGCAGTTCACTGGCGTGTGGGTGACAGGGTTCACGGGCACAGATGCCCTGGCGCAAGTCCCAAGCCCCGTGACCCTCTGGAGGGAGGGGCGCACAGGGCCAGTGGGGCCCTCACCACCAGGCCTGGGGTTTCCCAGCAACTAAAGCACGCAAGGCGTTCCCTTTCATGAGGAACGCAGACCCGTGCTAATCTGTTTAATAGAACGCCCTTCTGAAATGCATCCAAAATAGAGAAGCCTCTCCCGAACTGCAAACGCCATAAAAATGCAAAATACTTCTTTAGGAAAAGCGGAATGAAAATCATGCCTCAGTGTTCAAAGTAGCGTGAGGCCTACTCTGTGCACCAGGGCAGGTGGGGGCGGCACCCGCAGCCCCAACCAGCTCCCGCCAGCCTCAGTTCTTCTCGATCTGCTCCAGGTCCAGCTCCTCTCGGGCCCGGGGGAGGACGCCCTCCTCCCCGGCGCTGTCCCCATCACTGGGGTCCCCGTGGCTCCTGCTGGAGCCATCACCGGCCACAGACTCCCTTGAGGCCCACCGGCCGGGGCTGGTCCTGCAGCCCATGTGGCTGCAGCCAGGCATGGCGATGGCCGGGAGGCCCCAGGAGTCACATGGGGCGGGCAGAACCGTCTTCACTGGGGAGCCATCCTCGTCGTCATCTTCGTAACTGAGGGAGCAAAGGCTTTTTGAGTTTTTTAAAGTCTGCAATAGAAAAGATACAGGCTTAAAGCATTTCCAGCAGGTCACCTGGGAGGCAGCGTCCCACCAACCCATCGAGGGCTCCGTGTGCTAGGGGTCTGGCCATCCCCAAGACCACACAAAGCAGTCGTCCTCTCTACACCAGCCACAGCCCTTGGGGCCCCTTCTTCAGACTCTGCCCAGGCCCACCCCGGCCCAACCAGCTGGCCCCTCAGCTCTCCTCGGCCCCCGCCCAGCTGGTACCAGAGACACACAGCCTGGCCCTGCCCAGCCCCGACACACCAGGCTGGTCGGCACCTGACACCTGAGCAAGCCCCTTAGACACCCGGGGCTCACAGGTGACAGCCTTGTCCCAGCCACGGTGGGCTGGCCAGGGAGGGTACCTAGTGCCTCCATTTCCGACAACAGCCTACCCAGGGGCTCTCAGCAGACACCTCACAGCCGCCTCTGAGGCCCTGCGGTGGCTCTGTCTCTCCCCGACCTGTGCACATCAGGTCCCTGGAGCCCCACCTCGTCCACGTCCTCAGGGGCCCGCCAGGCGCACCTCCCACCTTCTCCATCCCGCACCTACTCCCCTAATAGTTACGCAAATAGAAATGCATGCAAATCATTCTCATCTCAAAATACATGCGACAGAGAGGTGCATACACAGGGGCTCCCTGGGTAAAGCCCACCCTCATCCCAGGCAGGCAGCTTCCAGCCCCCCAGGCCTGCCCACAGCAGGGCCCTGAGTATCAGGCCCTGGCGCTCCCTCTGCTCTCCAGAGGTGCCGCCACCACCCCCTTCTCACTCTGCCCCTGGCCAAATCTCAGCAGCCCCCTTCCCAAGGCCTATCAGGGATAGGGGCTCCCCCAGGCTGCATCCTCCCACTGGAGTGCTCTGAGCTGCTGGCAGAGTCTCCACCCACCCAGGCATCTCCAGGGTCCTGAGACCCAGCAGGCGGGTCCACTTGGGGCACGAGTCCAAGGCCATGGCCAGGGCAGCAGTCCCTCAGCACACCTGGGCCCTGCCCCTGCTACCTCCTAGCCCTTGCCTAAAGGCCCCCATCTGTGGTGCCTAGCACCATCCACGCCACACATCTACCTCCAGTGTGAGCAGCCTTCCTACTGAGCCCCACTCCTGGGATGCCTTCAGGCCCCTCCGGGTCAACGCTACCCTCCTGGACCATACCCACGCTGGCCTCAGACACCTCACCTCCTGGCTCAGGCTCATGAGGGCACGTGGGTACCAATGGTCAGGCCTTCAGGGCACAGAGCACCATGATGCCAACGATGAGGCGCAGGCCACACTGACACCACAATCCCGGCCACTTAAAATTATGACCTAGAGAACAAGCTCGCCAACTCCACAGGACCCAAGAAACTCCCCAGACCACCTTCATCCAGAGCAAGAAAACGCTCCACAGACAGGAACCTAAAACCCTTCCCTGCCGGGCGCCGTGGTTCATGCCTGTAATCCCAACACTTTGGGAGGCCGAGGCAGGCAGATCATCTGAGGTTGGGAGTTCAAGACCAGCCTGACCAACGTGGAGAGACCCCATCTCTACTAAAAATACAAAAAATTAGCCGGGCATGGTGGCGCATGCCTGTAATCCCAGCTACTCGGGTGGCTGAGGCAGGAGAATTGCTTAAACCCAGGAGGCGGAGGTTGCGGTGAGCCGAGATCGCACCATTGCACTCCAGCCTGGGCAACAAGAGCGAAACTCTGTCTCAAAAAAAGTAAAACACTTCCTGGCAACTGTTTTTTATAAAGGCACACGGCCCTTGGGGACAGAGCTCCTTTTTTCTAAGGACATTATTGGGCTCTAAAAGACAAAGTGACATATTTTCTGTCTCTGTGGTTCTCCTATAAAAAGTGAATCACTGAGAAGCAAAATTCTAAAGAATAACATTTTTTCTTTTTGAGACAAGGTTGCACCGTTTCCCAGCTAGAGTGCGGTGGCGCCATCACAGCTCACTGCCATCTCCACCTCCCGGCTCAAGCGGCTCTCCTCCCTCAGCCTCCCGAGGGCTGAGGCCACAGGCACACACCATCATGCCCGCCCAAGCTTCGTATTTTTTGCAGCGATGGGGTCTTGCTTTGTTGCTCAGGCTGGTCTCCAACTCCTGGGCTCAAACAATCCTCCCACCTCAGTCTCCCGGAGTGCTGGGATTACGAGCATGAGCCACCAGGCCCCACCTCACTCAAATCTTTAAAGATATAATTGGCCACATGTTTTGGTCACAAAATAATTTCTTTTTCATTCAAATCAAAGTGAATTTTCCCATCAGCGTCACTTGCATGTGCAAGCCCCAGGCCCAGCCTGAGGATGTGGCTGGCCTCCCAGGCCCCTGCTGGATGGCACGGAGGCCGGGCCTCAACCATATGACTATGCAGCCTGGCTGCTGCAGGGCTGCCCACACGGGATGGCCTCCGGTCCACGGCGCCGCCAGGCCGAACCACGAATGCACCAGAGGTGGCAGGGAAGTTACACACCCTCGGGGGCCAGTTTCCTTCCATTTCAAACCACGACACTGTGTATTGATTCAGAGTTGACCCTCAGGACTGACGGCTCTGACCCAACAGATGGCGAAAGAGCCACATCGAGGCCTCGGGCGCATGACTCGCCCTCGCGGGCACAACTATCCACCTAGAGCCTGAAATGAGTGGGCTCCAAAAGCCTCTGAAGACACGGTCCGCGGAGGAGAAACCACTGCTGCCCACAGACACGGAAGCTGCAGAGCCAAGCACCCAACACCGCCAGCAAAGGCCGCACAGGGCTGAAGGGGGCCACGTGCACTGTAGAGACGGTGGAAACCGAGGCTCCTGGGCTGGTGCTGGCCTGGATTGTGCCGCCGGTCCGCCTCCACCCCGCCCCTGGGCACCAGGCCCCGGGCTCAGTCCCAGCTTCTGCTACCATCACTGCAGTTGGAAGTTCACCTCCACCTGAGCAGTGAAACACAAAACTTGTTCAAAACACAAAGATTACACCTTCAAACTCTAAACCAGGCTCCAAAGTGCAGAGGCCTTTCAAACTGTGTGCGAGGCCCTTCCATCAGTCTAGGGGTGCACCGGCCCCGGCTGACAGCCGGAGAGCCTCCGGCACCTGACGTGGGTTAACTCAGCCACTGGAAGCCAATAAAACCCTGAAAGGTCAGGGAACCCTCCTACGAGCCAAGCTGAGGTCACTCAGCAAACGCCCAGGGCCCCATCTCAGCCACATCCGTACCCACTCCTTGCCAAGGCCTCTGGTTTTTGTCAAACTCAAACACTGGTTTGCTCTTGTGAAAGCTCAAGCTCCATCCACCATGTGGGAGGGGCCCACATGGTCCCCTCACAGCCAAGGTGGCCCTGGCCACTGGGTCACTCTGCAGCAGGGCCAGGCAGCAGCCGGGGGTGGGGAGCGCTCCCCAAGGGCCTGGTGGTGCCTGGAACACAGCACAGCACGTGTGCAAACAGGCAGCTGGGCAAAGCCAAGCACCTCCCTCCTGCCAAAGGAGGAAGAGGCCAGCCTGGCCTAGCCATAGAGCCCACAGGGCATGGGCAGGGACAGAGATGGCCAGAGCAAGCTCCATGCATGGGTGAGGCGAGGAGGCCAGTGTGAGAAGCACCGAGACCCTAGACCCCTTGCTGCCTCTGGTGAGCGCCCTCCCATCCCTGCAGGTTTCTTCTGAGGAAAGCACGGACAGAACATTCTAGACTGGGTAGCTGGCCAACTGCACATGCAAAATCCAGCTGAGTGAGGCTTGCTCAGACAACCTGCTCGGGCCGTGAATGAAGGGTGTGTATATGAGTGAGAAATGAGCCTTAAAATTCTAGGAAGCCGGCCAGGCGCGGTGGCTCACACCTGTAATCCCAGCACTTTGGGAGGCAGAGGCGGGCGGATCACCTGAGATTGGGAGTTCAAGACCAGCCTGACCAACATGAAGAAACCCCATCTCTACAAAAAATATAAAACTAGCAGGGCATGGTGGTGCATAGCTATAATCCCACCTACCTGGGAGGCTGAGGCAGGAGAATCACTTGAACCCAGGAGGCGGAGGTTGAGGCGAGCCGATCTCGCACCATTGCACTCCAGCCTGGGCAACAAGAGCGAAACTCCATCTCAAAAAAAAAGCCAGCAAGCCAGAGACCAAAGATCCTCCCTAGCTCCCAGCCCTCCACACAGAGGCAGGAGAGGGACTCTCTACCCCAACCGTGCAGCTGCTGATGGCACCGGCTCCTCACCCCAAGAGGCATGGGGCAGCTGGTGTCCCTCAGGAGGCGTGGAGTGAGCACCCAGCAGCACGCCCCCTGCCCAGCACTTGCCTCCGCCACCTCACTCACCACCTCTGACCACCCTGAGTGTGGCTCCCCTCCAAATCTTTACTGTGGCGTTGGGAGGCAGGGCCTTCTGGGAAGCAATCGGGTCCTGTGGGCCTGCACGGGACAGTAGAGCCTTGTAAAGGGCTGGAGGGAACCAGCTCAGTCCTCTGCGTCCTCCATGTCCTCCACCAGGTGGGGACACAGCAACGGAGGCCAACTTGGAGGCAGAGACCAGGCTCTCACCAGACACCACTTTCCGGGGACTGGGTCTTGGGCTCCCAGCCTCCAGAACTCTGAGAAACACATTTCTATTAGTGAGAAATGGCCTAGTCTGGGGTATTTTGTTACAGCAGCACAAAGGCAGTCCTTTTCTTGGTACCAGGAGCTGCTCTAGCATTTGGCTTTTCCATTTTCACACAGGGAACACGAGGAAAATGGGTCAGCAGGTGCAGGAGGCCCATGGAGGCACCACCTGCTCAGTAAACCCAAGACCTCCAACACAGCGGCCTGACGGCGTCCACACAGCTGCGGCACCTCCAGCCTGGCCCCAGGTTTCTGGCCCCAAGGTGACCGCCATTCTGAAAACTCCTCAGGTTCCAGGTGACCCTGCTGCCGGGCCACACAGGGAGCCATTTCCATCTCTGCAGCAGCCTCAGTCTCTCCAGAGACGGCTGACCAAGGTCTTTTTTACGTTGCAAAAGCTTTTCAAAACCCTAAAAGCACATGCTTTTATAGAAACCAGCAGCTGCTCCCACACTCTGCTGGAACCGTAACGGATGTGCCTATTTTCTATGGCCATATTTTAATTTCAACTTTGAAATGCAGCTTTGCCAATAAAAGCAGAAAACGTAGCGTCACCAATAAAAGCCAGGTGCACTGGCTCACACACGAAATCCCAGAACTTTGGGAGGTCAAAGTGAGTGGATCACCTGAGGTTAGAAGTTCAAGACCAGCCTGGCCAACAGGGTGAAACACCGTCTCCACTAAAAATACAAGCAATTAGCCAGGCACGGTGGCGGACGCCTATAGTCCCAACTACTCCGGAGGCTGAGGCAGGAAAATCACTTGAACCTGGGAGGCAGAGGTTGCAGCGAGCTGAGATTGCACCACTGCACTCCAGCCTGGGCAATGAGAGTGAGACTCTTCCTCAAAAGAAAAAAAGCAGAAAATCCTCAATGTTTTTCTGTGAAAACATGCACTGGCTGCAAGGGCAAGGCAGGGAAGGTGGTGCCCCACACCCTGCTCAGTGAGACAGCAGCCCCCCAACAACTAGAGGGGCCGTGTGAGCCGAGACTCAGACCAGAAGGAGGGGGCAGGAGAGGGACGATCACCAAACCGTCCCCATGTAAGCCCCGACGCAGGAGTCCTGAGGGGTGAGCCCAGCCGCAGACCGCACAACACATGCCAGGGCGCCGACTGGAGCTGGGCCACACACGAGTCCTGCCAGGTGAGAGCATAGCATGGCAGAGGTACAGGTGTGAGTGAGCGTGAGTGTGCACAGAAGCATGGGGGTGAGTGTGCAGTGGCTGTGTGTCCGCCCAGAGCAAGGACTGACTGTCCGAAACACAATTATAAAAGTTGTCGAGGACAATCAGAGCATTTCTTTTTGGCCCTGAGGTGGAGAGGAGCTTGACACAAACAGGAACTAGGAAACATGCTGTAATCCCATTACTTTGGGAGGTGAGGCAGGACACTGGCTTGAGCCCAGGAGTTTGAGACCAACCTGGGCCAGTGAGGCTCTGTCTCTAAAAAAAAATTAAGAAAATCAGCTGGGCACAGGGGTGTGCACCTGTGGTTCCAGCTACTCAGGAGGCTTAGGTGGGAGGATCGCTTGGGCCCAGGAGATGGAGGCAGCAGTGAGTTGTGATTATGCCACTACTGTCCAGTCTGGGCAACAAAGAGAAAGAGACCCTGTCTCAAAAAAACAAAACAAAAACAGGAACTGACAGGTAACCCAGGCTGGGAGCCACCTATTCACCAAAGGTGCCGCAGGTTCATGTGGGTATGGGCACAGGCTAGGGGCAGGTGGCGGTGGGCACAGGCTGGGGGTGGATGGGAGTGGGCAAGGGCCAGGGCGGGTGGGGGTGGTGCAGACAGGGGTTAGGTGGGAGTGGTGCAGACAGGGGGCCGCTGAGGGTGGGTGCGGGCAGGGGATGGGTGGGGGGTGGGAGTGGGCAGGGTTCGGGTGGCACAGGCAGGGGGCAGGTGGGG
>CM052650.1:1135691-1183423 GCA_028533165.1 Leontopithecus rosalia
GGTGGGGCCCGTTTTCAAGTGAGATAAACAAAGAGCTGCAAAGAGGGAAAAACAGGCAGCCCTGGGCCCTTGGGAGTCCTGGCTTGGTCCTCTGCAGCTGAAGCCCGCAGGGCTCTGGGTTTGCAGATGTGGCCCCTGAAGACACTGCCTGTCTCTTCACGGGCTTTGCTGACCTTTGATGAGGCCCCCTGCCCCATAAACCTGCTTTGTACCAGAAAGTGATGAGCACTGTGACACGGATGACACTCACGGGCAAGCAGACGGAAACGGCTAAATCTAAGGCGGGGCACACTCCAGGGCAAGCGGTTATCACCCAGCACCCCATGAAGCAAATAAGCGAAAAGCTCTGATTCCACGTGAGGCTGAGTCCCGGGAGCGGAGGCGGGTATGCAACACCCATACTGTTCTAGCTCATTAAGAAAAGCCACTGAAGGGCCGGGCGCGGAGGCTCACGCCTGTAATCCCAGCACTTTGGGAGGCCGAGGCGGGTGGATCACGAGGTCAAGAGATCGAGACCAGCCTGGCCAACATGGTGAAAGCCCGTCTCTACTAAAAATACAAAAATTAGCCAGTCGTGGTGGTGGGCGCCTGTAATCCCAGCCACTTGGGAGCTAAGGCAGGAGAATCTCTGGAACCTGGGAGGCAGAGGTTGCCGCGAGCTGAGATCACACCACTGCACTCCAGCCTGGGCGACAAGAGCAAAACTCCATGAAAAAGAGAGACAGAGAGCAAGCGCGCAAGAAGAAAAAACAGCTTGTGTGCCCGTCACCAACAACGAGCAGAAAACGGGAGTTTCAGCCCTCACGGGGCACTGCACTAACGCCCAATCACGAGACATCAGGGCCTTTCTTAAAAGACCAAAACCTAGTGATTTTGCACACACACAGTCACCGAAGGTCTGTGTAGTCACTTACCGTGTAACGCCACACCTCCTCCTGGCCCTCTGTACCCACCGCTCCACTCTGTACCCACGCCACCCGTCTGTGGCCAACCAAACTCTAGCACAAGGGCCAGGGGGACACCAGAGCCAACGTCAGCACCGACACCCTTCCACAAGCACTGTTCCTGACCGCACTCCTTATGGAGAAGAGAGGTTTTAAAATCACTCCCTTCAAAAAGGGAAGCCCGATCCGCCTCCCACTGAGTAAGGGCTGGGCAGAGTCGAGGAGCAGACAAAACCTCGGCTGGTGAGGACCAGGCCACACAGGGCTCTGTGGGGCCTGCTCGTGCCCACTGAGGTCACCCACTATGGGAAATCCAGCTGCCACATCGTGAACACACTCAGGCTGCCCCTCAGAGAGGCCCATGTGGCAAAGAACGAAGGCCTCCTGCCAAAAGCCACGTGGGTGAACTTGCCCAACCTGGGCAAAAAGAGCGAAACTCTGTCTCCAAAAAAAAAAAAGATTTTCAGCAGGTCCTGCAGCCCCGGTCAAGGTCAAGCCTCCAGGTAACGAGAGTCTGGCTGACTGCAGTCCCAGGGAGGCCTGAGCAGAGCCTCACCACTGGCCTCCCAGACCCCTGAGGCGGCACGGGCCCAGTGTCTGTGAGGCGGCACGGGCCTGGTGTCTGACTCTGAGGCGGCATGGGCCCGGTGACTCTGTGGCGGTACCGGCTAGTATCTGACTGTGAGGCGGCACGGGCCCGGTGACTGAATGTGAGGTGGCACGGGCCCGGTGACTGACTGTGAGGCGACAAGGGCCCGGTGTCTCACTGTGAGGCGGCATGGGCCAGTGTCTGACTGTGAGGTGGTACCGGCCTGGTGTTTGACTGTGAGGTGGTACAGGCCTGGTGTTTGACTGTGAGGCGGCATGGGCCGGTGTCTGACTGTGAGGTGGCACGGGCCAGTGTCTGTGAGGTGGCACGGGCCCGGTGTCTGACTGTGAGGTGGCACGGGCCTGGTGTCTGACTGTGAGGTGGCACGGGCCAGTGTCTGTGAGGCGGCACGGGCCCGGTGTCCGTCTGTGAGGTGGCACGGGCCCGGTGTCTGACTATGAGGTGGCACGGGCCCGGTATCTGTCTGTGAGGCGGCACGGGCCAGTGTCTGACTGTGAGGTGGCACGGTCCCAGTGTCCGACTGTGAGGTGGCACGGGCCCGGTGTCCGACTGTGAGGTGGTACGGGCCCGGTGTCCGACTGTGAGGTGGCATGGTCCCAGTGTCTGACTGTGAGGTGGCACGGGCCGGTGTCTGTCTGTGAGGTGGCACGGGCCCGGTGTCTGTGAGGTGGCACGGGCCCGGTGTCTGACTGTGAGGTGGTACGGGCCCGGTGTCCGACTGTGAGGTGGCACGGGCCGGTGTCCGACTGTGAGGTGGCACAGGCCCGGTGTCTGTGAGGTGGTACGGGCCCGGTGTCCGACTGTGAGGTGGCACGGTCCCAGTTTCTGACTGTGAGGTGGCACGGTCCCAGTGTCCGACTGTGAGGTGGTACGGGCCCGGTGTCCGACTGTGAGGTGGCACGGTCCCGGTGTCCGACTGTGAGGTGGCACGGTCCCAGTGTCTGACTGTGAGGTGGTACAGGCCCGGTGTCTGACTGTGAGGTGGCACGGTCCCAGTGTCTGACTGTGAAGTGGCACGGGCCGGTGTCTGTGAGGTGGCCCGGGCCCGGTGTCTGACTGTGAGGTGGTACAGGCCTGGTGTCTGACTGTGAGGCGGCACGGGCCGGTGTCTGTCTGTGAGGTGGCACGGGCCCGGTGTCTGACTGTGAGGCGGCACAGGCCGGTGTCTGTGAGGTGGCACGGGCCGGTGTCTGACTGTGAGGCGGCACGGGCCGGTGTCTGTGAGGTGGTACGGGCCTGGTGTTTGACTGTGCGGTGGACACAGGCATGGTTTGGGTTTTGATTTTTTGTTTTGGTTTTGTTTTTGTTTTGAGACACAGTCTTGCTGGCACCCAGGCTGGAGTGCTGTGGTGCGATCTCAGCTCACTGCAACCTCCACCTCCGACGTTCAAGCGATTCTCCTGCCTCAGTCTCCCAAGTAGCTGGGGCTATAGGCGCCCACCACCACGTCCAGCTAATTTTTGTATTTTTGTAGAGACAGGGTTTCACCATGTTAGCCAGGCTGGTCTCAAACTTCTACCTCAAGTGATCTGCTAGCCGAAGCCTCCCAAAGTGCTGGGATTATAGGTGTGGGCCACTGTGCCCGGCCGATTTTGTTTTGTTTTTAACACGGACGTGGAGTTTTAAGCCTGCCTGGTCTCGGGTTTGCTTGTCCAAGGAGAGGACTAGGACAGTGCTCCCTGCAGAGTTCACTCTGCCAGTGGTATGAAGACTGAGGGTGGGCCAGGCCCGGGGGCTCGCGCCTGTAACCCCACACCTCGGGAGGCCAAGGCAGGTGGATCACCTGAGGCCAGAAGTTCAAGACCAGACTGGACAACATGATGAAACCCCATCTCTAATAAAAATACAAAAATTGCCGAGCGCGGTGGCTCACGCCTGTCATCCCAGCACTTTGGGAGGCCGAGGCGGGTGGATCACGAGGTCAAGAGATCGAGACCATCCTGGTCAACATGGTGAAACCCCGTCTCTACTAAAGATACAAAAAATTAGCTGGGCATGGTGGTGCGTGCCTGTAATCCCAGCTACTCAGGAGGCTGAGGCAGGAGAATTGCCTGAACCCAGGAGGCGGAGGTTGCAGTGTCCAGCCTGGGTAAGAAGAGCGTGACCAAGCACCAGCGTCCTAGAGGATGCTGGGAATCCCACCCAGCATGCCAGCCACACTGCTCTCTCTAAGCTGTGGCCAGGTTGAGGAGGACCTAGGTCGTCATTGACCCTTCTCCAGTCCCCACGGGATGCCCAGGCCCAGCCCACCAGAGTAAAACAGCACAGCACCCGTCTGAGGGACAGATGCCCCACTCACGCCCTGTGCACAGCTCCACCACATCCATGGCCCTCAGAGGCAGGGCACAGGCAGGCCTGTGGCCCGGAGGATGGGCCTGGGGGCAAAAGGTTGGGGGCTGTCAAGGCCACAGGTTACTGAAGAGAGAGGCTGACACTGATCCCGTCCCCTCAGCCACAGCCCCACTCAGGCCTGGCTGGCACTCAAGAGTTGGCATCGGAAAGTCCTGTGAATTTCTGCCACTGCCCAAAGCTCCCTGAGCGCTGCCAGGGTCCAGACGTCTCTGAGCACATGGAGCTGAACACACCCCCTTAGTAACACAGAGTGAGACCTCGGGACGCCTCCTCAGTCCTGTCTCCTTCCTGAACTCTGTGCCAAGCACGGCCTGTGATGGGGGTGGTGTGGGCAGGTGGGCGGCACTGAGAATCTTCAGGTGGGTGCAGGCTCTCTCACATATCCTGACAGTTTCCAAAGGAGGTGCCTGTGGAGTGCCGAGGTGCACAGGCGCTACTGGGCTCTGAGGTGCAGCATGGGCGCCCACCGGCTCTCACAAGAGAACCCCAGGCTCTGCCTCGAGTGGGGCTCCCAGAACAGCCTCTCACTTCGAGGCATCACCCCAAAAAAGCTGGGCAGGGAGCTCCCCAGCAGCCGAGGTAGGTGGCTCAGATAGGCCAGAAACGCACAGATCTGCTCCTGCTGCTTCCCCCAGGCCACACCCCACGAGCCTAGCCGGCCACCCTGGGCCTGTGTGGGGCTCTGCCTCTGCGGGGCAGGTGGGGTGACCTGGGTGCTCTGATTACTCCAACCCGCTCTGAACAGCTCTCCTCACTCCCTTCCTCCCAGTCCAGAGACCAGCCAGATGGCAGCAGCCGCATCCCAGGGAATCAGCCAGCCCTACCCCAGCACCGACGCATTCAGACCTGCCCTCCCTGAGCCCTCAGAACAAGAAAGCCTCACCCGTGTCATTTTCAGGAAGTCCAAGGATGGGCGCATCCACCTGGAGTCCCCCTCGCGCCTCCGTTTGCGCCGGCTCCTCTTCCCACTGAGCACACATGGCTGTGAGCGGCACCGGAGCAGCCCACGGGGCCGGCCCAGCTCAGGTGTGGACGTCGGGCTGCTGCTGGCTGAGGGCAGGGGGGTGCCCGAGCCTGCAAGTTGCTCCTGCGAGAGAGACAGGCGGCGCCTCGCGGAGAGCAAGCAGGGCTCCGTGGAACACCAGGGCGGGCCTGAGCCTCCGCTGCCCTCACTGCTGTCCATGAAGCCGCTGCTGGCCGAGGATGGCCGGGGTGTGGCAGGTGACGTGGGGCCAGCCAACCACAGAGGACTCCTCGGCAGAACGGCGCCCGGGCTTCCCTGCAGCGTGGCGCTCCCACCACTGTTGCACCGCCTCTTGGAGACTGGAGTCCAGACCTTGGAGCCGCCAGGACGCCAAGGGGACCAGCAGCGCACCAGCTCCTCAGGTTCTGACAGGGACCGGCAATGACGCTTGGTGGGTGGCGCCGTGGACGGCCCTGTGCCTTCACTGAGGACCATGCTGCTGGCTGCACCCAGACCCGGGCCTGGGCCCGGGGACTCTGGCCGCCACTGGAGACCCATGGTGTGCGCAGCAGACAGGCCCAGCAGGAAGGAGAAGTCAGGGCCCGCGGCTGCCTGGCTCCCGACAGGCCGTCCTCCACCTAAGACCTTCCAGGGACTCTGGTCTACAGAAAAGACACAAAGAGGCAGGGGAAGAGACCGGTGAGCCACAGGGCGGGCCCAGCCTCTTCCCACTGCATGGGGCAACAGCCATTCTGGCAAACAGTCCGGCAGAGCCGTCAAGGGCAGAGCCACTGCCATCGCCCCAGGCGGGCTTCTCGGAGATGTCCATGGCGCAGAGTGGGCATCAGCCCCGCCTGCCCTCAGCAGGTTGGCTGCGGGACTCAGCTCACTTTTTAAGGGGATACCGTGTCTGAAGGAGGTCTCGGCCTCCCAGTCAGTGCCTCCCTGGAACAACCACGGGGCTCTGCTCTCCCAACCGCTTTGCTAAACCTTCCTACATCCCCAAAGCACTTCCCTCCCTCTGCGGCTAGGCATCTCACAGGTGTGGCTTCCCTGGCCAGGACCGCCCCCACAGTGAGCCTCTTCTTAAAGCAGCGCAGGTTCCTAGGTAACATGGGCAACAGAGGGTCCCACCTGTGGCCAGGGTCTCCAGGGAGTCTGAGCTCCAGAAACTCCTCGCATACCTCAGAGCCACCAGGCCCAGGCCTCAAGCCCCTCCTCAGCCTCACGTCCCCCACAGCTGTCCCAGGGCTGCCTGCCTGACGAGCTCCCCAGCCCCACTGCTAGTTGGGAGAAGGCTCAAGAGCAAGGCCAGGTGCATGGGCCTGGTGTGGAGTCGGCCTGGGCAGGGGCATGTGGACCCCCAGGATACCCCCAGAGGCTTGTGCAGTTGCTGTCCAGCTGAGGAACCTGGAGTGGAGGCTGTGAGACCTGCCTCTGGGGAAAGGCCCTGGGGTGATCCTGGGGTAGCAAGGAGAGCTACGGGAGTTGTGGGGCGGAGGCCGGGAGGTGGAGGCGGGGAAAGAGCCCAGGTGAGGTGTGTGAGAAGCCCTGCGGGGCTCTGAGCCAGGATGAAGGTGGCTGGTCTGGCCCCGTGTGCAGGATCAAGCCCAGGAGGCTGAGGTGAGGACATCACAGCACAGGCCGGGCAGGGGGTGGGGCTCAGGCCAGCTGGGGCCTCACACCTCCTACTTCCATCTGTTCGTCAAAGAATCTAGTAAAACACCTTCACTTTGGTAAGACGGCACTCAGCAATGTGAGCCTCCTAACGGATCCCTGCAAAGGCCCGCTCGGCGTGACACAGGGCCAGGTGAGCAGGGCCAACAGAGGGTGAGGCCCCAGGACCTTCACTGGAGGCGGCCAGGACCCTACAGTTAGCCGGATCGCGAACACCAGCCCCCACACTCCAGGTACCTGCTCCCTGGCAATGAAGGCCCCACCTGTAGGAGAGCCAGGCACAGCCACGGCCTCCATGGCATGGACAGTGGGTGTGCCACAGCACCCTTCAGCTAACACTGAAGCCGTGCCAGCCACACCATTCTATTCTTTTAGTGGCCACAGGGTGGGCCTTGCAGCTTCCAGCAAGGGCGTAGCAGACCCCTGGGCCCCACCAGCTGAGGAGGGAGAGACCTGGCTGGGCTCGCACCCTACACAGGCTGTCCTGCTCACAGACTATTCCCGACCACTGGCCCAGCCGTGGGAGGACGGCAGCAGACCACCCATGCCCCAGCATAGGGCACATGAATGCTTTCCTGGGCTTCTGAAGATCAGGCTCATGTTCTGCGTCCAGGACCCTCCCAGCCCAGGAGCCTGGCTCAACCCTGCTCAGGCCTCCGGCCACAGCTCTAAAGCACTCACCACGGAGCTCCAAAGGAAAGAGACGACCACTCTTGTTCAGGGTTTCAGCAGAATACTGAAAGTGACGGAGAAGAGACGTTTCAATACTGTTACCGACACGTGAGAATTCAGCCAATAACATCCCTGCGTTCTCATCACTGCAGCACATTCTATTTTCCCCACGTTTTCTTGCTAGTTATTAAAATAAAATGCACCGGTCACGGTGGCTCACACCTGTAATTCCAGCACTTTGGGAGGCTGAGGTGCGTGGATCACCTGAAGTCAGGAGTTTGAGACCGGCCTGACCAACATGGAGAAACCCCGTCTCTACTAAAAAGACAAAATGAGCTGGGCATGGTGGCACGAACCTGTAATCCCAGCTACTTGGGAGGCTGAGGCAGGAGAACTGCTTGAACCTGGGAGGTGGAGGTTGCAGTGAGCCAATATTGGGCCACTGAACTCCAGCCTGGGCAGTAAGAGCAAAACTCCGTCTCAAAAAATAAAATAAAAAGCACGGTTTTATTAAGACCTAACAAAATTCAACTGTGTAAATGGATATTTTTAAACTTTCTTTCTTTATAAAAGAGCTGTAACACTAAACGGACGTTTTTACTCCAAGCCACAGGCATGTGTCCTGTTGCTGCTCCCGAAGCTCAGGCCCTCCTGCCTTTGGGCGGTCTTGGTGGCGGCCGTCTTTGCAAACCTCACTGACTTACTTTTCAGCAAGAGCTTCAGCCAAGACCCAAGCAACCCTTCCCACTTGCAACAGCTCAGACACAGGCCAGGAGCCCCACAGCCAGGTTCTGGAGTGTGGCACTGGTCTGTGGATGTCCAGAGGGCAGGGTCTCCTCCCTCAAAGCAGGAAAGCCACTGGGCATGGTGGCAGCTTGAGGGTCTGCAGGGAGGCAATAAGGGAAACCCCACAGGGCTCCCTTCCCTGCCCCACGAAGTGCCAGAGAGCTGCTTGGTAAGTCGTGGCTTGGAGGCCTCTCTGTGTCTGCTTCCACATGCTCTCCCGTGCAGGCAGGGCACAGGGCCCTGCAAAGGATGGGGCACAGGAAGAGGTTCTGATGGGCCCCCAGCAAGCTCCCTAACTTCCCAGAGCCTCCTGGTCTCTGAGAATGCGGAAGGCCACCTGTGTGGAGGACAAGGCTGTCCTGCAGGGTCTAGGCACAGCAGCCCCTCTGCTTCTCTGCCACACCTCAGAACCTCTCAGTTACCACCTAAGTCCCCCGGCATTGCCCCTGTGATAACATTTCCAAACATGATAAAATGAAAAGGAAATCCTTCGTTGCTTCCCATAAAGGGAATGAAAGTTGGGTTTGTAACCCCAAAAACAAACACCCATCCACAGGCAGGCCGCCTACACACAAGGTCCTGCCTCAGCCAGCATGGCGGTGTGGAGCTGTGGACGCCTGGCCACACCATGGGGAAAGGGCCTGCTGCAGCACAGGAACCAGATGGCCTCCAGGTTCTCCCACCCCGGGAAATGGGGAGAGGTGGCTCTGCTAGAGGTTCACGACACAGACCCTTGTTGCTGTAGATCCTCCCAGGCCTGGGCCTCCCCCAGCAAGCACCAGGACCTCACTCTATTCCTGCTCTGCACAGCAGCCCTTCCCCAGGGCCATATGAACAGCACCCAGCCCCACGCTGCCGCAGAGAGATGTCCAGCAAGGGAAGGTCCTTCCCAGTCAAGGACAAACGTCCAGCAAGGAAAGGACCTTCCCATCGGGCAAGACGGCTCCCAAGGGCAGCTCGAAGGAGCCACAGGCCCGCAAGCCCCCGATGTGACCACCTCTGTGCAAAGACACACCAGGGGCAGCAGCTACTTCCAGCGGTGCTGGCCATGGGGAACATGGGTATAGCGGGCAAACAGAGTTGGGGTCCCCGGGAGCCAGGACAGGCCAGACAGCCAAGTCCCACAGGCTCAGGTGGGGGCTTATCAAAAACACTTACTCCTCACAGTCCTGGAGGCAGGAAGTCCAAGTCAAGGGACTGGCAGATTCAGTGTCTGGTAAAGCCACCTCCTGGTTCACAGACGGCCCTTCCCCTTGTATCTATGCATGGTGGAAGGGGCTGGCTTCCTCTCTGGGGCCTCTTTCTTAAGGGCACTTAATTCCATTAACGAGGGCACTGCCGCCATGACCACTAACAGAGCCAGCCGAGGCAGCAGGAGCAGGAGCAGGAGCAGGCTGTGACGGGACCCTTATGACCACTCACCCTGCAGGAGTCCCAGGCTCCTGTCCTAAGGCCAAGGCTGACCAAGGAGCTGCCCACACTGCCTTCTGTCAGTGGACAAACGCTCCATGAAGGGATCAAGAATGGGAGGGAGGGAGGAGGCAAAGGCTGAAGAGCTACCTACTAGGGACTATGCTCACAAGCCAAGTGCAGTACACCCAAGTGACAAATCTGCACATGTACCCCCATTCTAAAATAAAAGCTGAAAAAAAGAGAGGTGAAGAGTGGTCACCTAAAGCGCAGAGGACGTGGGAGCCTGTGGGTCACCCCACATCAGGACATCTGTGCAGACACCTCCCAGGCCCGGCAGGCATGCTGCACAGCCACCTCCCTGGAAAGCCGCCCAGGCCCTAACTGATGTCCACTTCCCAAAAATGTCCTCAGAGGCACGCAGCCATCTGATAGACATGTGCTGCTCTGTATCCTTTGGTCTTGGTCTTAAAAATGTTTTCTCGGCCGGGCGTGGTGGCTCACGCCTGTAATCCAGGCACTTTAGAGGCCAAGGTGGGCAGATCACCTGAGGTCAGGAGTTCAAGACCAGCCTGACCAACATGGTGAAACCCCGTCTTGAAAAAAAAAAAAAAGAAAAGGAAAAAAATAATAAAAATAAAAGTGTTTTCTCTTTCTTGTTGTTGTTGTTTTTTTGTTTGTTTGTTTTTCTTTTTTTTTTTTGAGACGGAGTTTCCCTCTTGCTGCCAAGGATGGAGTGTAATGACACGATCTCGGCTCACCGCAACCTCCGCCTCTGCCTCAGCCTCCCAAGTAGCTGGGATTACAGGCACACACCACCACACTCAGCTCATTTTATATTTTTAGTAGAGATGGGGTTTCTCCACGTTGGCCAGGCTGGTCTCAAACTCCGACCTCAGGTGATCCGCCCACCTTGGCCTCCCAAAGTGCTGAGATTACAGGCATGGGCCCCTGGGCCTGGCCCTAAAAATGTTTTCTCAATTAGCCAGGCATAGCAGTGGGTACCTACAGTCCCAGCTACTCAGGAGGCTGAGACAAGAGAATCACTTGAACCCAGGAGGTGGAGGGTACAGTGAGCCAAGATCATGCCACAGCACTCCAGCCTCAGTGACAGAGTGAGACTCTGTCTCTAAATAAATAAATGAATAGTTTTCTCCTTTTAATCAAAAGGAAAAATGGGGCCGAGTGCAGTGCCTCACACCTGTAATCCCAACACTTTGGGAGGCCGAGGCGGGCGGATCACTGAAAGCCAGGAGCTCAAGACCAGCCTGGCCAATATGGTGAAATCCCATCTCTACTAAAAACACAAAATTTATGCTGGGCGCAGTGGCTCACACCTGTAATCCCAGCACTTTGGGAGGCCAAAGCAGGCGGATTGCGAGGTCAAGAATTCAAGACCAGCCTGACCAACATGGTAAAACCCTATCTCTACTAAAAATACAAAAATAAGTGCCTGTAATCCCAGCTACTCAGGAGGCTGAGGCAGGAGAATCACTTGAACTCGGGAGGCGGAGGTTGCTGTGAGCCGAGATCACACAATTGCACTCCACCCTGGGTGACAGAGCGAGACTATCTCAAAAACTAAATAAATAAATGCAAAAATGTAGCCGGGCGTGGTGGGCACCTATAATCCCAGCTACTCAGGAGGCTGAGGCACGAGAGTGCCTTGAACTCAGGAGGCGGAGGGTGCAGTGAGCTGAGATGGTGCAACTACGGTCCAACGTGGACAACAGAGCAGGACTCTGTTTCCAGAAAAAAAGAAAAAGAGAAAAGAAAAGATGGGAACCAGTCATGGTATCTGCAAAGAACACAGCTTTGCAGCCAGCAAGTCTCTGAGACACCAGGCACGCACTGCCTTCCCCACCTCGGCCACCTCCCACACGCGGCCTGACAGCTGGAGAGGTACTGACTGCAGGACACAGCCAGCGCTGCCACAGTGGCCCTGAGCACCAGGCCCCACAAGCAGTGCCTGCAACGGTTCGGGCCGCAGGTCACCTCCCACAGCCCAGCAGGAGGAGCAGCTTCAGCATGGACCCTCAGACTCTTACTGGAACCCCAGGAACACAGTCCAGAGGCCTGAGACTTCGCAGCTTTCCCATTGCCCTCTCAGTTCTGTTTGCCCAGGCCTCCAGAGCCACGTCCGAACCAGGCCAGGACTGGCAGGCACTCCAAGAACCCCTGCTGGCTCTGAGGGCCTGGCAAGACCCTCCAGGCTAGACATCAGCCACCTCCTTCTGGATCCGCCATCTAACCAGGGCGGGAGGCCCTGCAGGTGGTATATCTGAAGTCCACTCACCACAGCCGCAGGAGAATCAACCCACCTGCAGGGAGTCCAAACCTGAAGAAGCTAACATGGTGATAAAATCCAAGACAGAGGCTCCCTTGGCAGGGGGATAGGAGGGGAGGGACAGGGAGTCCACTGGGGACGCGTGCTGCTGCTTGACTGGACGGTAACAGGCACACCTGCACTTGGGGTTCTGGGGCCCACATGTGCACCAGATACCCCATCCCTGGCCAGCAGAGCCCCCAAGCCCCTGACAACTTAGCCCTGGCCTCCACCTCCCAGTGTGGCCATTCCCCTGTGACAGCACAGGGGAGCAGCACCCAGCCTCGAGCCACCCACAGCTGCTTACCGGGCCAGCCTCGGCCTTGCAGGTGAGGTCATCCAGGCTCTGGCTTTGCAGCTTCTCCGTGATGAGCGTGACCATGGTTGGGGCCCTGTGTCCTCCGTCCACACCAACAGGCACTGAAGTCCTGGAACATCAGACTTGAGAGGGCCCCGGCATCGCTAGGTCTGAGTCAAATCTCAAGGTCATGCCTCCACTTCACTGAGGAACGGTCCACACCCACGGGCTCTTCAGGATTTGTGTCTGTTTCTCAAAGGAGAGAAATCACGCAAAACCATTTCCCTGATGCTGCTGTCACGTGCGGAGCCCCAGTGTATAAAGCATTTCTGAAATCCCGCCGCACACCCTCCCTCCCATTTCAGAACTACCATGCGAGTTCTGTTCTGGAAAATCTAATCAGAGTGGTCTTCTGGTAAAAGGCAAAAGCATGTTAGACCCACCCTCCGGAAGCCTCCATTGAAAAAAGACCACCCCAGGCCCCTACTCCAAAAGAGAAAACAGGACAGGAGACAATGGCAAGGACATCTGGAAGCTGGGAAGCTGCTGGAAAGCCAGTATCAAGCCAGGAATGCAGAAACCCTGACTACCCACCCCTTCTGCTCCAAGTGGCCAAAACCACCCCCACCCCCACACCAGCCAGCTGGGCAAGCGCTCTGCACTGAAGCTGGGGCACAGGGAGCCTGCCAGGGTCTGCGCCCGGCCTGCTGACAGCAAGGGGCCAGCTGAGGAAGGGCGAGAACTCAGGTCTTTCGGGCCCTAAGCGCTCCAGCCCCAGGCATGCGCAGCCCCAACTATACCGCAGGCAGCCGTGGGACTGCTTCCAACAGACACCAACTGGCCAAGGCGCCCAGCGCGTCCCCACCTGCCCCAGCTTCGACCCTTCTCAGGGTCCCACTGTTGGGTGTGAGCAGTTGCCATGGCCACCTAGTTCAGACCCAAAACAGGCAAACAAGCAAAACCAGCAACTTGCACAAGAGCACCAGGGGGAAGGCGAGACCTTCCCCGGCAGCGGCTTCTGCCCTCAGAGTGACATGGCACCTCCGTGAAGACCAGGACACCCTTAGAAGGGAACTCCGGAGAAAAAGAAAAGTGCCCGGGAATGAAGACAGCAGTGACGCCACCTCCACACAACCTCCAGGGTGCTCTTCCTCAGCTCTGCCTGGCTCTGGCTTCCAGCCTGTCTCCTGGGTCCCACGGCTGCCCCTCGGCAAGGATGCCAAAGCCCAGGCTGCACCTCCACCAACAAAGGCAACCCTGCTGGCCAGGCTGGTCTCCAACTCCTGACCCTGTGATCCGCCCAAAGTGCTGGGATTATAGGCCTGAGCCACCGCACCTGGCTAAAAACCATTTTCAGTGTTCCCAGCGCACTGGTGAAAATGTTTGCTTCGTTCTTCGAACCCAGGTGAGATGCTCGTGGCAGCACCACTCATGAGCATCTGCCCCAAAAGCCTGGCATGTGGGAGCCACGTGAGCCATCCCATCAGAAGGACTGCCCGGCCATGAAAGCCACACTAGGAAGTCAGGCAGCACCCAAGTTCACAGCACCAGCCAGTAATGTAAGAGGCCAGAGGAGACTCACATGCACATTTCTGCCAGCGCTGGAAAGGTTTCAACACCGGTAATACCCGCGTTACATGCTTAAAATGTACACCTGCTCTCAACAGGAACCAACAGACACTTCCCCAGAGCCCAAAACCCAGCTTCTTCCTGAACAAGGGGCAGGGCAAAGGTGCCACCACCAACACAGCAGCTGCGTGCACAGCAGGCCACCTGGCCTGGCTCAGGGCCTTCCCATCAGCAGGTACAGCCCCGAGGCCCAGGGTACTGGGCGGATCAAACCCAGGCACAGGTCCTGACAGGTGCCACCTACCCATGGGGCTGCTCCAGGCCAGGGGACACACCACATCAGCTAAAGGCTGTGCCTGCCTGGCTCACTGGATCTGAAACTGCACACTCAGTGCTGACCACTCCCACCACCCTTGGCAGCCACCACTATCACCTCCAGCCCACAGCCAAGAACCCTGGACTCCAAGAGGGGTGCCGTGCGCCAGGCCAGGACCAGCCGGGCCCACTGTGATGCCCCAGAAGAAGGTCTCTCCACAGCAGGGGCTCCATTCAAACTGTCTCAAACTAAGGAGCACAGATCAGAGCCAGCCACACTGCATACCCAATACTGGCCAGATGTCAGCTGGGGAAAAGCCACAGCAACTGGGGTGCCAGCTCACAGTCACGGCCCAGACTCACCTCTGTCCCAGCTTCAGAGCCCTCACAGGATGGGGCTCTATGGCTGACAAGCTGGCCTCCCTCCATAATCCCACCACCCACTCCTGCAAGAAAAGCGGCCAGCTTCCTTCAACCATGCACCACGAGGGGCTTGCTCACCTGCCCTCTGAAACCTGGTCACACAGAGCACACACACAAGCCCAGAAAGGCAACAGCAGCCACAATACAACTTGAAAAAACAAGAACTAGGATTTTATTTTAAAAACAGGCCTCACTGGGCACGGTGTCTCACGCCTGTAATCCCAGCATTTTGGGAGACCGAGGCAGGCAGATCATGAGGTCAAGAGATTGAGACCATCCTGTCCTGACCAACAGGGTGAAACCCGGTCTCTACTTTAAAAAAAAAAAAAAAAGGAGAAATTACTGCTTATTTAGTCCGGGCACGGTGTCTCACGCCTGTAATCCCAGCATTTTGGGAGACCGAGGCAGGCAGATCACGAGGTCAAGAGATCAAGACCATCCTGGCCAAATTAGCTGGGTGTGGTGGTGCATGCCTGTAGTCCCACCTACTTGGGAGGCTGAGGCAGGAGAATTGCTTGAACTTGGGAGGTGGAGGCTGCAGTGAGCCGAGATCGCACCATGGGATTACAGACATGTGCCACCACACCTGGCTTTTATATTTGTACTAAAAACAGGGTTTCCCCATGCTGGCCAGGCTGGTCTCAAACTCCGGACCCTGTGATCCGCCCTCCTCGGCCTCCCAAAGTGCTGGGATTACAGGCCTGAGCCACCGCGCCCGGCTGAAAGAGCACGTTCAGTGTTCACAGTGCACTGGCGAAAAATACCTGTTTGCTTCGTCCTTCTGTCTACCCACTAAAATGTGTCCTCTCAGATTAGAGCCTCCTCCCACTTCTGCTTCCCGTGCACTTCAGTGCACGTGAGCAAGTACCTCCGTAACTAGAAAGGCCTCCACGCATCCGCTAAAAACAAAGAAAAAATTCCTCTGGCATTCTCACTCACATACTTCAAGTAGCAAGAGAAACGTTCCGTGGTCCCCAAGTCCAACCTAAGTCAAGAGATGCAAGGATCCATCCAAAGGGGCGGAACCATTACCACAGCCTCGGCCAGGGCGACCCTCAAAGCGCAACACAGAGCACAGCAGAGGGACAAAGCTGCAGAACTGAGCTCCAAGGCCGAGGGGCAGCACGGTGCCACAGAGGGCCTGGTGCCCAGCGTACAGAGGACTCAAGGAGGGGGACAATGGCGCCGGCCAGGGAAACTGGAACCGTCCGAAGAACTGCCACCTGGCTTCCCTGCGCTAACCCAATTTAATTAAACGCCACTGTTTCCAGACAACGGCGATTTGCGCTCTGGGGTGACATTCAATTCCCAGCTTCTGGCCTTCAGGCTGCAAGGCTGCACCTCCCTTCTAGCACCCACTCTGGCGAGGGACGGGCTGGGGCCACAGCGGGGTCTCTAGAGCAGCATCGATCAGCCCAGGTTAAATCTCAGAAATACTGTGAAACGGACGCACATTCTTTTCATTTCTGCTTCTGGGACCGGGCAAGTGCAGCAGTGACGGGGAGAGACGGAACAGGGAGCTGGCGCTGCAGCCGGCGGGCAGCGAGCCCCGGAGACAGCCCACTCCCTGGCACCAGCCACGGCGCCCTCTCGAAGCCAAACTCATCCATCTTAAAAAGTCCTCGGCACTGGGAGGTCAGGGGAGCGTCAAGGGCGAGTCCAGTTTGAGTTTAAAACGGAAAGTGCTTTAAAGTCACGGAAGCTCAGCCTCAAAGGACGGGCACCGAGGATGCCGTGGGAAACCCACTGACACGGGCTGCGTGGGAACGGGGCTCCGCGAAACGCTCCGACCGAGGGAGGCTCCGCTGGAGCGGGCGGCGCGGGAGGGCGCCGAGAGCGGGGTGGGCACCGGCGGCTGCTCCGCACCGGAGACTCCCCGCGACTTACACCCGCCAGGCCACGCAGAAAAAGCGGCTTCGGAGTCCGCCCAAGCCCCCTCCTCGGGTCTCCGGGCAAGTCCGGCCCCGCGTCCGGGGCCCTCGCGGGACGCCCCAAGGCCCCGTTTACCGCCGCGACTCTCGCGCCACCGAACCACGGCGCGCCGCCACCAGGCCGGGCCCCGCCTCGTGCGGGGAAGTCGCCCGGACAGGGGCACGCACGGCGGGGGCTCGGGCCCGGCGGGGTCGCCCACGCGCCCGGCCCGGAGCGCCGGGCCCGCGCCCACGACCGCCCGCGCCCTCCGCGTGCCGCGGGAAACACTCGCAGCCGGCGCGCTGAGGCATGGGCGGCGCGCACAGCAGAGGAGGCGGCGGCGGCGCGCTCCGCCGGGCTCGGTACCTGAGCGCGGCCGCGGGCCGGCGGAGCGAGAGGAGGGCCGGCCGCCCAGGCCCCGCTCAGGGCGACGCGCCTCCGCCCCGGCGGAACAAAACCGCGGCCGCCGCCCCGCCCCCTCCGGCCGCCCTCATTGGCCGCCCGCGCCCCGCCGCCGCCGCGAGCCCGTCCGTCAGCCGCCGCCGCCGCGCCGCGCCGAGAGTGGGCGGGGCCTCGAGGTGTCCCGCCCCCGCACCGCCCGCTGGGCCGCCGTGCGCCGTCTGCGCCGGCCTGGCCCCGCCCCCGGGCCGACGCCCCGCCCCCTGCGCGCATGCGTGCCCAGCGCTCAGCGGCGTCTTGCAGCCCGGGAAGGGAAGAACCGCGGCGGCGGCGACCTGGGGCGGCGGGGCGGGTCGCGCAGCGGGGAGGTCGCGGCCGGCGCTAGCCGTGGCTCTGGCCGTTGCCAGCCCGGGGCTCGCCGCCGCCTTCCCCCCTGCCGTAGGCCGGCTGTGTGGCCGTGGACAGGTCACTCGCCCCCCGGGGTCTCACGGCTGCACCTGCACAGTGTGACGGGCAGGGCGGTGTGGATTAGACCTTGGCGCATGGGCGCCCGGGGCGGACCGTGCTGCAGGGCTCCTTGCGGCCAGAGGTGGGGTCGGCCTCGTTCCGTCTGAGCGCAGCTGGCCCGGGGGACTGGACGCCTGGGGGTCCCTAGGGTTGAGCAGCCTGCACAGAGGGTGGCGGGCCGCTGAAGGAGGCCGCGCCCGCTCTCGGGGCTCCCAGCAACATTCCAGGAAGGGGATCCCTGCCTCCCCCTTCAGCCTCCCGTGCTGGGGCTCAGGTGCGTCCCGGGGGAGATGAGCCGCCTGACCCAGGCGGGCCTCTGATGGGTGCGCCGCCCCGCCCCGCCTCGCGGCCGGGCGTGCTGGCCCTCGGCTGGGTGGGTAGCAGCGGACTCAGATTCCACAGGTGGGGCGGGATTTGTCTCAGGCCAGATGGTTTCTCAAAGGCGCAGGAGAAACATGCTCCCCACCCCGGAGGGGGACCCTGCAGTCCAGTGCGTCCCCAGGTGCGTCCCCAAGCCCTGACGGTTTGGTGGCGGTGGTGAGAAGGGGTGGTCTGACGGGAGGAAGAGCTGCCGGTGTCCCTTGGCCACCGTGGGACTCGATGGCCGGGTCCCACAGTGGACACAGGGCAGGCAGATGCCTGGAGGCCGGCTAGTTCTGAGAACAGGCGATGGCTGAGGCCCCAAAGCACCCCCGGGGCTGGATGTTGAGGAAGGCATCCGGTCTCCCAGGGGTCAGGCTGGGGCCTCCAACAGGTTCTGGGCCTGATGAGGCTAGTCCTGGGCAGGCTGCGAAGCCAGGATGGGCTGGAGCCACCCTCACCTGTCTGGAAGAGCAGGAGTCCCGGCAGTGCTGGGGAGGGATAAAGGGCTGGGGCAGGCGTCCAGGCCATTCTCTCTGCTGGGGTCAGGTAATCCCCACCGCCAGCAGTCAGTCTGTGCTGGCCCGAGGACAAGTGGCTTTGTGACCTGGACCAGAACAGAAAATGGCTAGAACAGGATGAGGGCACCTGTGCCCGGAGCGGGAGCTCCGCCCATGGCAGACCTTCCTGAGCTGGGTTTCCATCCTGGCCCCTCTGGACCTGAGATAACCACCTGAAATCACAAAGGTCAAAGCTGTGTGCCTGATTAAGTTATATCTACCTGCCCCTCTCAGCCCATATTTGGGTAATTATTAAGGCCTTTTTAGTCGATTAAGAAATAGAGCCAGCCAGATGTGGTGGCTCATGCTTCCAGTCCTAGCACTTTGGGAGGCTAAGGCAGGTGGATCGCCTGTCAGGAGTTCAAGACCAGCCTAGCCAACATAGCAAAATACCGTCTCTACTAAAAATACAAAAATTACAGGGCATGGTGGCTCACACCTGTAATGCCGGTACTTGGGAGGCTGAGGCGGGTGGATCATTAGGTCAGCAGTTGGAGACCAGCCTGACCAACATGGTGAAACTTCATCTCTACGAAAAATACAAAAATTAGCCGGGCATGGTGGTGCGTGCCTGTAATCCCAGCAAACTGGGAGGCTGAGGCAGGAGAGTCACTTGAACCTGGGAGGCAGAGGTTGCAGTGAGCCAAGATCAAGCTGCGGCACTGCAGCCTGGGTGACAGAGTGAGACTCCATCTCAAAAAAATAAAATTGAATAAAATGGATTTCACGGCCGGGAGCGGTGGCTCATGCCTGTAATCCCAGAATTGTGGGAGGCCGAGTCGGGTGGATCACCTGAAGTTGGGAGTTCGAGACCAGCCTGACCAACATGGAGAAACCCCAACTCTACTAAAATACATAATAAGCCAGGGGTGGTGGCACGTGCCTATAATCCCAGCTACTTGGGAGGCTGAGGCAGGAGAATTGCTTGAACCCAGGAGGCGGAGGTTGTGGTGAGCTGAGATAATGCCATTGCACTCCAGCCTGGGAAACAAGCGAAAATACATCTCAAAAAAAAAAAAAGAAAATGGGAATGGGTCTTTTTTTATCCAGTCTGACAATCTCTGACTCTTAGAGTATTTAAACCATTTATATTTAATGTGGTTTTCAATATAGTTGATTACCACCTTGTTTTTTTTCTTTTTGAGACCAAGTCTTCCTCTGTTGCCAGGCTGGAGTGCAGTGACTCACCAAAACCTCCACCTCCTGGGTTCAAGCAATTCTCCTGCCTCAGCCTCCTGAGTAGCTGGGATTACAGGCACGTGCCACCATGCCCAGCTAATTTTTGTATTTTTAGTAGAGACGGGGTTTCACCATGTTGACCAGGATGGTTTCGATCTCTTGACCCCATGATCCACCTGCCTCGGCCTCCCAAAGTGCTGGGATTCCAGGCGTGAGCCCCGCGCCCGGCCCCACCTTTCTGTTGTCTGGTTTTTTAGGTATCCTATCTCTTCTTTGCCCCTTGTTTACTTGTTTCCTGTTCTGGATTGTTTTGTTTTGTTTTTTTTGAGACAGAGTTTCTCTCTGACACCCAGGCTAGAGTGCAGTGGCACAATCTCGGCTCAGTGCAACCTCTGCCTCCCAGGTTCAAATGATTCTTGTGCCTCAGCCTCCTGAGTAGCTGGGATTACAGGCATGTGCCACCACGCCTGGCTTTTTTTGTTCATTCGTTTGTTTGTATTTTAGTATTTTTTTGTATTTTTGTAATTTTTTTTTTTTTGTATTTTTGTAATTAGGCTTCGCCATGTTGACCAGGCTGGTCTGGAACTCCTGACCTCAAGCAATCAGCCCACCTGGGCATCCCAAAGTGCTGGGATTCCAGGTGTGAGCTGCCACGCCAGGCCTAATTGTATGTCTCACTACTGGAACATTAGTTATGTCTTTTTGGGTGTGATATTGAAGTTGGAAGTATCAATTCAAACTCTGGAATATTTAATACACACACATCATACAAACACACACACACAATTTCTTCCTTTGTCCACTGGAAGCAATGATAACTGAGTAGCAATCGACCCACCTGGTGCCCAGATGCTGATTTCTGAATACCATTCCTCCCTGAAGGAATCAGGGCTTCTTAAAGAAATTGCTGATTCCAGAGAAGGGGCAGTCGGTATAAGATGAGCCTGGAGCACTTTGCTGTGACAAAAAGTGAGAAGTACCTCCCAGCACAGGTGAACTTCAAAGACATTATTCTAAGTGAATCAGGCCAAACACAAAAAGACAAATACAATATGAATTAACTGATATGAGGTACCCAGAATAGTCAAATCCAGAAAGTAGAATGAAGGACACCAGAAGGGGGGGCGGGGGTGGGGAATAAGGAATTCTCTATGTACTGAGTTTTGGGTTTGCAAGATAGAAAGTTCTGGAGATAGTGGTGATCATGGTTATACAACAGTGTGAGCGGACTTGATGGCACTGAACTGTACACTGTAAAATAAGATCGCTGCCTGCAGCGGGGCAGACTGTAGTCAGTGAGGCCCTGTCTCAAAAAAAAAAAGTTATTCTCATAAAGATACACATCCTGGCCAGGCACGGTGGCTCAAGCCTGTAATCCCAGCACTTTGGGAGGCCAAGGCGGGTGGATCACGAGGTCAAGAGATCGAGACCATCCTGGTCAACATGGTGAAACCCCGTCTCTACTAAAAATACAAATTAGCTGGGCATGGTGGCGCATGCCTGTAATCCCAGCTACTCAGGAGGCTGAGGCAGGAGAATTGCCTGATCCCAGGAGGCGGAGGTTGCGGTGAGCCAAGATCGCGCCATTGCACTCCAGCCTGGGTAACAAGAGCGAAACTCCGTCTCAAAAAAAAATTTTTTTAATAAAAAATAAAGATACACATCCTTTGTCTGATGTGTGGCTTATACCAGCAGTCCCCAACCTTTTTGGCACCAGAGACCAGTTTCATGGAAGACTGGTTTTCCATAGAGTGGGGTGGATTCCCCATGAAACCGTTCCACCTCAGATCATCAAACACGGAACAGTTGTAAGGGGCATGCGGTCTGGATCCCTCCCGTGCACAGTTCGCAGTAGGCGGCTTCTGTGCAGCAGAGAATCTGATGCGGGAGGCAGAGCTCAGGCAGCAATGCTCACTCACCCACCACTCCTCTACTGCTGTGCAGCCCGCTCTTAACAGCTCAGGGACTTGTACCAGTCACCTGTGGCTTCCACATACTCTCCTCTAACCTATAACTTGTCTTTTCATTCTTTTAACAGGGAATTGGGCAGAACAAAAGTTTTTAATTTTTTTTTTCTCACTCTGTCACTCAGACTGGGCTGCAGTGGTGTGATCATAGTTCACTTGAGCCTCAAACTCTTAAGCTCAAGGGATCCTCCCGCCTCAGCCTCCAGAGTAGCTGGGACTACAGGTCTGCGCCACCATGCCCAGCTAATTTTTAAAAATTTTTCTTTGTAGAGATGGGGTCTTGCCATGTTGCCAGGGCTGACCTCAAACTCATGGCCTCAGGCCATCGTCCTGCCTCGGCCTCCCAAAGTGCTGGGATCACAGGCATGAGCCACCATGCCTAGCCGAAGCTTTTTAATTTTGATGAAGTCCAATTTGTCCATTTTTCCTTTTATGGATTGTGATTTTGGTGTCGTTTATCAACTCTGCCTACCCCAGATCCCAACAATTTTCTGCAAGTTTTGCACTTTACATTTAGGCCTGTGATCCATTTTGCGTCCGTTTTTCTGTAAGGTATGAGACTTAGGTTGAGGCTTGTATTTTTGCTCTTGGATTTTGTTCCAGCCACTTGCACATTTGTTGAAAACACCATCCTTCACTGAATTTCCTTTGTACCTTTGCAAAAATCAGTTTGCCAGACTTTTGTGGGTCTATTTCTGGATTCCCTGTCCTGCTCCATTGATCTAAGTGTCTGTCCCTCCACTGACACCACAGACTTTTTTTTGAGACACCATCTCCCCTCTGTCGCCAGGCTGGAGTGCAGTGACACAATCTCGGCTCACTGCAACTTCCACCTCCCAGGTTCAAGCAATTCTCCTGCCTCAGCCCCCTGAGTAGCTGGGACTACAGGTGTGCAGGCCCAGCTATTTTTTTTGTGTTTTTAGTAGAGACGGTTTCACAAGTCGGCCAGGATGCTCTCGATCTGCTGAACTCGCCATCCGCCCACCTTGACCTCCCAAAGTGCTGGGACTACAGGCGTGAGCCACTGCGCCCAGCCCAAACCTTAAATAAGATAGGCTTATTCTATTCACCTTATTTTTCAAAATTGTTTCAGTTATTCTAGTTCCTTTACATTCTCATAAATTTTAGAATAATCATCTATAAAAAAATATTGCTGAGATTTTTTTTTTTTTTTGAGACGGATTTTCGCTCCTGTTACCCAGGCTGGAGTGCAATGGCGTGATCTCGGCTCACCGCAACCTCCACCTCCTGGGTTCAGGCAATTCTCCCTCCTCAGCCTCCTGAGTAGCTGGGACTACAGGCACACACCACCACGCCCAGCTAATTTTTGTATTTTTAGTAGAGACGGGGTTTCACCATGTTGACCAGGATGGTCTCGATCTCTTGACCTCGCGATCACCCGCCTCGGCCTCCCAAAGTGCTGGGATTACAGCATGAACCACCATGCCCAGCTGACCAGGACTTTTTTTTTTTTGCTCACATTTCTTAACCTTTAGGACCATATGGGTCTCAGGAAAGTGTGTCTACCTGCCCTGAGTTCCCTGTCATTTGCGTTTGTGAAGCTTCCTAGACATTGGGCTGTCCCTCTTGCCCCTTTTGTGCACTCAGCACTGTCTCCTCCCTGGTAGTCATTTTGGGGATCTCCCAGGATTTGGGCGGCTCCAGCCCGTGTGTCTCCCACGGCCCTCTCACCCTATGGAGAGGACAAAGGCAATGGGTGCTCCTCTTACCAGCCTGAGGGGCTTCCAGAGACACAGACAGCTCCTCTGGGCTCCCCTGTTCTTGGGGCCTCGGCTCCCAGTCACCTCCTCCCTCTACCCTGCCAGGTTCCGCTGCCACCCAGGGCTGTCAAGGGTTGCATTTAGGTTTTGCGAAAATAGTGTCACATGGCTTGGTCATCACCGTTGTCCACGGGAGCCTGGTTCTTGCAACCCTGATTCTCTTTTTCTGTGGGGATTGGAGAGCTAGAAGCTGGTGCCCCGCCCAGATCCCAGGTTTGCCTGAGCTTTGGAGGACACTGACAGCAGCCCCGTTAGATTGGACAGGGGTCGGGCACAGAGCAGTCCCCTCTGTGCATTCCTAGTGCCCGCCCTCCCCAAAGCAGGGCTGGCTGCCTGCAGTGGATCAGTAAGTTTGAGACCCAGGAGAGGATTAGGCAGGGGCGTGTTTTGGAGTTTTGGGGTGAGAAGTCCTGGCAGGAGAGATGAGCAGCACCCAGCCCCCAGCCAGAGACTGGCCCTCGTCAGCTCCAAGCTGGATGGCAGAGAAGGCCCACCCTGTCCCTCCGGGTCCAGGGCTGCTGTCCCCCTCCCCTTAAGGTGCTCAGGGGGCCCTCCAAAGGCTGGTAGCAGGGAGATTTCAGGAGGCCAAAGTGTCTGGCAGCAGCGCAAGGGCCTCTGTGGGAGGCTGACTTCTTTGTTTTGTTTTTTGAGACGGTATCTTGCTCTGGTTACCCAGGCTGAAGTGCAATAGACCCATCTCAGCTCACCGCAACCTCCGCCTCCTGGGTTCAAGCAATTCTCCTGCCTCAGCCTCGAAAATAGCTGGGACTACAGGCGCCCGCCACCATGCCTGGCTAATTTTTGTATTTTTAGTAGAGATGTGGTTTCACCATGTTGGCCAGGCTTGTCCTGAACTCCTCACCTCATGTGATCTGCCCGCCTCAGTCTCCCGAAGTGCTAGAATTACCATCATGAGCCAGGAACCCAGCTTGGGAGACTGACTTCTAAGAGGCCCTCCAGCAATCCCCCTCCTAGGATTCAGTAGCAGCCTGGCAGGTGACATGCTTCTAACCCACAGCAGAGACAGGCCATCGCCACCAAATCATGCTGTACACAACCAGGACCGACCTCATTGTGCTGCACCGTCCTGTGCCCTCTGCTCAGAATGATGACAGAGCTGCATATGGAGAAGCCCACCTGGCCAGAAACCTAGGTCCAGTTCAGGCCAGCAGCCACAGGCGTGAGCTTGAAGGTGGATCGCCCTGGCCCCGCCTTGAGATGAGGGCTTGGCCTCAGTCAGCAGCTTGAGTGGAGCCCTGTGGGAGCTGGGGGGAGGACCCTGCTCAGTCACGCCCACATTCCTGGTCCCCAGAAACTGAGATCAAGCCTGTTCCTGTACACCATGAGGCTTTAGGGTGAACTCGGTGTTAATGACTCATGTGGGCCCACCCTGCCTGCCCGAGTCTGTGACAGACCCCTACCTCCGCACTTCTGCCCAAGGGGTGGGGTCCTCTGGAAACTCAGTCCGCGTTTTCTGAGGAGGGCAGCCAGCGCTGTCAGCCGTCACCCCTCTCAAAACCGCATCTGGGGCCACTGCGGAATGCCACATGCCCCCTTGTTCATATTCACCACAAGGACTGCGTTCCAGAGGCCTGGCAGGGGGTGACCGGGACCCCCTTGGGCAGAGCTGTCCCCTCTCAGCCTCCACGAAGCAGCGAGGATCCCCTGGTGTGGACATCACACTTCCTCGGTGCCTGCTGTTGATATCCTTGCCTGAAGACCTTACCCAGCCATTAGTGCAGCCCAAGGAGTGAAGGGATGAGTGGGGCCCTCAGCAACGACAGCTCCATTTGGCTTACGCTACTCTTATGCGGTTGGCACCCTGCCCCTCCCCTCGTTTCCCTGGAGCCATCCTCTGCGGTAGATGCTGCTGTGCCCATTCCAGACAGGAACATGAAGGTCATCAAGCAGCTATGAAGCAGAACTGGGATGGGATGACAGGTCTGCATTCCACATCCCACCATGCAGAAAGTGCCAGGCCAGGCAGCAGGCGCCAGGAATACTCTACATAGCGTCTTTGCTGGAACCTCAGCTGTGCAGTCTGAGGGTGGCTTTTCCTGAAAACTTTATGAAGTGTGTTTGTTACCAAGTGGCTTGGGGTCCCATCCACACATTAAAATGCAAACAGCACAAATAAAAACAAAAATCCCTCGGGCTTTATTTTTTGAGAGAGGGTTGCCCTGGCTGGAGTTCAGTGGTGCAATCTCGGCTCATTACAACCTCCGCTTCCTGGGTTCAAGTGACTCTCACGCCTCAGCCTCCTGAGTAGCTGGGACTACAGGCATGCACCACCACACCTGGCTAATTTCTGTATTTGTAGTAGAGATGAGGTTTCCCCATGTTGGCCAGGCTGGTCTTGAACCCCTGGCCTCAAGTGATCCACCTGCCCCCGCCTCCCAGAATGCTGGACTACAGGCATGAACCACTGTCCCTGGCCAGGATCCTTAAATGTACAATTATATGCTGGCGGGTGATCGAATAGGCATGCTTCTCCCCCGAAATCAACCAAAGTTCAAAGTAGAAGCCAACACACCAATATGCCAAGCACTTTGTTTGCCAGGTACTGAAACGTGACTTCTCCTAGCAGACCTTTCAAATTTGCCTCCGTGGAAAACAAAAGATCCTGCAATCTGCCAGGCAGGTGACTCACGCCTGTAATCCCAGCACTTTGGGAGGCCGAGGCGGGTGGATCACAAGGTCAAGAGATCGAGACCATCCTGGTCAACATGGTGAAACCCCGTCTCTACTAAAAATACAAAAATTAGCTGGGCATGGTGGTGCGTGCCTGTAATCCCAGCTACTCGGGAGGCTGAGGCAGGAGAATTGCCTGAACCCAGGAGGCGGAGGTTGCAGTGTCCAGCCTGGGTAAGAAGAGTGAAACTCTGTCTCAAAAAAAAAAAAAAAGATCCTGCAATCTAGCCAGGCAGGTGACTCATGCCTGCAATCCCAGCACTTTAGGAGGCCGAGGTGGGTGTATCATTTGAGGTCAGGAGTTTGAGACCAGCCTGACCAACATGGTGAAATCCTGTCTCTACTAAAAACACAAAATTAGCCAGATGTGGTGGCAGGCACCTATAGTCCTAGCTACTCAGGAGGCTGAGGCAGAATCACTTGAACCCAGGAGGCAGAGGCTGCAGTGAGCCGAGATCACGCCGCTGAGTTCCAGCCTGGGCAACAGAACAAGGCTCTGTCTCAAAAACAAATTAGGCTGGGCATGGTGGCTCACGCCTGTAATCCCAGCACTTTGGGAGACCAAAGTGGGCAGATCACGAGGTCAGGAGTTCGAGAACAACCTCGCGAACATGGTGACACCCGTCTCCACTAAAAAAAAATAATAATAATACAAAAATTGGCCAGGTGTAGTGGCTCACATTTGTTAATCCCAGCATTTCGGGAGGACAAGGTGGGCGGATCATGAGGTCAGTAATTTGAGACCAGCCTGGCCAACACAGTGAAACCCCAATACATTTACAAAATGTATTTTATATTTTACAATAACACAAAAATTAGTTGGGCATGTTGACTGGCATCTGTAATCCCAGCCACTCGGGGGGCTGTGGCAGCAGAATCCCTTGAAACCAGAAGACAGAGGTAGCAGTAAACCAGGATCGTGCCACTGTACTCGATCCTGGGCAAAGAGTTAAACCCCGTCTCAATTTTTTTAAAAATTATTTAAATAAACAAAAGGTCCTGAAGCCCATCAATTCATCGTAAGAGCCACCTCCACAGGTCCAGAAAGCCGAGGCTGGGCCTTGGGCTCCGGCAGAGGCTAACTCCTGGGAAACCCCACTGGCATCTTCCCACCACAGGGATGGGGAGTCAGCAACTTGGGGGCGGAACTGCTGAAAGGGAACCCGAAGGACAGGTTCCCGACAGGCCAGCAGGAAACAAGAACAGCGTCACAATACCGGGAAAACCTCGGGGGAGGTGGGGAGACAGCCGTGATAAGGTGACCCCAGCGTGTGGAAAGACAAGACGACTCCCTCCCTGACGGGCGAGATAGCCATCGGTGTGGGACTGTAAAGAATTCATCCTGCTGGGCAGACAATTTAGTTCTCACACTTCCTGGTTAACAGACAACTCAGTCCTAGCCCATTGGTTATTTCTAACACTCATACAGAAAATACCAGATTAGGTCAACAGCAGTGAAGAGGCAAGAACTCTAAGTCTGAAGACTGATTTCCCCGGCACTTAAGAGCATTCCAGGCTGGACGCGGTGGCTCACGCCTGTAATCCCAACACTTTGGGAGGCTGAGGCAGGTGGTCAAGAGATCGAGACCATCCTGGTTAACATGGTGAAACCCCGTCTCTACTAAAAATTAAAAAAAAATACCTGGGCATGGTCGTGCACACCTGTGGTCCCATCTACTTGGGAGGCTGAGGCAGAATTGCCTGAACCCAGGGGGTGGAGGTTTTGGTGAGCCGAGATCGCGCCATTGCACTCCAGCCTGGGTAAGGAGCGAAACTCTCAAAAAAAAAAAAATGCGCATTCCAAGAATTCCGGCCAGGTGCAGTGGCTCACCCCTGTAATCCCAGCACTTTGGGAGCCAAAAGACACAAGAAACACTCAGCCCCTGCTAGGCCTCCATGTTCATCCACCACAGCATCAGCCCGAAGTCCAGAATCTCATCTGAATCCGCTCCTTGTGGATGAGGCTCCTCAGACTGCTACTGTGTTGAATCTCTTTCCATGCCAAGACGGTCCCCACCCCGGCGCCCCGCCCACCCACACCGTGAGCGCACGCGCACACACCCACACCAAATGGCAGCGACAGAGCTAGGATGCCTGCTGTAGACACTCCCAGGAGTCCAGGGCCCACAGCAAGTCTGAACTCCCGATGGGCACACGTCACCTGGCAGTCCCCCAACTGCACCCGACTACGCCCAGCCTCACTCCTTCAGGCTTCCCGGCCCGTGGCTCCACCTCTGAATTATCCTTCCTTTTCACAAAAAGCGGCCTGTGCAGCGATAGTTTCATCTCCCTGCTTCCTGCTGGGAGGTACTTGAGGGTTCAAGGCCTCTTGAATTTGTACTGCCTGGCCGTTTCAGTCCAACCTGGCAGCAGCTTCTGCCCACGTCATTCTGTGACTCCTAATAGGGTTCAGTTCATTAGAAGCCATACCAGCAGAGCTTTTCAGAATAACTGTTTTGGGCTTCTGCAGAGAAGCAAGAAGCCCTGTTGCTGGAAAGAGGTTCTAACAGCCGGGCACGGTGGCTCAAATCTGTAATCCTAGCACTTTGGGAGGCTGAGACGGGTAGATCACTTGAGGTCAGTTTGAGACCAGCTTGGTCAACATAGTGAAATCCCATCTCTACTAAACATACAAAAATTAGCCAGGCATAGTGGCTCATGCTTGTAATCCCAGCACTTTGGGAGGCTGAGGCAGGCAGACCACCTGAGGCTGGGAGTTTGAGACCAGCCTGACCAACATGGAGAAACCCTGTCTCTACTAAAAATACAAAATTAGCCGGGCCTGGTGGCACATGCCTCTAACCCCAGCTATTTGGGAGGCTGAGGCAGGAGAATCACTTGGACCCGGCAGGCAGAGGTTGTGGTGAGCTGAGATCGTGCCACTGCACTCAGCCTGGGTGACGGTGAAACTCCATCTCAAAAATAAATAAAAAATAAAATAAAAATAAAGAAGGCCCCTTACCCAGTGTGTGTGTGGGGGGGGGCAGGGCTGAATGGTCACAATTCTCTTTCCACCGCCTCGCTAAGTGCCACTCACTTGAGACACAAGATAGACGCAACTCTGACCCTCCAAACAGGCCAGTTCTGATGGCAGCTGGCCCACCTGGCAACACCCTGAGTCAGTTAAAGAGGGTTCTTTTTATTTTTGCAATATCCATACAAAAGCAATAGAAACATAACAGTCTTAACAAGAAGTTTACAAATTAATATTTAAACAGAAAATCTGTACACATTATCATTTACAGCAATTTTACAGATAACTTAACTGATTGTTTTAAAATGTTCTTTCTAAATCGCTCTGCTGTCCCAACTCTTGGAGTATTATTAAGAGCCTGACGCTATTTACAAGTACCAAATTAAGACTGTATAATTTACATAAAACCCATTAGTTTAACAGCTGAATTTAAGAATGTCTGACTTCAGAGCTCTGCTGTGACATATTGATAAAAGGCCAAAAATTAAGTCTCCATGAGATATTAAAGGTGTCTGACTGAGAATACTTTGTCTGGTGCCTATAAAAGGAGCTGACTCTCACGTGGTCCCAGGGATTACATGGTTAAATCCAAAACAATTCATCTCACAAGATGCCTGTGGAAAACCAGTTCAGTATACTTGTCTGCTCATCTTAGAGGATGATAGGAATTAAGCAATTACACTTGCCGGAAGATTACTTTAAGTATAATCCTGCTTGGATTTAGCTCCAGTTACAATTTTAAAACATGCAAAATACACTCACTATACATAAAATGAATGTTTCTTAAGAAAGTAAGGCAAAAATAACAACTCATCATGAAATAATGGACTACTAACAGAGAAACCACCAGGTACAGGTGCACACACATGCTTGGCGCCCGGCCATCCTTCCACCTGGTCTGGGAGGAACTGTTTCTCTTCCCGGCCGCCAGGTGGCAGTTAGCTCATGGCCGACAAGTCTCTCAAGGGTTCAGTTAAACAAGCTTCCAAATCAAACTCGTCCTCCGCTTGACTGTCCATGTGTCTGACTTTGGTGGGTGTGCCAGAGTACATGTCCTGGAAAACAGAGCCGGGGTCAGCTGACATTCACCTCACCCCGAAAACAGGGGCCACTTCCTACAGCCCACAGCTTATGTGGTGAATCATGTGATTTAATGCACAGCAAAGTGTACACCTCACATGCAACCGGGACAGATTTTATTCATGACACTGCGAAGAGAAACCACATGTGCTATTTACAAGACACGGAAGTTAGGTGTGCGCACATTTTATTTTTCTTTTGCAGAGACGGAGTCTATGTTGAACTCCTAGGCTCAAGCAATCTCCCCGCCTCGGCCTCCCAATGTGCTGGGATTATACGCAGGAGTCACTAGTCACTACACCTGGCCATGACACATTTTACGAGTACAGAAAGAATTCTAAAAGCCTAGAAAAAACCATGAATAGCGACTGTCTCAGGACAGGAGGAGACAGTGTTTAAATTGATACATTTTAAGATAGTTTTCTTTTCTTTTTTGAGATGAACCTGCTCTGTCACCCAGGCTGGAGGGCAGTGGCTCAATGTCGGCTCTGCCACCTCCGCCTCCCGAGTTCAAGCAATTCTCCTGCCTCAACCTCCTGAGTAGATGAGATTACAGGCCTGAGCCACCACACCCAGCTAGGTTTTGTATTTTTAGTAGACATGGAGTTTCACCATCTTAGCCAGGCTGGTCTTGAATCTCTGACCTCAGGTGATCCACTGGCCTTGGCCTCCCAAAGTGCTGGGATTTCAGGCATGAGCCACTGCACCCAAAAGACAGTTTTCTTTCGTTTTTGAGACACAGCCTCGCTCTGTTGCCCAGGCTGGAGTACAGCGGTGTGATCCGGGCTCACTGGAACCTCTGCTTCCTGGGTTCAAATGATTCTCCTGCCTGAGCCTCCCAAGTAGCTGGGATTATAGGTGCACCACCACACCCTGCTAATTTTTGTATTTTTAGTAGAGATGAGGTTTCACCACATTGCCAGGCTGGTTTTCAAACTCCTGACCTCAAGTGATCTGCCTGCCTCAGCCACCCAAAGTGTTGAAATTAGGGCCGTGAGCCACTGCAACCTCTGCCTCCTGGGTTCAAGTAATTCTCCTGCTTCAGCTCCTCCAGTAACTGGGACAATAGGTATGTACCACCACACCTGGCTAATTTTTCGTATTTTAGTAGAGACAGGGTTTCACCATGTTGGCCAGAATGACCTCAATCTCCTGACCTTGTGATCTGGCCACCTCGGCCTCCCAAAATGTTGGGATTACAGGCGTGCGCCACTGCGCCCGGCCATAACTGCATCTTTCTATGTTTGAATACAGTACAGGATCTTATAGAAAGCATGAGAATTTTATAACAAATGTTTACATTTTCTAGTTTTGTTTTTTTTATTTGGTAGAGATGGTGTTTCACCATCCTGACCAGGATGGTCTTGAACTCCTGACTTTGTGATCCACTTGCCTCGGCCTCCCAAAGTGCTGGGATTACAGGACTGAGCCACCACGCCCAGCCCCTTTTCTAGTTTTTAACCTGCTTTTTCACTTACTATGCTGGGTGTTTTCACATGCACTTAGGGCAGTCTTCTTTATAAAAATATTAAAGGTTGGCAGGGCACAGTGGCTCATGCCTGTAATCCTAGCACTTTGGCAGGCAAAGGTGGGCAGATCACCCAAGGCCAGGAGTTCAAGATCAGCCTGGCCAACATGGTGAAACCCCATCTCTACTAAAATACAAAAATTAGCTGCACACGACAGCAGGTGCCTGTAATCCCACCTACTTGGGAGGCTGAGATGAGAGAATTACTTGAACCTGGGAGACAGTGGTTGCAGTGAGCTGAGATCATGCAGTGAGTGAGATCACTACACTCCAGCCTGGGCACCTGAGCAAGACTTCGCCTCAAAAAAAAAACCAACCAACCCATACACCACTAAAGGTATCTTTTTACTGTCCATTGGTACACATGCAAGGTCTAGAAGAACATGCTCCCAGTCATTAACTACAGAATTAGACATGAGCCAATTTTGTACACTGCTTTGAACAAACGTATTTTTTTCAAAACTGGCAAATGTAAAGAAAATCCCTAGGTACAATGCATTCCTCCCTTATTTGATAACGATTCCCATGCCAGCACAAACCACAGGGCCTACCCTTGAATGCGAATGACAATGCATATGTAGATCCTAGACTGGGAGGAAAAAGCTTTTCTTTTTTTATTGTAATGTATTGTAGGTATTTATTTTTTGAGAGAGGGTCTTGCTCTGTCACCCAGGTTGCAGTGCAGTGGTGTGATCACAGCTCACTGCACCCTTGCCCTCCTGGGCTACAGCAGTCTTCCCGTGTCAGCTTAAGTAGGTGAGACTATAGGAACGCACCACCATACCCAGCTAATTTATTTTTTGTAGAGACAGGGCCTGAATATGTTGCCCACGCTGATCCTTAATTCCTGGGCTCAAGCCATCCTCATGCCTCAGCCTCCTCAAGTGCTGAGTTTATAGGTGTGAGCTGCCATGCCCAAGGCTCCCACCTGTAATCCAGCACTTTGGGAGGCCAAGATGGGTGGATCATTTGAGGTCAGGAGTTGGAGACCAGCCTGGCCGACATGGTGAGACCCCCCATCTCTACTAAAAATACAAAACTTAGCCAGGTGTGGTGGCACGCACCCGTGTTCCCAGTTACTTGGGAGGCCGAGGCAGGAGAACTGCTTAAACCCGGGCGATGGAGGCTGCAGTGTGCTGAGACAGACAGACTGTCACCCAGGCTGGAGTGCAGTGGCACAATCTCAGCACACTGCAGCCCTGATCCTGAACCTCTGAGCTCAAGCAATCCTCCTCCTTCAGCCACCAGAGTAGATAAGACTGCATGCAGACATGTGCCACCACAGCTGGCTCCTTTGACCTCAAATAAATGAAAATGGTGAAACTGATTTGTTAGACTGAACTAAAACCTTTAAGGTCATTACCTCAGAATTCAGTCTGACGACCCCTGACATTTTGATGATGGGAGCCATCAGACAGAAGTCCTTTCCTGTGAGCATCACAATCAAACTGCAGTTTTTTGTGGTTTTCTTTGAGACAGACTTTTGCTCTTGTTGCCCAGGCTGCAGTGCAATGGCACGATCTCGGCTCACCGAAACCTCTGCCTCCCAGGTTCAAGTGACTGTCCTGCCTCAGCCTCCCAAGTAGCTGGGATTACAGGAACCTGCCACCGCACCCAGCTAATTTTTGTATTTTTAGCAGAGACGGAGTTTCACTATGTCGGCCAGGTTGGTCTTCAATTCCTGACCTCAGGTGATCCGCCCGCCTGGGCCTCCCAAAGTGCTGGGATACAGGCGTGAGCCACTGCACCCGGCCCAAACTTCAGTTCTTTTGTTTGCTTTTGAGAAAGAGTCTCACTCTGTTGCCCAGGCTGGACAGCAATGGCGGTATCTCAGCTCAATGCAATCCCCACCTCTCAGGTTCAATCAATTATCCCACCTCAGCCTCCTGAGTAGCTGGAACTACAGGCACCCGTCATCACGCTCAACTATTACTTGTATTTTTGTAGAGACAGGGTTTCACCATGTTGGCCAGGCTGGTCTTGAATTCCTGACCTCAGGTGATCTGCCCTGAGGTCAGGAATTCAAGACCAGCCTGGCCAACACCTCAGCCTCCTAAAGTGCTGGGATTACAGGCACGAGCCACCACACCCAACCCAAACTTCAGTTTACAAGACAGTATGTGTTAACAATTCACCTGCAGATCCCAACTGACTTATCCAAAGAAAGTACTTACAAAGTCATCCTGAGAGCTTGTCTGGGGCTCGGAGCTGCTCCCTGCAGATTCAAGGTCTACAGGGTGTCTGTGAAATAAAACCCAACAGGTGTGTCAGGCACTAGTTTAACAAAGCCAGGAGACGGGGCGCAGCTGAATCCCTACAGACAAATCCCGCCCATGCGGTACAGCCACACTGAGTGTCCCCTAGGCTCCCTGAGAGGTCAGCTTTCCGTGACTATCTGCCAGACTCAACCCCAGCCCAATCAACGCAGCAGAGAGAAAGCCAATGGCCACGAGGAACAGCAAAAAGATCTGCCGGGCTCACCACACAAGCACCCTTGGAGACAGAAGCACTGCCGGGCCCGATTTTGAGGGAATAAACAAGCATGTGATGAAACATACTGTGCATCATCACTCATTTTTTTCAAGTTTCTATTCAGAGAATGGGACAATGGTATCACACCGGAAAAAACCCAAATCACTTCTGTGAGGCCGAACCAGTAAGGCCAGTTACAAAGCATTTTAAACATGCTAGTCTCTGGTAAATTTCCCAGCACAGAACAGAAATTCACGTTTGTTGGAAGAATGCGTCTGAGGAAGGGAGGGGCTCAGGACCAGAGGGGAGCTGAGAAGAAACGGCACACAGACAAAGGGAGGTATAAGATCACTCTATCTTCCTGGTCAGCCCATATTCCCGTGATGAAGCGCAAGTTCAGGCCTAAGACATTTCGACTGGGCACAAGTTTAAAAGCCAACAGGGAAAGAAAACCTTCCTTAATTAAGACCTTTTATTTTTATGGTTGAACAGAAATGACTCAGATACTTTTTAGGATATTTATACTTGAGAACATAAAATTCCAGACACTGTTGTAATTTAGGGGAAAAACAACTACAACAACAAACAAAAACTGTATTCCCAGATTCACGGTGCTCAAAACGTTAATTCAATCCAGGAAGCAAACTCCTCCCCCCGCTGCCCGCGAGCGGGCACAGAACTCAGCAGTAAGCTGCAGCAGCGGCTCGGCTCCCCAACAGCCGCTGGGGGACCTGGTGTCAGAACCTCCTGTCCCAGTGATACACAGCTGCTACAGTGACTTCAGTCACCAGTCAGAGAAACACACAGTAAGAATGCAGTAAAGACATACATTTCTTGCACATCAGAGCCTTCTTCAGCTGGAGGATCCCAAAAATGCAAAGCCACCTTCCAGAGTTTGATCTGTTGGTCCCACGAACGTCGACTATACTTCTTAAATTTATTAGGAGTCTTGGGATGAATGCCAGGTTGTCGAAGGTGTCTATGAGAGAAAGATTACTCTAGCACACGCCACTCACATTTCCACATTAGCTTGAAGACTAACCAAACTTTGAGATTAGTATTATTTTAAAAATTAGAGATCACCAGGCGTGGTGGCTCACGGCTATAATCCTAGCATTTTGAGAGGTCACGCCAAGATCACTTGAGCTCAGGAGAGTTCGAAAATGCCCTGGGCAACACACTGAGATCTCTTCTCTATTAGAAAAAAATCCAGCAGGGCCCAGGAAATTACTTGAGTTCAAGAATCTGAGACCAGCCTGGCCAACATGATGAAACGTCAACTCTACTAAAATTACCAAAAATTAGCCGGGCACGGTGGCTCATGCCTGGAGTCCCAGCTACTCGGGAGGCCGAGGCAGGAGAATTGCTTGAACCTGGGAGGCAGAGGTTGTGGTGAGCCGAGATCATGCCACTGCACTCCAGTCCTGGCAACAGAGTGAAACTCCATCTCAAAACAAAAACAAAAAACAAACAGGCCAAGCATGGTGGCTCATCTGAGGTCAAGAGTTTGAGGCCAGCCTGGCCAATATGGCAAAACCCGGTCTCTACTAAAAATACAAAAATTAGCCAAGCATAGTGGTGCTCGCCTGTAGTTCCAGTTACTCAGGAGGCTGAGGTAGGAAGATTACTTGAACCGGGGAGGCGGAAGTTGCAGTAAGCTGTGATTACAACACTGCGTTCCAGTCTGGGTGACACAGACTTGGTCTCAAAAACAAAAAACTTAAAAAAATAAATAAATAAAATAAAAATGAGTTTCTACAAAATGAGCAAAGTAATATATTAAAAAAGCACTAGCCACCAAGAACAGTGGCTCACGCTTTTAATGCCAGTACTTTCAGAGGACTACTCGAGGCCAGGAGTTTAAGACCAGCCTGGGCAACACAGGGAGACTCGATCTCTACATAAAATTAAAAATTTAGCCAGGTGTGGTGGCATGCACCAGTAGTGTCAGCTACTCAGGAGGCTGAGGTAAGAGGATTGCTTAAGGCCAGGAGTTTAAGACTACAGTGAGCCATGATGGCTAGGTGAGGTGGCTCATGCCTGTAATCCCTGCATTTTGGGAGAGTGAGACAGGCAGATCATGAAGTCAGGAGTTCAAGACCAGCCTGACTAATATGGTGAAACCCGTCTTTACTAAAAATACAAAAATTAGGCCGGGCACAGCCTGTAATCCCAGCACTTTGGGAGGCTGAGATGGGTGGATCACGAGGTCAGGAGTTCAAGACCGGTCTGGCCTACATGGTGAAAGCCCATCTCTATTTTTTAAATAAATAAATAAATAAATAATACAAAAATTAGTCTGGCATGGTGGTGCATGCCTGTAGTCCAAGCTACTCAGGGGGCTGAGACAGGAGAATCACTTTAACCCGTGAGGCAGAGGTGGCAGTAAGCCAAGATCACACCATGGCACTCCAGCCTGGGTGACAGAGTGAAACCCTGTCTCAATAAAATAAAATATACAGTCAGTCATGACATGCCACTGCACTTCAGCCTGGGTAACAGAGCAAGACTCCGTCAGGAGGGGAAAAAAAAAGCACCATCACACTGAATCTTACTATTCCTTTGCCATCTATATTCCATAAAAGTAAAAAAAAAAATTTTAAGAGACAAGCTCTCACACTCTGCAGCCCAGGCTAGAGTGCAGTAGTGTGATTAATGGTTCACTGCATGTAACCTTTAATTCCTGGCCTGAAGCAATCCTTCCACCTGTCTCCCAAGTAGCTAAGACTACAGGTGCAAGCCACGTGACCCGGCTAATTGTTAAATTTTTTGTAGAGATGGGGTCTCCCTATGTTGCCCAGGCTAGTCTCCTGGCCTCAAGTGGTCCTCCCACCTTGGCCTCCCAAAGTGCTGGCACCTATTTCAGAGGAGTAAATTTTAACCCAATCCCACCAAAACGTTCAGGGAAACACTAACACTTTCTTTGTACCCTTTTGTGTCTGTGTTTGAGGAAGCAGGGTAGGCAAGAACGTGCTACTTAAAGTAAACAGGGCAAGGCCATTTTTCTTTCACCAGTTAGAATTTTACAGTCTTTAACTTGAACTTCATTTTTTCCCCAACATGTATTTTAATAATTTGAGTCTATAAGACTGCTGACCCCTAAGAAATAAAATGCTACCTAGCTTTCGAAATCATGAAAAGGATTTTTAGTTTTTCAGTTGCCACCCATTCTTTATGTCATAAACCCCAGTAAGTCTCTCATAAATAGCTCTTAGCAGGTGTGAACTGTCCCCAGCACCATCTGTTCTACCCAATCTAAGCAACTCTTTAAGAAATGCAATGCTACGCCCCGTGGCTGGTTCAAGACGTGCCACTGAGACCAGACTACCTCGGGACTTCTTTAATGTAACGATCGTAGGCGATTGTGTTCTTCCCATAGTTGATCTGCTTCTGTCTCCTCATCAGGACACTTTCATCTGTCTCAAAGTCAGCGGGCACAGTAGACACAGACTCCTTTGAATCAGAACTGAAACAACAAGATTAACAGAATACGCCCTGTAATTAAGATCCCCACATAAGGTAAGTCAAAAAAATGTCAAAACACAGTAATGGAGGATTCATTCCACATTCCCAACCATATTAATCCTAAACAGTCCAGAGACTCTGTATCTCCGAGAATTTAGTACACAAGAGACACAGGATTTCAAATCAATGAAGAATGTATTAATAAATTCTACTGCAACAATCAGCATTTCTGACAGTCACAACTTTTTTTAAAAACAAATTACAGGTCTGTCAAATTAGAAAATAAATATTTATACAGCCTTTACCTTCCTGATGATGATTTTCTCTCTCTTCCAAAGTCATTTATGAGGAGTTTCCTTTTATATCTGAGAGCAAAATAAATATTGCTGTTTTTAAAAAAGGTATTAAAATAAAGCAACCAGGTCTGAGGAAGCTCGATCCTGGTACCCTCAGGCACACCATCTTATGTAATGCAGAAGCTCCCTGGGCCAAAAGAAGTCCTTGTTAGGTTCAGTTTAAGTACTGAGATCCACACAACAAAAAACTGTATCCCCTTAACTTGGCGGCCTCAAAAAAAGAAAGAAAAAGAAAACATAAATTCAAATAAATTTTTATTTTAAAAACACCAGTTACTAACGGGACCCGTATGCCTACTGGGCACTGCACACCTCCCATCTTGGAGACCAGGCGTGCCCCCTCTGTCTTGTTCCCCAGGAACTTCATGAACCATCTGCTTTTACTGCAGTCATTACCCCAGATGAGAAAGACTGGTTTCAGGTATGATGAAAATCCATTTTTAAATCCTCACACTGCCAGTTTGTAGTCTGTTACTCCCCTTAAAGTATAGTAAGCTGACTTCTCATACCCCTCTTGCTGTTGGGAAGTAAGCTGGTCTGCTCTGTGACGGCTCACCAAAGGGCCAGGAGGTTAAATCACACAGGTCGCACTAAATCCGCAGCTTTGGCGGGGCCTAGTGGCTCCGTCTCATAATCCCAGCACTTTGGAGTCCGAGGCAGGTGGATCACCCCAGGTCAGGAGTTTGAGACCAGCCTGGCCAACATGGTGAAACCCCACCTCTACTAAAAATACAAAAATTAGCTGACATGGTGGCATGCGCCTGTAACTTGGGAGGCGGCTGAGGCAGGAGAATCGTTTGAATCTGAGAGGCAGAGGTTGCATTGACCTGAGATCGCGGCACTGCACCCCAGTTTGGGCAACAAAGCAAGACTCTCTCAAATAAATAAATAAATAAAAATAAAAGCCGCAGCTTTCCACCACAGAAGGTATGATCAGCAGAGTCCAAACAGTGCTGTTTTCCAAAACAGGACAATTTTCAGGCACAGGCCCATGAGCTTTCTGAAGAACAAATAGGGTCCACCCACAGGACAGTCTAGACAGGTGGAACCTGCCTGCATAAGAGCTGCAGATAGTCCCCGACAAGGGGTGACCTGAGGGAACAACTAGGCTATAGGTGTGCAAGAACTGTTCTGAGACTTGTGAATGCAGCACAAATTATACAGGTTAAGTCAGAAACTAATTTATAGCTGAGAAAGTCAAGAGCTACATAAATACGGCAATTCACTAAGACCTATGTAAATACAACTAAAAACACTGGTTCACATCTGTGAACTCCTAGTTCATTTTTTCCACCCAAGCAAACTGCCCAGCAGTTTGCTTTGGTACCAGAAGAAATGACAAATAATTCCTCCAAATGTTCAATAGCCAATTCCCATATATTCCTGTCCCTTTTCAAAGGAGGCAGCCATAAATACCACCCCTGGCTGCCAAGATGAGAACGGGTGGTCTAGTTATGATTCCACGGCTGATACTCAACACATTTTCCTCACGAGACCGTTTGTTCATCAGCCACTTGTTAGCTAAAATTACCTTGTAAAATACTTCGACTAGGCGGGGCATGGTGGCTTGCCCTGTAATCCCAGCACTTTGGGAGGCCAAGGCGGGTGGATCACGAGGTCAAGACCATCCCGGCCAAAATGGCAAACCCCATCTCAACTAAAAATATGAAAATTAGCTGGAAATGGTAGCACATGCCTGTAGTCCCAGCTACTCGGTCAGCTGGGGCAGGAGAATCAATCGCTTGAGCCTGGGAGGCGAAGGTTGCAGTGAGCTGAGATCTCGCCACTGCCCTCCAGCCTGGCAACAGAGCAAGACTCCACCTCAAAAAACAAAAAAACTTCAACTAAATATGAGCCACTTTTTTAAACTGGGTTTGAATACACCCAGTCCATGCAACTAGGTCTGAGTTACAAAACTCATCAAAAGACAAAGGACTGATAATATAGTCAAGGGAGATTAAACAGTGGTTAAGGATGCATTATCTGAATGATAGTGGGTCAACAAAGAGGAAGTAACTTACAGTTAGTGAGAACTTGGATACACACAACAATCTTGTGTACAACTGCAAGAGGCTCACAGAATCCAAGCTCGAGGCCTCTCCTGGAATGCTGGCGCTTCTGAGCTGCACAACCTGAGCCAGAGGTCAGTCAGCACATTCCTTCATCTGGAGAGCACTCCACCCACTGTGCTGGGTTGTGTTAGCAGAGCACACAGAAGGTAGGCGGTAACAAAAGACTGTAGAAAGTTCCTTCTCGTCTTGCAGCCTGCGATGCCACCGCTGTACACCTACTTCCACTCTCAGAAGGGTTACCACCTAAGACAGTCGTCTTCAAACTTCAGAGTAGACTCACCTGGACGGCTTTTCACAGGACGGCCAGGCCGCATCCCATCAGCAGGCCCAGGGAAGGGTCTGAGAACCCGTATTCCTAACAATTTCCCAGGAAATGCTGATGCATTCGGGCCGGAGCCCAGACCTTTGGGAACCACTATTCTAAGACATATGTAACGTGTGACTGAAAACACCACAGATGAGCACTTCAAAGTGGTCCAAAATGTGTACCTTGCAATTTCTTTGTTAACGCTGGTCCTCATTTCATCTTCTTCAACGGCACTTGCCCAATCAGAACATCTGGATCGGGGTTTAGGGCCTTCAGGAGTGGTAAAGCTGCAACAGAACGAAAGTGCTACTGAACCATGACACAACCTTGTTTCCTTCCAAACAGTGTGTCCGGAAATATTCAAGGCTGGTAGGGAACAGTGGCTGATGCCTGTGATACCATCACTTTCAAACACTGAGGTAGGAGGATCACTTGAGCCCAGGAGTTCAAGACCAGCATGGGCAACATAGTGATACCTCATCTCTACCCCTACCCGAAAAATTAAAAGGATTATATCAATGAACTATGTGTATCAAGCCATGCGAAACTAGAGTTTAGCAGGAGAAAGGCAAACTAGATGGAGAAATAACATATCAGCTTAATCTTATCTACCCAGGGCTGTCTAAACAGAATGTAAGTCATGGAGTTCCTCGGCAGTGTGTCCACTGTGTTTGGGGTGTAATAAAACCAATTAAAATTTAGTCTTATAAAGAAATTATGGCCGGGCGCAGTAGCTCAAGCCTGTAATCCCAGCACTTTGGGAGGCCGAGGCGGGTGGATCACAAGGTCAAGAGATCGAGACCATCCTGGTCAACATGGTGAAACCCCATCTCTACTAAAAATATAAAAAATTAGCTGGGCATGGTGGCGCGTGCCTGTAATCCCAGCTACTCGGGAGGCGGAGGCAGGAGAATTGCCTGAACCCAGGAGGCGGAGGTTGCGGTGAGCCGAGATCGCGCCATTGCACTCCAGCCTGGGTGACAACAGCAAGACTCCGTCTCAAAAAAAAAAAAGGAAATTATGATTCCTTTTGAGTGTCTACACTTCCATAGTCCAAGGCTATCACATGGCTAAAATCAAGTTATTTGGTTTATCTGTGGTAGATGTTTATAAAGTCAACTCATCAGCCATTAAAATGGAGTTTTTTGTTTTTTTTTTTGAGATGGAGTCTTGTTCTCTGTCACCCAGGCTAGAGTGCAGTAGTGCCATCTCAGTTCACCACAACCTCTGCTTCCCAGGTTCAAGCGATTCTCCTGCCTCAGCCTCTTGAGTAGCTGGGATTACAGGCACCCGCCACTGCGCCCAGCTAATTTTTGTATTTTTTAGTAAAGACGAGGTTTCACTATCTGAGCCAGGCTGGTCTCAAACTCCCGACCTCGTGATCCACCCACCTCAGCCTCCCAAAGTACTGGGATTACAGGCATGAGCCACCATGCCCGGCCAAGATGGAGATTTGCTTCCAATTTCTGCAGTGCGTGTGGCAGTCAGAAAACCCCCATCGAGTTTTCAGCTTCAGCTCTGGCATTTCTACAGGCTAACCTTATCTGACTGATCCGACATCTAGCCTGATGCTGGAGCTCATGAGTTTGACTCGGAAGTTTGGAGAACAGGGTTTCCCATCTAGCGTTTCATTTGTCCCGATGCCATTAGTCCCAGTTTGAAGTCTTTACCAATGTCAGTGTTGACAAGATTGTGACAATATTGCCTTTCATAAAACTGAGGACCAAAGAATTCCATCATTCCAACAAAGCCTGAGTTTCATAGATTGTGGGCACGTCTAGACGGAGATACGTGCATGCTTGGTGGTGCAGAGAAGCTACTCACTTCCACCAACCTCATGCTCCCCCCTGGCTGGCCATACAGAGGGATGTGCTGTCATACTGAGAAGGCTCTGCAAGATGAATTTCTAATTGAAGCTCACTATCTCAGGTGGGTGTATCTGCTGTATACTTCCAAGCCTGTATCCATATCATAAAAGTGGAGGTCTGGCATTCTTCCGGGTTATATGGCCAATGTAGACTCCTCCATCTGAAGGGAGGCTGAGGCAGAGAACTGCTTGAACCCAGGAGGTGGAGGTTGCAGATGCAAGAATTTTGCAGAAACATCTATGCCAAACAGTAGGATCCTGCACTTGCCAAATGTCTGCCTCCTTCTGTTCTGCACTGATTTTTTTTTTTTTTTTTTTTGAGATGGAGTTTTGCTCTTATTCCCCAGGCTGGAGTGCAATGGCACGATCTCAGCTCACCGCAACCTCTGCCTCCAGGGTTCAAGTGATTCTCCTGCCTCAGCCTCCCGAGTAGCTGGGATTACAGGCATGTGCCACTACGCCTGGCTAATTTTGTATTTTTAGTAGATAGAGGGTTTCTCCATGTTGGTCAGGCTGGTCTCAAACTCCCGACCTCAGGTGATCCGCCCACCTCAGCCTACCAAAGTGCTGGGATTACAGGCAAGAGCCACCACACCCAGCCTGCATTAACCCATTCTAATTTCTATTAAGTGTGAGAATTATCTTCAGTTCTCTCTCCATTATCATTCATAATAAAATTACTGACCCACTGACTAGTTGAGAAATGACTGATGCTGAAGAAATGGTATTCTAATGGCAGGGCGGGTGGCTCACCTGAGGTCAGGTGTTCAAGACCAGCCTGGCCATCATAGTGAAACCCCATCTTTAAAAAAAAAAAAGGGAGAAATGGTATTCTATTGGTAAGGCTTATCACCAAATGTCTGATAATGAAGCAAGCTACCAGAAACTTCTCTAGGCCACGCCAGGAATGTTTTGATTTGACCACGGATGTAGCACATACCAAAATCACTGAGACTTTTGCAAAATTAAGCTACTTGTTTTATTTCGCCGGATATCATGGGAGAGTCTTTAACTAGTTCTGAATTATTTGTAAGTCTGAGTACTTCGTAGAATGGTAACGCAGGGACAGCTGACCCCTTCTCACCATGGTGCAAGTCTTTACTGAGATTGGGTATAGTACTGAGGGATAACACTCCTGATTTATCCCATGCTGACTGTCTAGAGCAAACTGTGTATTCTCTTTGTGAATGGTCCTGTAACGTGTATGAACACGTTTCTGGGTGCCTTAGAAGTTGTGTTTTGGAGCAGTTTTGAATAAAAATGTTGAAACTTCATCTCCAAAATGAAACGTACAGCCAGGCATGGCAGGGCATGGCATAGTCCCAGCTCTGTGGGAGGCCCAGGCAGCAGAGTCACTCCAGCCAGGAGGTCAAGGCTACATGAGCCACGATCCTGGCACTGCACTCCAGTCTGGGCAACAGGGCAAGACCCTATCTCAAAACATATAAATATAGTTGCAGGGGATGGGGGTTCAAACTTGTAATCCCAGCACTTTGGGAGGTTGAGGTGGGTGGATCACCTCAGGTAAGGAATTCCAGCTACTTGGGAGGCTGAGACAGGAGAAGTGCTTGAACCCCAGAGGCACAGGCTGCATTGCACCACTGCACTCCAGCCTGGAATGAGATTGTGCCACTGCACTCCAGCCTGCACAAGAGCGAGAAAGACTCCATCTCAAAAAACTAAATGAAATAATGAATAATACATAACACAGAAGAGCTAACATGCACATTTAGCTTTTAGGTGCATGTAGTAATTCAGAATGTTATGCACACTACAATTACAATGTATACAGAGTACATGCTGGAGTCCCTGCTGCATTAGGACTCTGTCTACTGGCAAAGTACTCCCTATGCTTGGGTTAACCAAATCCAGGAGCTCCATTCCATCTCAAGCTCAAGGAAGTCTTCAGTCAAGATCAGGAAATTTGCGGCCAGGTGCAGTGGCTCACGCCTGTAATCCTAGCACTTTGGGAGACTGAGGCCGGTGACCTGCCCGAGCTCAGGAGTTCAAGGCCAGCCAGGGCGAAATGGTGAAACCCCATCTCTACTAAAATACAAAAAATTAGCGGGGAGTGATAGCGCGTCTGTAATCCCTGCTACTGGGGAGGCTGAGAGAGGAGAATCCCTTGGACCCAGGAGGAAGTTGCAGTTAGCTGAGATCGAGCATTGCACTCCAAACTGGGGGACAGAGCAAGACCCCTAAAAGAAATTAAATAAAGAGATAAATAATAGTCTGGGCATGGTGGCTCACGCCTGTAATCCCAGCACTTTGGGAGGCAGAGGTAGGTGGATCACCTGAGGTCAGGAGTTCAACAAGACCAGCATGGCCAACATGGTGAAACTCCGTTGCTACTAAAAACACAAAAATTAGCTGGATGTGATGGTAGGCAACTACATAATCCCAGCTACTCAGGAGGCTGAGACAGGCCTGCTTGAACTCGGGAGGCGGAGGCTGCAGTGAGCCAAGATTACGCCACTGCACTCCAGCCCAGGTGTCAGCGCAAGACTCCGTCTCAAAAATAAATAAATAAATAAATAAAGTAAATATAATCAGGACATTTGAAAGCCTAAGGCTTGATGTCCTAAATTCTGGCAGTTCAAATTGATGTTATCTGTTATTTATGTATCAGACATAAACTCACATTCTTATTTTTCCACCTCATTTTTCTGTTGATCACTACTTGATATTAAAACTAGATATTGGGGCTGGGCGCGGTGGCTCAAGCCTGTAATCCCAGCACTTTGGGAGGCCGAGGCGGGTGGATCAAGAGGTCAAGAGATCGAGACCATCCTGGTCAACATGGTGAAACCCCGTCTCTACTAAATATACAAAAAATTAGCTGGGCGTGGTGGCGCGTGCCTGTCGTCCCAGCTACTCAGGAGGCTGAGGCGGGAGAATCGCTTGAACCCAGGAGGCGGAGGCTGCGGTGAGCCGAGATCGCACCATTGCACTCCAGCCTGGGTAACAAGAATGAAACTCCGTCTCAAAAAAAAAAAAAAACAAAAACCAACAACTAGATATTGGGAGCCCTGGTGGCTCTGGCCGGTTGTCCTGGCGCTTGAGGAGGTGAGGCTATGAGTTCAAGGCCAACCTGAGCAATGTAACAAGCTCTCATTAACCAAAAAAGAAAAAAAACTAGATACTGGGCCTGGTGCAGTGGCTCGCACCTATAATCCCAGCACTTTGGGAGGCTGAAGTAGGCGGATCACAAGGTCAGGAGATTCAGACCATCCTGGCTAACACAGTGAAACCCAATCTCTAGTAAAAATACAAAAAATTAACCAGGCATGGTGGCAGATGCCTATAGTCCCAGCTACTCGGGAGGCTGAGGTAGGAGAATTGCTTGAACTTGGAAGGCCAAGGTTGCAGTGAGCCGAGATCAGGCCACTGCACTCCAGCCTGGGTGACAGAGTCAGATTTCATCTCAAAAAAATAAAATGAGTTGAGAGGGGAGGGACCGGAAAAAAAATTAAATAAACAAATAAAATGAATAAAACTAGATACTAACTTTAACTACAAGTAAGCAGCATATTTTAGCTGCAAACCAAATGCTGTGCTTTGAAGATGCAAATGCAGTAACAAATCTTATGTACTTATCATTTCTTCCCTTATAGTCACACAACTCAAAGCAACTTCAACTGTATTTCTAAAGTAAATTTCCAGATTCTAAAACTGACAGAAAGGTATGAAACCAACTTAGGTAGTTAACTGAAAATTAAACTGACTCAACTGAGGCTCATCCAGAATTGGACACAAGCACCCTCACTAGTGTATCAACAGCTTCAAGTCTGGGTGTCTCAGCATAATAAATTCCTGAACTCCAGGGATAAATTAGAGTGTGTATGTGAATGAAGTAGATACAGTGACAATCTACCCTATCTTGGGACAACAAAGCCTGTTTTGCACACTAAGCTAACCTTCCCAAGGGAGTACCTTCTAGATCTTACCCATCAATGAGCTGGCTCTATCTGGCAGGGGCCTCCAAGCATTCTCCAGCACAAACACCAACTGCAAAGGCCCTAGGACAGAAGCATTCCTACCGTTGGAGGAATGAGGATACCAAGAACTTCCATAACTCTAGAGCACTGTAAGGATTTAACTTTCTTTTTCCCCCCGAACGCTTCATGAATTTGAGTGTCATCCTTGCGCAGAGGCCATGCTAACCTTCTCTGTATCGCTCCAATTTTAGTATATGTGCGGCCTAATCGAGCACTAACCTTTCTTTTTTTTGAGACAGAGTCTCGCTCTGTCACCCAGGCTGGAGTGCAGTGCAGTGGCATGTTCTCAGCTCACTGCAACCTCTGCCTCACTGGTTCAAGCAATTCTCTGCGTCAGCCTCCAGAGTAGCTGGGATTACAGGTGCCCGCCACCACATTCGGCTAATTTTTTTTGTGTGTGTATATATATATGTATACACATATATATATCTTTTTTAGTAGAAACAGGGATTCACCATGTTGGCCAGACTGGTTTGAATTCCTGACCTCATGCTGCAGCCATCTCGGCCTCCTGAAGTGCTGGGATTACAGGCGTTAACCACCGCAGCCAACTGGGATTTAACCTTTTTATCTTCAGCTAAATGAGACCTCTGGAGAGTTCAGAGCTCGACCTCAGTAAGGTTTGACTACCTCCCCTTCATACATGGCCCTTGGACCTCTTCTGTACCCAGCCGTAGGGTCTTTAAATATCTGCACATGCTGGTAACTCGTTGTGCCTGAAGACGCCTCCCGATGTAGACTCCTGCTTACTAACCTTCCTGACACCTCCCTGATTCTCTAAGCACCTTCTCAGGCTCCTGATTTCCCAGGCCTGGAGGCTCCAGCCCATCATCTCTATCTTGGCAAAGAGTCCCACAATCAAGTGTTCAGACCTACAGACTTCAGTTATTCTTGCCTCTTTCCTGTATAAACCAAAAAGTGCCTGAGACAGTTCTCAGTTTAGTAATGTTAAGGATGTGCCTGGAAAAACACAAAATCACAGAAACAGTTTATAGTCTGTGCCTTTCTCCAAAGAGGATAGTGAGGGCTCCAACATTTAAGAGAAAAATAGACCGGGCACAGTGGCCCACACCTGTAATCCCAGCACTTTGGGAGGCCGAGGCAGGCAGATCACAAGGTCAGGAGTTTGAGACCAGCCTGGCCAACACGATTAAACTCCGTCTCTACTAAAAATACAAAAGTCAGCCAGGGCTGGTGGTGCACACCTGTAATCCCTGCTACTTAGGAGGCTGAGGCAGGAGAATTACTTGAATCCGGGAGGCAGAGGTTGCAGTGAGCCAAGACCTCACCATTGCACACTGTCTGGGCGACAGAGCAAGATTCCATCTCAAAAAGAAAAAAGAAAATAAAGAAAAGTAGGTTGAAGGAGAAGGGAGGAGAGCACAGTAATCACGTGTTCCAAGAGAAAAGGAGCAGCTCGGGGAATAGTCAATTATTTATTTCCGTAAATCGGCACTTAAGGTGAACAGTTTTAACCTTTCACCTGTAGGCACCTGCTCAGAACAAAAGGAAAGGTAAAGGCAGCTTCTTGCAGGACTCGGCCTTCAGCTCAGCTTTTTCCTTCTGGCACGTTTGGGTCCGAGTCTTCCCTTCCTCTCGGCCTCCCATCCCCTCCTCCCGGCAGCTCCCCCGGTCCAGCCTTCCTAAGTCTGTCCTGAACCACGCAGTCCTCACCCTCACGGCCCCAAGTCCCCGTACCCTTTGAGTAACAGCCACAACGAGCCCCGGCGCGGGCCGGGCCCCCATCCCCACACGAGGGTGCGTCCTTAGCGTGCGGACCCCCTCGCTCCATCCCCGTCCACACAAAGCCCTAGAGAGGCGTCCTCCACCGCAGCCCCGAAAAGCCCAGCGCCGGGACCGCCGGCACCCCCGCACCCAGCACCGGCACTGCCCGGCGCCCCCGCACCCAGCA
>CM052650.1:1183923-1247064 GCA_028533165.1 Leontopithecus rosalia
ATCGGCACTGCCCAGCACCCCCCGCACCCAGCACCGGCACTGCCCAGCACCCCCCGCACCCAGCATCGGCACTGCCCGGACCCTCCCGCACCCAGCATCGGCACTGCCCGAGCCCTCCCGCACCCAGCATCGGCACTGCCCAGCACCCCCCGCACCCAGCACCGGCACTGCCCGGGCCCTCCCGCCGCTCACACCTCCACCTGCAGCCCACACCACCCGCAGGGTCAACCCGCCGGCTCGCGCCGCCTCGGACCCCGCTGCCCCGACTTCCCCGCGCTCTCGAGGCTCGTCCGCGACCCCGACCTCCCCCGGAGCACAGCACAGGCGGGGCCGCCGCCGGCTCAGCTGCCCCCCCCGGGCGGCGCCTCCCGCCCCAGCCGAGGGCCGCGCGGAAACGAAGGCGAAGGGACGCAGGGCGCCGGCCTGACCGAGCCCCACGTCGCGGCAGCGCGACGAGGTCCCGGAGCCCGCGGCCCCGTCACGGGCCCGCCGCGCCCCGACCCCCGGGTCCCGCGCCCACCTCTCGGGTCTGCGCCCGGCGCCGCCGTGCTCGGCCTCCTCCGCGTCCTCGCGCCTCCAGCGCCGGCGGTCGGCTCTGCGCTTCCGTCCGAGGCTCCATCGCGCGTGGGGCGGCGGGCTGCGGGGAGGGACGCGGTCGGCAGGTCCGGGACGGCCGCCCGACCCCCACCCCGCGGGGCACGCGCTCCCTCGCCCCCCTCGCGGCCCGGCCTCACCTGGCGTCGCCGTCGCGGCGGCTCGGGCACCGGGGCGGGCTTCGCGGGCGGCAGGCCATGGCGGCACGGGCCGGGCGCGCACGGAAGGGCAGGCCCGGGGCTGAGACGGAACAGGGCGCCCGCGCCGGCGCTCACGGGCTCCCGGCCCCGCCCCCAACCGCCTTTATGTGGGCGCCAGGCCCCGCCCCTCGGCCTCCCGCGCGCGCGTCGGGCGAGACCATCGGGCCACGCCGCAGGGGTCCGCCCGGCTGCGCGCGCCTCGCGGGCCGACTGGAGCTGGGCCCAGGCGTTAGGATCGCGGGCCGCCGCGAGGCCGGACTGCCCGGCGCTCGGCTCGGGAGGCGGATGCGCGCCGCAGGATGAGGAGAGCCCTGAGGGAAAAGTTGCCTCCCACCCCTGGCATTGAGGCGGCCCCGGCGACGCAGATAGGTCGCGCCTCGGCGGGCGGGGCAGCTTTGGCGGGAGATTCCGCCGGGCGCTGCGCGGCGCAGGTCGTGGGGGGAGGGCACGCGGCGCGTTTCTCAGCCTGGGTCGTGGCACATCTCCCATTGGTCCCCCCTGGGTGGAGCGCGTCTCCGATTGGCCGATAGACGGGGGGGCGTGTCTGCGCATTGGCGGGAACTGGGAACTCACAACACGGAACCCGGAAGGCGCGGCCCGCGGCCGGTACTGGCTGCTCCCGTGGCCCCGTGGCCGCCGCGGGCCCCGTGCGCGCGGAGTATTATTTGAGCCGCTGGAAGTTTTGGAGTAACTTTTCGGGCAGCGACACTTGACCTCTGCACTGAGTGTCAGCGGCGCCGCTGCCCCGGTCGTTGGCCGCTCCCGGCAAACCGCTAGGTCCCCGCTGCCTCCTGCCCGCCTGACGCTCCCCCTCTCCGCCCGGAGGTGACTGGGCCTGAAGCCGCCCTGGCTCGGCGGGGAGGCGCCAGCGGGGGCGAGGTCCTGCCGGTCCGCCCCGGGCGTCCCGCTTCCCCGCCGTCACGGCGGCAGCTGGGCCCGCGACCTGGCCAGATGGGACCCCGGCAGGGACTCACAGGCGCCTGGGAACAGGCGCCCCAGATTCCCGCTGCGGAAAACGCGAGGGACGCAGGGCACAGTGGAGCCGGCCGGGCCCCGGGATGCCCGGGACGCAGGGCACAGTGGAGCCGGCCGGGCCCCGGGATGCCCGGGACGCAGGGCACAGTGGAGCCGGCCGGGCCCCGGGATGCCCGGGACGCAGGGCACAGTGGAGCCGGCCGGGCCCAGGAGGCTGAGCCCCGGGATGCCTGGGGTCCCTCTAAGGCCTGGCACCTCTGCGGGGCCCAGCGCTTGCACCTGCTGCCCTCTGAGCTGTGCCTTTGGTGCGCCCACCGCCCCCCTCCTTTTAAACTCGAAGAGTCACCCTCAGACTAGGACCAACACCCTGTCCCCTGCCTCCCCCCCGCATCCCATAACCCTCAACACTGTAAACTAAAAATCCTAAGCCCCCAACAACCGAATGCACCCTGCTGTGGCCAAGGGGACACCGGTGGCAATAAGATACCAAGTCATGAATGGCCCCTAAGGTCATGCCAGGCAAGGGTTAGGTCACAGGCCCTATGCTTAAACTGTATTCTGCCACTCCGTTTTCTTGTTTTTCTTTTGGAGACATGGTCTAGCTCTGCTGCCCAGGCTGGAGTGCAGTGGCACGACCTCAGCTCACTGCAACCTCGGCCTCCCAGTTCAAGTGATTCTCCTGCCTCAGCCTCCCAAGTAGCTGGGATTACAGCCATGTGCCACCACACCGGGTTAATGTTTTGTATTTTTAGTAGAAACGGGGTTTCTCCATGTTGGTCAGGCTGGTCTCGAACTCCGGACCTCAGGTGATCCGCCCACCTCAGCTTCCCAAAGTGCTGTGATAACAGGTGTGAGCCGGCCCACCCAGCCCGTTTTTCTTTTTCTCTAGTAGCTCAATAGGCACCTTGGGCAGTACCTGATAGCCTGGCTAATGTGGTGAAACCCTGTCTCTACTGAAAATATAAGAATTAGCCGGGTGTGGTGGTGCACACCTGTAATCCCAGCTACTCCGGAGGCTACGGCGAAGAATCGCTTGAACCCAGTAGGCAGAGGTTGTACTGAGCTGAGGTCAGGCCATTGCACTGCAGCCTGGGTGACAGAGCAAGGCTGTCTCAAAAAAAAAAAAAAAAAAAGCAGTGCCTGGTATTCTTTTGTGCATGCAAAATACCAGTGAAAGCGCCACGCTGGAAAGAATCTGAAGCCACTCAGCACAGAAAACCCAAGTCCACTTGTATCTTTCAACAGGATTAGGTATACTACTTCCCCAAAAACCGTCCTGTGGGTCGAGAAGCAGAATGGGAAACAGCGGCCAGCATTCACCGTTCCAATTGCTGGGGTGCTCCCCCACGGGCCCAGTGCTGTCGGGAACCCAGGGTGCTTGGCTGGCAATTCCTGGGCCACCCTGATACACAGTGAGGTCAGAGACAGCCTGGCGTTCCTACAGACGCAGCTGCAAGCGCAAGTCAACCCAAAGGGCTACTCACTCCTCGGCTACCCATGTGTCCCCACATCACATCCTGAATCTGGAAGCGGCCACAGCAGCAACCACAGTGATGTCCCCCCCAGGACGTGTCTCTGCAAGAGGCTTGGGACCTGGGGGGATCAATCGGTCACTGCCCCTTCCGCCCTGCTTCTGCAGATGACACTGGGTGGGGGTTCTGGAGACCCCAGAGTCCCCAGCTAGGAATCAGAGGGGAAGGTGCCTGCTGCACCTGCCTCCCAACCAATGAGCTTTTTCCTCCTTATGCTGAACAAGGCAGGCGACGCGCACAATTCCACCTACGTTGGCTTCTCCAACACCCCCAGGCCACTCTCCAACTATTACAAAAGCATGGTTTTAGCATCAGGCCACACATAACACGGCGTATCACTTCAGACCAAATTTTATTTTATTTTATTTTGAGACGGAGTTTCGCTGTTGTTACACCGGCTGGAGTGCAATCACGCGATCTCGGCTCACCGCATCCTCCGCCTCCTGGGTTCAGGCAATTCTCCAAAGTGCTGGGATGACAGGCCACCTCGCCCAGCCCCAGACCAAATTTGACTAACTACAGTGTCATTTGGCTACAATAGGTTTGTCTTTATAAAACTAACTTCTTTTGTAGTAAAACCACCAACCCACTGACCCTCTTTAGCAGCCCTTAAAACTCACCAGCACAGCTGGGTCTGGCTCCTGGCCACGAAGCTCCTGGCTCCGTGGCCCCTGCTGCCTTCACCTTCTGAGTGCCCCAGGAAGCCTCCCAAATCCTGGGGATCAGGCCATCTGAGTCCATCACCTCTGCTGGAATCAGCCATGCCCAGGGCGGCAGGTGTGAGCCACTCCAGTAACCACACCTGTGTCAGGGCTGTGCCCTGGGGCCTGGACAACGCCTCCGCCTCCACCTGCCCCTCCCCTTGAACGATCAGGAACCAGGCAAGACGCTCAGCAGAGCCTCCACCACAGTGGGGGTGCATACCCTTCTGAGCCCGGTAGGCCCTAGGGGACTGGGTAGCCTGTGCAGGATGCCTTGTGGGCTTGTGTTCTGGATGTCACTGTGACACTTTGGTCCTCAGCTCAAACTCCCACCCCTACCCAGGAGTCTGAGGCCTCCACCTTCCCTGGACTTCTGGGGGCAGCAGAAGGCACAAGGACAGGGTGAGAACCCCTGGGGGGACAGCCCCACCAGTGACGGCACTCTGGCCTGGCCTGCCACACCACCCAGGAATGGCCCCACAGTGCCAAAGCCACCAGGAAGCCCCACGGCTGCTCCCACACCAGAGCCATGCCCTGTTCTCCACCCCACCCTCAGGACATACCCAGGGATCTCCAGGCAGCCAAGGGCCAGCTCCAGGACAGAGTGGGAGAATGCCGATCTGGGTCTAGCATGTAAATGAGGGCAGGTTTGCTCCAGAGAATTAAGGCAAGTGGTCCAGGTGAGGACCACTGGAGCAGACCAGGGGTCTCCAAGGAATGGCCTGGGGGCAAATGCTGTGTTGTGTGTGTGCAATATCTGCCCCTACCTGCAGGAAGGGGACAGGAGGGAGGCAAAGAGGAGGTACCGAAGGCTTGTCCCCTGGCTGCCAAGAAGGGTGGGGTGTGTTCATGAGGATTGCTTTTAACACAAAGTCCTCAGCCTTCTGCAGACCCAGGGCAGAGGCGAGTTGCTACAGATCAAGTGCTTTAGGTAGAGCCCTTTGCCACCCCGTCCCCACCCTGTGGCTGGGGGAACAGAGTCACCAGGATCCTCAGGGCTGCAGCCCACTCAGCGTACGGTGCACACATCCAGGATACAGAAGCGTGCGCGGCAGGTGGGGCAGGGCACGCGGCTGGCTAGCCAGGTGTCAGGGCGCAGGGGGTCCTGGCGGCTAGCAAACCACCTGCCCATGCAAGTGAGGCACCACATGGGTCGGCAGTAGCACTGCTGGCACTCGCCCACTGCCGCCTCCTGGCAGGTCTTCACCAGCTTCACGCTGGCGCGTGTCTGCATGCAGCCTATGCAGGCCTCCAGCTCCTGCGAGCAGGCAGAGCGTCACAGGAGCCCAAGCAGACGCCCATGGGCACCCACCCATCTGCTGGGCCCTGGCCCCTACCTGGCTGTTGGGCACTGAGTAGGTGGGGTTGACCTCTACCACGGAGGCAAATGTCTCCAGGAACAGGTCGCTCAGGCTCTGGTGGATGACCACGTGGACCGCACTGCAGACGGGTGCCCGGAGCTTCTCACACAGCTCCCCATACTCATTGGAGTTCAGCCTGCAGGGAGGAGAGCTGCTGGGCCCTCTGCAGGGCAAAGGGGGAAGGGAGAGGGAGGCCGCCCCCCAAGGAATGACAAGGCAGCTGTTGCACCAGGACCAACCAGGAGAGGCGGCCCTAAGGCCAGAGCCCAGAGACCCAGTGCCAGATGGCCCAGGCTGGGCAGGGAGCAGACCAGGGAGCAAGGCAGCTGTCCAGTCTACGGACTGCACTGTCCCAAGTGCTCCCCAAGAATCTAGGGGAGGTGGCTCTGGGGAGAGTGGAAGGGAAGACCAAGAGTGCAGGGGGGCCTGAGGGAGGGCCCCGTGACTGGTGTCACGCAGGCCAACACCTCCCAGGGGGCTCTGGCCTGACACGTCCCCTCCACCCTCCTCAGCCACTCCGGCACCACACTCTTACCGAATGTCGAAGGCCTGCACTGCAGGGTTGGCACTGGCCACTCGGATGGTCAGGAGCTGCACGGGCAGGCTGGAGTCTGGCGAGAGCTCGTGCTGTCGGGACTCTGTCACAGTCAGGTGCACGTCCTGCTGCTGGGCCACATGTACTCGGTAGACAGTCACCTTCATTACCCACGTGTCTGTCACAATCACACGGGCACCAGGTGCGCCGGTGGCAAACTTGTCAATCCGCCGGAACTCAGTGTTGATGGAGGAGGCGACACCCTGCCAGCCCGATTGTGGGAGGGCGTAGAGCGCCAGGGTGCGTGCCAGTGGGTGGCAGGCCCACTGGTCACGGGACCAGTAGTAGATCAGGATGCAGGCGCTGGAGGGGAGGGTCACAGCTAGCAGCAGGAAGAGCTGCCAGGCCTCGGGGGCCTGGCTGGGGGAGTGGAGCCGCTTTTCTGAAGCCGCGAGGCCCATGCCCACGTAGTAGCCTGCAAAGGACAGGGCGAGCCTCAGGGGAATGTTGGGGGCCAGGCCACTGTCCACACTCCCACAGCGAGCCCATCTGAGGGCCACTGTGCATCCCTCTCTCATCCCCAGCCCTGGGCCTGGCCCTCTGCCCGGGTTCCGGGGCCTGGTCAGCTCCCCGGGTGAGTGCACTTTACCCACAGAGAACTTGCCCAGCCGGCCCACTCTGTCACTGCCTGTGGCAATGGCAGGGTATATTAGGGGGAAAGATTTCTAATTTGCTGCTTTAGGTTCACACAATATGTAAGTACTGAAAAACTACAAAAGCCTTTCTAGAAAGGGAGAAATAAACACAACAATCAGTTGTCCTCACACAGACCTGACCCCTAGCCTGCCGAGACCTTGGTCTCTCAACCCCGATGCCTCTGATGAGGCTGAAAAACATGGCCCATCCCAGACTGAGAAGCTGTGTGCCAGAAGGAAGCAAGTGTCAAAGAATGAGGGGCACGTCCAGAGGACACAGGCCTGCTTCAGGGCCCGCTTCAGGGCCCTGCTGGCTGGACAGGCTCCAGTTGGCAAATCACGACAGTCCACATCTGGAGTAGGCCAGGTCGCTGTGTTTCAAGGCAACATGATGCATAACAAAGCTTGAAAACTTTCCAGCTAAGTTAAAAATAAAAGGAGCTTGATATCCAGCTGTGAGGCCAGCTGGGCTGTCTGCTTCAGGTGGGGCCACCATGAGTCACTTGTGGTCCCTCAAAGGCCTCCGGGGAGGGTGCAGCTGGAAGGGCTACAGAAACCCACCTAGCACCCTTGAGTGGTCTGGTCAGGGCCGCAGCCCCACTCAGCCCCATCCATCTCAGGTGGGGCCCCAGCCCATCGTCTCCATGAGGCCGGCCTGGGCGCCTCCACCCCACACCTGCCTCCAGCTCTCCTGGGCCCAGGCGGCTGCATCCTCATACCAGGATGAACGGTCACCCCTCGTGTCCCCAGAGCGGCTGACCTGGCCGGCCACTGGCCATCTGTCCTCCTTGGAATCCGCCTCCTGCCACTGCTCCCCCAACCTCCCACCTTTCCATCATGCAACCTGCTGAGCGGGCCCTTCTAGGGGCCGAGCTAGCACCTGTCGGGGCTCCGTCACAGTCGGGTGCGCCTGGGCCCAGCCCAGCACCGCCCGGACAACTGGGCGTCCCACCTGCACACAGAGGCCCTCCCCGGCCTCTGCCCCTGGGGTGCCCCCAAACTGGAACTGCCGCCAAATCTGCCTGTTCTCCCAACACCCACTTTCCAAGGCCTAGAGCGGCGCCACCCTCAGCACAGCCCCTCCGACCCCTCCAAGCACTTCCTTCTGGCCGCTGCCAACCACGGTGAGCGCAGGCTGCTCGGTCCTGGGACCCCCGGCGTGTGGCGGTCCAGGGCTCGAGGCCGGGTGGACCGGAGCCGCGCCTGCCCGAGGTTCCGAACCTGGGCTCCCGTCCCCTGCCAGCCAGCGCCCGGCCGACGCCGCGGTCCCTCGGACTGGGGCACGGACACCTCTCCCAGCTGCGGCCTCGGGCGCCGCCGGCCCCTCCTGGCCTCCCAGCAAGCCCCGCGCGGGAGAGGACGCGGCCGCCGGGCGGCCTCACCGAGCGGCAGCAGCGAGTGGCACAGCAGCGTGGCGGCCGTGCGGCGCAGGTGGAAGGGCACGAAGGCGGCGTCCTCGCTGCCCAGCCAGCCCGACAGCAGGTTCTGCACCGTGAGCCCCGCCGCGTGGAACTCGTAGGGCGTGAACACGAAGCACACGGCGAAGACCAGATAGGCGAGGGTGAAGATCACCTCGGGGCTGTCCATCGCGCCGCCGCCGGGAAGCTGTCCGGCGAGGCCACCGCCCCGACGCGGGGAAGGGGCCACTGCGCCCAGTCCCGGGCCTGTCGGTCGCGGGAGCGGCCGCCGCCCGGCCGCCCGCGGGGCGCCGTGGGAGACGGAGTCGGGGCGCCCTGGGAGACGGAGTCCGGCCGCCCGGCCGCCCGCGGGGCGCTCTGGGAGATGGAGTCCGGCCGCCCGCGGGGCGCTCTGGGAGACCGAGTCCGGCCGCCCGCGGGGCGCTCTGGGAGATGGAGTCCGGCCGCCCGCAGGGCACTCTGGGAGATGCAGTCCCCGTGAGGGTGCGGCCTCTTCAGGGCCGGCCCTGGAGGCGGCGCCGCACCTGGTCCCAGGCACAGCTGAGGAAACTTAGGCCTGAGCGAGCGGCTCTCAGGCCCTGGCCATGACGCCCCGCCCAGTAGCGGACGCTGCTGAGCCGGAGGTTCACCGCGCGACGGCGAGCCAGCGGTCCCAGCTTCAGATGCTCCCAACTTGCCCTCCACTCCGGAAACGAAACCGTCGGCGCACGAGGGGGCGGGGCCGGCGAGGCACGGCTCCTATTGGGCGCCCGCGCTGCTGCGGTCCCGCCCCGGCTGCGTGCTGATTGGCTGCGCAGAGGCAACCGTCCGCGTTTGAAAGTCGGGCGCGCTGGCGGCCATCAAGGGCTGCGGCGGCCAGACTCGGTCCCCGGCGCGGAGCAGGCGCGGACCCGGCGCGGACCCCTCTTTCTTGGCGGCGGCGCGGGCTCAGAGCCCGGCAACGGGCAGCCGGGCAGGTAGGCGAGCGCCATACGGCCCCGGGAAGCTGGGGCTGCGGGGCGGGGGACCGCGAGGCTGTCCGCCCCGCCCTCGCCGCCGCGTTCCCCGGGAAGCGTCCCCACGGCTCCTCCGGGGCCGCCGCCGGAGCCCGGCCCGCGCCCTGCCATCTGGGCCCCCTGGACGGTGGCCGGCGGAGGCTGCAGCCGGGCCGAGCCCGACGGCGGAGCGAGCGCCCCGAGGTCCTTTGTTCTCCGCGACCCTCTCCTGCCTCGGCCGCGCACTCTGGCTCCCTGTTGGCTCCCGGTTCGCGGCGCCGCGGGTGTGTTTGGTCCCTTCGGGCCTCCGTCCTGGTGCCAACCGCAGCTGGGGCCGGCCGCTGTCTGCCCCGAGCCCCCCGCGGCTCCAGGGTCAGTGGCAGCCCCGCCTGGCCAGGCCCGGGCCTGCCGCGCTCCTCCAGGCCGCCGAAGGGCTTCCTCCGAGTCACCTCCCCGACTCCAGGCTCGCGGGTCCCCCAGCGATCCGGCGCCCCCGCCCCCGCCCCTGCCCAGTTGTTCAGGCCGAAAGCCTAAGCGTGGCCTGGAAGCCCCGCTTGTGCCAGTGGCCGGGCCCGGGTCTGCTCTGGCCTCTCCTCGGGCTGCAGCCCGCGGTTCCCTTGCTTCCCTGCCCACCCACGCGGAGCACCACAGTGGGCTTCTCAAGCCACAGCCCGACCTGCCCCGGCTGCCCCTCCTTCGCCAGGACCCTCCCCAACTTGGCTCTTCGAATCCAGCCTCCCAGGTGTCCGCCATCACCAGGTGCCCGTGGGGTCCCTGCCCGGGTCGACACTCAGTTCTCCGGCTGCCTTTCTGCCTACGTTTTTTTCTCAGACCGGGAACGCTGCAGGCAGCAAGGGTGGCAGGCGTGTGGGTGCCCGGCACGAGGCCTGACCCGAGGCCTCGTGCAGACGCTCCTTGGCGCCTGCCGCTCAGCCCTGGACTTCTCGTGTCCACGCGCCTCTCCCAGCTCCTCTGCGCCTTCACCCTCTCAGCCTGGTCTGCCCCTGCTGCCTCGCCTGGTGGGAGGGAGCAAGCCAGAGCCGCTGTCCTGCTTTTCTGCCCTCTGCTGCCTGGTGGTGCCTCCCGCCACAGGCAGAGGCCTGTGGGAAGGCCACGGCTTCCTCGGGATCTTCTGGGCTTCTTACAGGCCAGGACTTTCCTGTCTCCTGACCTTTGCCTGATGCCAGCTGGGATTTTCTTTCTCACTGTCTCAGCCTGAAGGCCCTTTAGCTCTTGGTCCCTGGAGGCAGCAGGGCTGCCCATGACGTTCCCTGCCAGGCTGGAGAGTGAGTCTCAGTCTGAGGCTTTCTCAGCCTCACTTGGCACAAGACAGCTGGGGGAGGTATCGCCTCCAGAGTGAGCATGCCCGCAGGAAAGGGCCTGTCTGTCCAGAGAACGTGGTAGTGTTGTTCTCGCGCTGACACGAACATGTTCTGCTTTTCCAGAATGAGTCTGCAAATCTTAAACAACAAAAATGTCAGCAGTGAGAAAACTATAGAAAACTGTGACTTCCTGTTTTCACCACTGGAAGTTACCGGAAGATCATCTGTACTTTGTGAGTCACAGAAAGAAAATGTGCCACCCAAGAACCTGGCCAAAGCTATGAAGGTAAGTGTGACCTCTACCGTGTGTGGCTGGCCAGGTCGCCCTAGGGCCTGCTTTCCCGGTGACCTCTGAGCTGCTGAACACTGCCGGTGTGGCTGTGACAGCTGAACTAACGAACGGGCACCCTCCCCTCACTCCCCACCACAGGTGACTTTTCAGACGCCTCTGCGGGATCCACAGACGCACAGGATTCTGAGCCCTAGCATGGCCAGCAAACTCGAGGCTCCTTTGGCTCAGGGTGACACCCTGGGACTGGAAAACTCTCACCCAGGGCGGACACAGAAGGAGAAGTAAGTGTTGGCACTTCTGGGCGTAGTGCAGTTCACCGCTCTGTCCGATGGCTCTTGCAGGCATGCTCTGTCCCATTGGCTGGATTTCTTCTTAAATCTGCAGGGTGTGTGCAGCATGTGGCCAGTTCACTAACAGAAAAGTCGATCATCAAATACTTGGAATAAGGTTTTTTTTGTTGTTTGTTTGTTTGTTTTGAGACGGAGTTTCGCTCTTGTTACCCAGGCTGGAGTGCAATGGCGCGATCTCGGCTCACCGCAACCTCCGCCTCCTGGGTTCAGGCAATTCTCCCGCCTCAGCCTCCCGAGTAGCTGGGATTACAGGCACGTGCCACCATGCCCAGCTAATTTTTTGTATTTTTAGTAGAAACGGGGTTTCACCATGTTGACCAGGATGGTCTCGATATCTTGACCTCGTGATCCACCCACCTCCAAAGTGCTGGGATTACAGGCTTGAGCCACCGCGCCCAGCCTGGAATAAGTTTTAACTTCCCTTTCCTTTTTTTTTTTTTTGAGATGGAGTTTTGCTCTTGTCACCCAGACTCGAGTGCAGTGGAGTGATCTCTGCTCACTGCAACCTCCATCGCCTGGGTTCAAGTGATTCTCCTTCCCCAGCCTCCCCAGTAGCTGGGGTCACAGGCACCCACCACGCCCGGCTAATTGGTATGTTTTTTGGGTGTTTTCTTTTGTTGTTGTTTTGTGGGTTTTTTGTTTTTTTTCTTTGGAGACAGAGTCTCACTTTGTCACCCAGGCTGGAGTGCAGGGGCACGATCTCGGCTCACTGCAACCTCTACCTCCCGGGTTCAAGAGATTCTTCTGCCTCAGCCTGAGTAATTGGGACTCTAGGTGCACACAACCACGCCCAGCTAAGTTTTGTAGTGGAGATGGGGTTTCACCATGTTGGCCAGGCTGATCTTGAATCTTGACCTCAGGTGATCCACCTGCCTCGGGCTCCCAGAGTGCTGGGATCACAGGTGTGAGCCGCCCCGCCCAGCCCGTACTTTACGTTTTTGCTGTCCCTCTGCCAACAGATTGGCCTCTATCTTTGCCTGTGTAATTTGATGAAACACCTTGACTCCATCTCCAGGAAGGGCGTTCCATAGTTTCATTTCTCTTGAATTCCACGCACCTTAGCCTCTGGAAAGAGCAGACAGACTTGTGGGCAAAGAAACCACGTTGTGTGATCTGCCAGTCAGTCTGCATGGTCAGAGGGATCTGTTGGGTGAGGCCTGGCAATCTACTGGCCGACCTAGCGCTTACCTGCAAGCAGATGGCGGGGGCTTCCGTGTGTGCCTGGAAAGAGAGGAGCCTGGAGGCAGCTCTTGACCCTGCGGCTGAACTTATCTGTCTGGGCAGCTGGGAATACCTCACTTGTATCCAGGCTGGGAAGGGACCCAGAGGCATGATTTTCTGCTGGTTTTTTGCTGATGTAAGCATCTAAAACTGTTGCTGCTGTTTTGTAATGGGGTCTTGCTCTGTCCCCCAGGCTGCAGTGCCGAGGCTCAGTCTCAGCCTCCTGGGCACAAGCAGTCCTTCCCCCTTGGCCTCCTAAGTATCTGGCACTACAGTTCAGAGCCACCATACCCGGCCAAGTTTTAATTTTAATTTTCCATTTTTTAAGACGGAGTTTCACTCTTTTACCCAGGCTGGAGCGAATGGTGTGATCTTAGCTCACTGCAACCTCCGCCTCCTGGGTTCAAGCCATTCCCCTGCCTCAGCCTCCCAAGTAGCTGGAGTTACAAGTATGTGCCACCACACCCAGCTAATTTTTCGTATTTTTATTAGAGACAGGGTTTCTCTATATTGGTCAGGCTGATCTTGAACTCCAGACCTCAGGTGATCTGCTAGCCTCTGCCTTCCGAAGTTCTGGGATTATAGGCATGAGCCACCACACCCAGCTGGCCCAAAACTTTAAAACAGATTTTAGGGCTGGTCTGAGTGCAGTGGTGTTTACAACTAACTGATCACAACCAGTTACAGATTTCTTTGTTCCTTCTCTACTCCCACTGCTTCACTGGACTAGCCTTATATATATATGTATATATATATATATGTGTGTGTGTATGTGTATATATAATCACATATATATATACACATATATATATACAGACACATATATATACACATATATGTATACACATATATACATATATATAAAACAGATGTCAGATGTGCAGAGAAAAGCATAAGGAACAGAATACCACTAATGCTTGTCACCACCTAAGTGAGGTAAAATGTCACCAGTAACTGCGGGCAGCTTTTCCGGCATCCTTTTCTGGACCTGGGTCTGTCTCCTCTCCAGCCTCAATCTGTGGTTTTTTTCCGTGTTTGCTTGATACTTTTCAACTTTGTTTTCTGCCCTTTTGAAATTTGGTCACACGAGGTGAGAATGAACCCTACACTGATTTACGACGACCCCAAGGAGGAAGGGAGACCCAGCAGCAGAGAAGTCGCCTCCCAGCTGCCCTGAATCTGATCCATCCCAGGGCCGAGGATGCCCTTGCCTCTGCCTGATAGCTTTCGGGCCACCCAGCAGCCTGTGCAGGGCAGAGGGTGTGGAGGAGCCAGGAGAGGCTTGGGAGGGCGGCCCTGAGGGGCTCCAGCTAGAGTGACTCTGGGCCTGTGGCTGGGGCTTGGGTGTCCCGCCATATGGCTGTCGTCTCCTTTCCGAAACTCTGCTGAGGCCCAGGTGGTGGTGGTTGTGGTGCTCCCAGGGTAGTGGGATGAGACCAGGAATAGCCGCTGGGTGCAGCTGCCCACGAATCATTCCGAGACAGCTGAGTGGCCTGGAGGGTCAGGTGGCCCAGCTGGCAGCTGGGCAGGAGAGCAGTTGTGAGCAGTCTGGTAGGTCCCTCACCCTCAGTTTCTCAGTTTTGACATCTTCAAACTTAGAGAAGTGTTGGAAGAGAAGGGCGTGTAACATGCACTGGTGCGTGACCCTCTTTCTTCTGAGGGACCTGAAGGCTGGGGAGCAGGTAACGTGGCATTTGTGCCCTCTGTCGTAGTCCAGCCCCAGCTGTCCCAGCAGCTGCCGCATGTGGTAGGCAGCGAGCGCCTCAGGGACAGGGGTCCCTGGGAAGAAGTTCTCTGCACCTGTGGCGCTCCTGTGTAGCAGGCGGGTGCCGGGCCAGTGTGCCCACATCCCAGGGAGGCGTTGCAGAGGCCACTCAGGCCTTTGTGCCTGAAGGTGGCATCCTGCACCTCAGCCTTGCCCTTCAGAGGTTTAACTGTCCCTGGCCATAGCACCGCCAGTCCCTGACTTGAAGGGGAAAGCAGATGAGTGCAGAAAACCCTTTGTCCACCACACCCCTGCTGGCCGTCCAGGTTGAGCATGTCCTTGGGAGGGGTGTAAGGCAGAGGACAGGGCTGACTGAGTGTGCTCATTTCTGCCTGTAGCTGTTTTCATGAGGACTGAAGTGTTACTGGAATGCTCTCAGGTCCCTTCATGTTAGAATTCAGGGTCTTTAAGATGGTGCACACGCTTCAGTGATGAGGAGAAACACAGGCTGATATAATGATTTTATGTCTTCACAGGCCAACAGCAGGCTGGAGGACATGCACACGGGGCTGGGCACAGCTGAGAGCATGGCAGGCGGCCTTGTCTGATGAGGAGTAGGGTGGGGTCACTGGATGCTGGTGGTCAGATGCTCGATTGGTCTTTTCACTGGAAGTGGTGGATGCTGGGCGCAGTGGCTCCCGCTTGTAATCCCAGCACTTTGGGAGGCCAAGGCAGGCGGATCACCAAAGGTCAGGAGTTTGAGAACAGACTGGCCAACATGGTGAAACTCCATCTCTTCTAAAAATACAAAAAAATTAGCTGGTAGTAGAGGCAGGCGCCTGTAATCCCAGCTGCTTGGGAGGCTGAGGTAGGAGAATTGCTTGAACCCTGGAGGTGGAGGTTGCAGTGAGCCGAGATCACACCACTGGACTCCAGCCTGGGTAACGAGTGACACTCTGTCCCAAAAATAGGTTTAAAAAGGAAGGAAGTGGTGGGAAATTGGGGAGCAGTCTACCAGGCGGGAGAGATGCCTCCAAGCTTCTCTCTCTGGCATCAGCTTGAGGCAGATGGGCGAGGTGTCCCACATCTGACCCCCAGGCAGCGGCTGTCTGGCCCCAGTGCCGCATCTATGCCGCGGCACCTGGTGCAGACCCTGTGTATGGTAGCGAGCACTGTTTGGGGGGCAGAGGCTGCTGGAGGAGTCTGGGTTCGGCACCTGACAGGGTGTGTGATGAGCGCGGTTGAACAGACAGGCAGCCCAATGGCACGCCTGCAATTCGGAACCCTGTGTCTAGCCACCCAGCCCTCTGGCGGGGGTCAGTGGGGAAGTCCAGCCATTCCACAGGGAGTGGTCCCCGGGAAGACGGGAGAGAATCACATTGAGGAACTGGGGTGGGAAGTGGAGAACTGGAGGCTGTCCTGAGGGTGACTCAGGCCGGCTTCTGGTGTAAGAGACCTAAACCTGTGTTCACAATGGATGCCATGGCTGCCTAAACTCACAGGTACTCACGGCTTCGTGTTGACTCTCTCTGTTTTTAAAAGCCAACAGCTCATTAAGGCAGTGGATGCCAAAAGTACTCATGGAATTATCCAGAAACCAGTGGAGGCTGACACCGACCCCCGGGGAGATGCGGGCCCAGCCTTTGGGGGTGGCGGCTCCGGCGAGCCTGGCCTGGGCACCCTGGCTGACCTGGACTGCTCAAGCTCTCCCCAGAGCCCAGGAAGTTCTGAAAACCAAATGGCGTCTCCAGGAAAACTGTCTGGCAGCCCTGAGCAAGCCTTGGAGGAAAACGTTAGTTCTTATTCCTTAGACAAGAGAATGACACCCACCTCTGAGGCCCTAGAAGACCCTCCCAGGACAGAGTCCCAGCATAGAGCGGAGCCTCCGCACAGACCAGGGGAGGAATGCAGGCCTGGCGGGGTCTCTGCGCCCACAGCAGTGGCCACTTGGCCTCCCGGTGTGAACCCTGAGGAAGCACTCAGAGGAGCGCCCCTTGGGGGTCTGCCTGGCGAGGCCCTGGCCTGCCCCGTGAGTGTGGGTACCCCCATGCCAGCAGACGGCACGCAGACCCTTACCTGTGCGCACACCTCTGCTCCTGAGAGCACAGCCCCAACCCTGAGTCCTCCGGAGGAAGCGGCTCCGGGTCAGATGGTCAGCTCCTCGAGGACTGGACCCATAAAACTTGAATTTGATTTCTCCGATGGCACCACCAGCAAAAGGGCACCCCCACCAATGAGACAGGGAGAGAGATCCGGCCTCAAGCCTCCCTTGAGGAGAGTGGCCGCAAGGCAGCAGCAGGCCCCGCAGGTGTTGGAAGAGGACGGTGGGAGCGGAGTGGGAGAGGAGCCCCCCACGCTGGCTTCTCAGGGCTCTTTCCACCTCGACTGGGACAAGCTGGAATACCCAAACTTCACCCCGTTCGGAGGTGGCACCAAGTCTGGTTGCAGAGAGGCCCAGCCTCCAGAAAGCCCCAAGATCAGGCAGCGCCAGCCGGCAGCTGAACCACAGAGTCCCACGGAGGAGCCGGGCTCCCATCTGAGCCAGTGAGTGTGGGATAGGGTGGGGAGCATGGCAGGGGCAGCTGCCCTGCCCTGTTTGTGGTCCCCAACCTCAGGCCAGACGCATCATCAGAGACTCCTTTGAGTCTGGGTGGGCTCATCCTGAGGAGGGGCCTCTGGGCAAAAACAGGGCTCCGGTGCATCTAAGCTGAGGGTGCTCGGCCTTGCCTTGGCCTCCATCAGTCTTTAGCGCTCCTGGCCTAAGGGGGGATCTGATAAGGGTGGGCTCAGGCCAGAAGCCAAATGCATCAACCCCAGACGGGACCCTCCTCCAATGAACTTGACTTGGGTGTGGTATTCCAACAGCCAGGCAGAGCCTGTTACCGCCTGGGATGGCGTCCCCTGTTCACTGGGGTCTTGGCCTCAGGTCTGCTGCCTCCTGGCCAAAGAGTTACTCAGTGTGGGGTCGTCCTGCCCCAGCCTCCCCACCCGAAGCCTCCGTCAGTTTCATAGTAAAAGGGATGGGCTCATCCTGGGGTTCCCTCTGGCTGCATTGCGCTAACTTTAGAGTTCCCTGCCTGCTTCTCCCAGAGCTGGCAGGTGTGTGTTTTCCTGCTGGGAAAAGGGTGGTGAGGCAGCTTTGTGGCCAGGTCCCCCGGGGAAGCCCCATGCCTGCTGCACTCTAGCTGAGTGTTCCCGTGACCGGCACAGCAGTGCAGGGGATACCGGGGTGTATGTGGTGCGGGGGACAGGCCTCTGCCAACTGTCTCCCCAGGCAGCTGCTTTCAGCCTTAGCAGAGGACACACCTGTGGTGCAGTTGACAGCCGAGACCCCAGGAGCAGAGAGCGAGGTAAGGGTGCCTGTGTGGGTGCCTGTGCGCCTGGCCTGCTTCTAGGGAAGAGCAGCAAGCAGTGGCAGGCCCCAGCGATCTCGGGTGGTGGGCGGGATGTCCCGCTGCCCTGGCCCACAGGTCTACTTCCACAAGCTTGTCAGAGAGGCAGAGCCACACCTCCGGTACCTTGACCGCACTGAACAGGGCGACTCTCACCTTTCCTCTAGGAGAGAGCCTCGAACTCTGTCGGCACCTCACTTCCCATGGGCTGTCCAGACAGTGAGCCAGTGCCCACCTATCAGCAGGGGCAGCCTGCCTTGGAGCTGAGCGAGGAGAGCTTCAGAGACCCCACTGAGGGTATGTTGCCTGGCACAGACATCCCGTGCATTGAGTCGCCTGTGTCATCAGCAGGTGGTCATTCCGCAGGCAGTTCCGTCCCCAACTTTGAATGACTCAAGCACAAAGTTTTGGTTTCTCAAAAGTTAGGCGCCATTAGGAGAACAGGGCTGGTGCCTTTAACCTAAGAGACTTCTAAGAAGGGAAAACGAGCAGAGAATGTGAACGGGGCAGTGCAAGGGTGAGATACAAATGCAGAGTCAGCAGCTGGGCCCTTCTGGTCATCAGGTACTGCCGGAAACAAAAGCCTTCTTAAAATTTTTTATTTATTTATTATTTTTTTTGCGACAGAGTGTTCCTCTGTCACCCAGGCTGGAGTGCAGTGGTGAAATCTCAGTTCACTGCAACCTCCACTTCCCAGGTTCAAGAGATTCCCCTGCTCAGCCTCCCGAGTAGCTGGGATTACAGGCATGTACCACCAAATCCAGCTAATTTTTGTATTTTTAGTAAAGAGAGGGTTTCACCATATCGGCCAGGCTGGTCTCAGACTCCTGGCCTCAAGGGATCCACCCATCTTGGCCTCCCAAAGTGCTGGGATTGCAAGCATGAGCCACCACACCCACCTCAGCCTCGCAAAGAGATGGTGAAACTCCATCTCTACTAAAAATATAAACATTAGCTGGGGGATTATGGCATGTGCCTGTAATCCCAGCTACTTGGGAGACTGAGGCAAGCTTGAACCAGGGAGTCAGAGGTTGCAGTGATCCGAGATCATGCCACTGTCCTCCAGCCTAGCCACAGAGCAAGACTCCATCTCAAAAATCAATCAATCAATAAAATCTCAATTGGAGAGCCTAAAACCCAGGCACGCATGCCGGGCACGGTGGCTCACGCCTGTAATCCCAACACTTTGGGAGACCAAGGTGGGCGGATCACAAGGTCAAGAGATCAAGACCATCCTGGCCAACATGGTGAAACTCTGTCTCTACTAAAAATACAAAATTGATCTAATATTCATAGTGGAGTGCTAAAAAAAAGAAAAAAAAAACACAAAAATTAGCTGGGTGTGGTGGTGTGCACCTGTAGTCCCAGCTACTCAGGAGGCTGAGGCGGGAGAGTCACTTGAACCCGGGAGGTGGAGGTTGCTGTGAGCAAAGATCATGCCACTGCACTTCAGCCTGGCCACAGAGCAAGACTCCGTCTCAAAAAGAACAGCCCAGGCACACAGAAAACTGAAGTAACGTGTAGGGATAGTTGTGGGGATATTGGCTCGGCTGGGTTGGGCCTGTCACCCTCCAGGCAGTGTGTTTTCATGACCCGGCCTTGCTGGAGCAGGTATGGTGCTCACGTCCTTGCTGTGGCTGCAGACTCCCCGTCTTTATCCATTCATTCATGAATTTGGTGGTTTCTGCCTCTTAGCTGTCAAGAGTAGCGCTGCCATGAACGTTCGGGTGTAAGTTCTGTGTGGACGCGTACTTCCGTTTCTCCTGGATGGGTAGCTAGAAGTGGAGTCACTGGTCACGGGAACTCTGTGCGCCTCTCAGCTGCTGGGTGGCTTACCAGAGTGGCCGCAGCGTTTGGCATTCCGCCAGCCATATAGGAGGGTCCGGCGTCCACAGCCTCATCAGCGCTGTGTGTTGTGTCTTGTGGATCCTAGACCTCCTCATGGGTAGGAGGCAGGCCTAGTAGTGGGTTTTTGTTTTTTTTTTGAGATGGAGTTTCGCTCTTGTTACCCAGGCTGGAGTGCAATGGCGTGATCTCGGCTCACCACAACCTCGGCCTCCTGGGTTCAGGCAATTCTCCTGCCTCAGCCTCCTGAGTAGCTGGGATTACAGGCACGCGCCATCATGCCCAGCTAATTTTTTTTGTATTTTTAGTAGAGACGGGGTTTCACCATGTTGACCAGGATGGTCTCGATCTCTTGGCCTCGTGATCCACCCGCCTCGGCCTCCCAAAGTGCTGGGATGACAGGCGTGAGCCACCACACCTGGCCCACTCTTAGGTTTTTTGACCAAAGGGTATATTATCAAAAATTAGAAGATTTGTCTAGGGTAATCTTAAAGACTATAGTTGTTTCAACCAGAGCAGTTTTGCCCCCTCCTTCCCCTAGATGTTTTGGTTGTTATACCTGGGGGTGCTGCCGGCACGGAGTGGGTGGGGGCTGGGGATGCTGCATGACACCCTGCAGTGCCCAGGACACACCTGTCAGTGAGCATTCAGGCCTGGAACACGGACACCTCCAAGGAGGAAATCCTGCTGTGCTGCAGAGGGCCTTGGCCTGGGTCTCGGCGAGACACTGCTGGCTGGAATGCTGCTTTATTCGATAAGGAACCATGGTCCTGCCTCCCTGAGTCCTGACGGAGATGCCAGCCCTTAGCCCTTGGGGCCCTGGTATGGGGTGGTGACAGTGCCATGACTTGTGCCCTCTCAGTTCTAGGCACAGGGGCGGAAGTGGATTACCTGGAGCAGTTTGGAGCCTCCTCGGTAGGTACTGGGCACCTCTGCGAAGCCTCCCCTGCAGGGTGTGCTGAGGGCAGCCCCGACAGCGCTTCACCCTGGGACGTCCCCTGGTGCCCGTGGCCCTCCAGCTGCACATGGGCCCTGGCCCTTCTCCTGCCGCATCTCTAAGTGGTGTCCTATGGTTGTGGCCCGGCACTTGCCTGGGATGAACTCTGGCACCGTGCTGCTGGGAATGCAGGGCCTCGGGTGGGGTTGCGGTGACCCGGCGTGGGAGTATGTGTGTGACCTCCCTGGCCCTAGCCACAACGTCTGTGCTAGGGGACGGCAGTCAGACCTGCTCAGTTGCCCTCTTCTCCCCAGTTTAAGGAGTCGGCCTTGAGGAAGCAGTCCTTATACCTCAAGTTCGACCCTCTCCTGAAGGACAGTCCTCAAAGACCAGGGCCCGTGGCCACAGAGACCAGCAGGTACACAAGCCAGCCATCCCCGGGCATGAAGTCTTGGGTGTAGGGGGACGGGAGGCTGTTCCTAGGTGTGTTGTCTGCAGAGGCTTCTAGACCAGGGTGAGATGACCTGAACTAGAAAAGAGGCGTGGTGAGGAGCGGGCAGGGCAGCGAGCCCAGAGCAGCAGCCGACCCTCCAGTCACAGAGCTGCTGCCTTGCTGCTTACAGACACCTGCTAGGTGGATTAAAGAGCTAAACTTAAATTTTTTTAATGTAGTTCCTCTAAAACAGAAGTCAGCAAACTGACCTGTAGGCCAGACTTGTCACCTGTTTGTGTAAATAAAGTTATTGTCACAGAACCATGCCCATTCCTTTGAAAACTGTGGCAACTTTCACACTACAAGGGCAGAACCAAGTAGTATGGCAGAGGCCTGACACACGGCCTGGCGCAGTGGCTCACACTTGTGATCCCAGCACTCTGGGAGGCCGAGGCCGGCAGATCAAGGTCAGGATTTCAGGACCAGTTCGGCCAACATGGTGAATCCCCATCTCTACTAAAAATACAAAAATTAGCTGAGCATGGTGACGGGCGCCTGTAGTCCCAGCTACTCGGGAGGCTGAGGCAGGAGAATTGCTTGAGCCTGGGAGGCGGAGGTTGTGGTGAGCCGAGATCACGCCATTGCTCTCCCGTCTGGGTGACAGAGTGAGACCCTGTGTCAAACAAAAAGAAAGTGAGCCTCCAAGCTGTGAGGGCCCCAGATGAGGCATCAGCGGCTCCGCTCAGCCTGCAGTGAGTAACGAAGCATCACAGCTCTCCAGAAGGATGATCCGCCTCGTGGGATGGGGACGTGAGGGAAGGGCTCGGGGCAGCAGAGAGGCCGGGCCTGCTGGACGTGGGCCTGCATTTTCTGCCACCATCCTAACTTGAGTGGTTTAAACTAAAAAGCAAAGAGCCCGGTTAGCTTGTCCGCACGGTCCTCTGTGTCCTGCTCAACACTGGGAGGGCCTGAGTGACCGAGGCTGCCTCTGCTTGGCAGCAGCACGCACGGTGTGGAGGAGCCTCCCTCGAGAAGTCCTCGGGAAGCCACGCTTGTGGAGCTGGATTTCTTGGGAGCACTGGATGCTCCGGTAAGTACTGCAGTCCCTCTTGAACCATCTTGTGGCCTGAGGAGGCAGACTGTTTTAAGGGCCTATACTTTCTGTTCCTGGGGGTCTGAAGCCTTGGGCTCTGTCAGGGGTCCCCCACCGCACTGTCTGAGGCTCTTGGGCTTCGTGGGCCTTCCCTCCCTCACACCAGGTCAGAGGTACGAGAGGCGAGGGTGAAATGGGCTCATGGTTCATCCCCATCTCCCACAGGTGCCAGACCCACCCCCAAGTGTCCCCGCACCTGACGGCCCACCCCTGTCCACCGGGCCTATAGTGGACCTGCTGCAGTACAGCCAGAAGGACCTGGACGCGGCGGTAAGGACACAGGTGGTGGCTGCTCCACAGAACCTGCAGGCCGCTCGGGCTTGGCCAACAGCAGGCACGGGTGGGGTCCGGTGGCCTGACCAGCTGACCCCTGGCCTGTCACTGCTGCCCAGGTTGCTGAGGCTCCAAGCTTCCACCCAGTGTCCCCACAGCCAACTGCCCGCCGGCTGCGTCCCCAGGGCTCTCCAGCCTGAGCGTGTCACTCATGTCTGGCAACCTCACAGCAGTGAGTGTGGCTCTCGCTGCTGTAAACCTGAGTGTTGCCCCTTCCTGCTGCCCTTCCACAAGTCCAGACGCATCTCTGGGCAGCTTAGGAAGCTCCATCTCCACCCGCCCACATCTGAGGGTCCTCTGCCCGTCTCCCTCCATCCTCCCACACGCCAGGCTTCAGCCCGTCCTAACTCCAGGTCTAAGGTGTCCCTACGAGAGCTGTGGGTACCACTGTGAGCCAGCTAATCCCTGGGGAGGTGGGGACAGGGTGGCTCCGCACGCCGGCTGCAGGGCTGGGCACAAGCCCCCACATCGGAACCAGTGTTGGTCACAGCAACCCCAGATGTCATCTTGGGCCTTTGACACGGTCCTGACCCGGTCCCCCAACACCCCCTTCCTGGTGTCGGAGCTTATGCCATAACCCCAGAGCAGGCTTGAGGACCACAGCATGGCCAGCCCTCCCCTCTGCAGGCCTGGGCTCCCCATGCAGGTGGGCCCTACATGTAACTAGGACCCCTGATACCCACCCCTGGGGGGTGGACGCAGGGACGCACACCCGTTGGGCGCCTGCTGGTTCCACCCAGGAGCACAGCCAACAGCCCCATGCCTCTTGCCCCCTGGAAACCGAGCACATATGGAACAGGCAGCCTTGGCCTCAGTGGGGCTCCCAGGGTCCTGCTGGAAGGCCCACATGGAACTGCGGCTCTGGACATTGCTCCAGGGATTTCAGGGTGGGCCGGCCCCATCCTGTGGGGAGGTCCTGGGAGGGGGTGTCCAGCCCGCCTGCCTGCTGACTCAGATGTGGCCTGAGCAGGTAAAGGCGACACAGGAGGAGAACCAGGAGCTGAGGAGCAGGTGTGAGGAGCTCCACAGGAAGAACCTGGAGCTGGGGTAAGGAGATCCCGCCTGCCCCATCCCCACCCAGCCTGGGGCTGCGGGGCATCTGAGGCCATGGATGTGTCTGCTCGCCTCCCACAGGGTGATCATGGACAGGTTCGAGGAGGTCACATACCAGGTCATGGGTAAGTGTGGGGCCGCCGAGGACACGAGGGGCTGCCTGCACCGCAGCCATGCCCCGCCCTGCACGCTGCCGAGGGCCCCACTCCTGAGGCCACTTCCTCACCCACAAGACCCCTCAACATGGCCCAGCCATGGAACCACCGAGGCAAGCTGGGGGGAAGCTGGCGGTCGGTCAGTGCAGCTCGCGGATCCACAGAGCCAGCCCTCCTCAGACCCCAAATCTGTGCAGATGCTGAGCTAGCGGCAGTGCTGGGGTGGGGGTAGATGCCATCATGCTGAGGCCCTCCCCAAGCCGTGCCAACCTCCCCATGCCACCCCACACCTGCTCACACCCGCTGCCCTCCTCTCCTGCAGGCTCACGCCCACCTCCCTCCTCTCCTGGAGGTTCACACCCGCCTCCCCCCTCTCCTGCAGGCTCACACCCACCTCCCCCCTCCTCTCCTGCAGGCTCACACCCGCCTCCCCGCTCCTCTCCTGGAGGCTCACACCCGCCTCCCCGCTCCTCTCCTGGAGGCTCACACCCGCCTCCCCCCTCCTCTCCTGGAGGCTCACACCCGCCTCCCCCCTCCTCTCCTGCAGGCTCACACCCGCCTCCCCCCTCCTCTCCTGCAGGCTCATGCCGCTTCCCTCTCCTCCTGTCCTGGCACTGGAGCCCCTTGCGGCATTCCTGGGGCTGTGTTGACACTCTGTGTTTCAGTCGCCTCCTCCTGAACGTTTGCTTTTCATTTCTCAAGAGGAGGTTCAGAAACAGAAGGAACTTGCCAAAGCCGACATCCAGAAAGTTCTAAAAGAAAAAGACCAGCTGACTGCAGATCTGAACTCCATGGAGAAGTCCTTCTCTGACCTCTTCAAACGCTTTGAGAAACAGAAGGAGGTGATTGAGGGCTACCGCAAGGTACGTCCCCGCCACCTGGTGTCCTCCCCACGGAGGCTGGCAGGCTCACGGGCCAGGCCAGCAGGGCTGCTAGGGGCTGTCTTTACACCTCTGTTCTTGGCCGAGCCTCCCCTTGCCACTCGGGCCTGGCTTACTTGTGAAGAGGCAGGTGCAGGAGGCCAGGTGAGCGGGAGGCTGTGTGAGCTCCTGCCGCTGTGTCAAGGATGGCTTGGCTGTGGCCGAGCGCCTGTGAGATTTGAGACCGCGTGGGTGCACCGGGGCAGGGGGCATTTCAGAAAGGGGGTCAAGCCTGGGCTGTTGCAGCGTGACCTGGGGCATGTGTATCCAAGGCAGGAGGCCCACAAAAAGGTGGGCACGCTGTGCCAGGCCACCCTAGTGTCCCGGCCACAGGCCTGTGAGCCCCCTCAGCCTTCTGTGCTGGGCAAGGCCCACAGGCTTGCTGGAAGGAGGGATGTCCGGGCCACCCATCTGCCTGGAGCAGACCTGGGAAGGGCTGCAAGGCCACCAGACGCTTCTGCCCTCAGCAGCAGAGTTGGAGCGGAAGTGCTCACCGCCTGCTGTCCAGGAGCTGGGCCTGTGGGCACACCTGGAAGAGGGGCTGACACTGGCTGCAAGGGGTTGGGGATGCCAGATGGGGGCCCTGGAAGTCGAACTCGGCTAGAACATGGGCCCTCGTGGGGCCTGGCTGAGCCGCACCTTCTCTCAGTCCTGATGTCAGGTAGGCGCCAGTGGCCAGGGCACAGCTGCCTAAGAGAAGAAGCCTGGGAAACTAGAAAAGAATCTACGGAAGATCATATCTTCCGCCTTCAATTGCTGCTACAGACTTTTAAATTAGTATCTGGCACAGAATAACTAAGTATGAAAGAAACAGGAAATGTGACTGAAAATCAGAACCAGCTATTAGGGTGAGGCATGGTGCTGCATGCCTGTGGTCCCAGCGACTCAGGAGGCTGAGGTAGGAGGACCACTTGAGCCCAGGAGGTCGAGGCTGCAGTGAGCTGTGATTATATCCCTTCACTCCAGCCTGGGCAATAGACCCAGACCCCCATGTCTAAAATTAAAAAAAAAAGAAAATGTTTAGACCCGCGGGATTCCCAGCCACTGGAGCTGGCAGCAGCAGAGTGCCCACCACAGGGGTGGGACCCCTCACGTGGTGCCACTGGCTTGAGGACACAGCAGCTTTGCTGGCCTTCCCTCAGCTTCGGCTGTGGTCCGAGCTGCTGTCCTGGCCTCGCCTCCCCGGGGCAGGCCTGCGCCTCCATTCCTGCCAGCCACCTCCCCATTTTCTCATGGAGGCTTCTTTGTACATCTAATCCCATCACGGAGGACCCAGTGCAGACTCAGAACTGAAGGTAATTGTCTTCTGTGTTCAAAAGAGCATTGCCAGGCTCGCTCCAGCGGCACATATAAGAAAATCGGGGCCGGGCGCGGTGGTTCACGCCTGTCATCCCAGCACTTTGGGAGGCCGAGGCGGGTGGATCACGAGGTCAAGAGATCGAGACCATCCTGGTCAACATGGTGAAACCCCGTCTCTACTAAAAATACAAAAAATTAGCTGGGCACGGTGGCGCGTGCCTGTAATCCCAGCTACTCAGGAGGCTGAGGCAGGAGAATTGCCTGAACCCAGGAGGCGGAGGCTGCGGTGAGCCAAGATCACGCCATTGCACTCCAGCCTGGGTAACAAGAGCGAAAATCCGTCTCAAAAAAAAAAAAAGAAAAAAGAAAAGAAAATTGGAACAATACAGAGAAGATTAGCGTGGCCCTGTGCAAGGGTGACATGCAAATTCGTGACGTGTTCCATATTTTTATATTTAAACAAAGAGTATTGCCTCTGTAGAGACCCAGAAACTAGAAAAGAATCCACTTTGGGAGGCCAAGATGGGCAGATTGCATAAGGCCAGGAGTTCAAGACTAGCCTGGGCAATACAGAAAAATCCCTGTCTCTACTAAAAAGACAAAAGGCCAGGCACGATGGCCCGCACCTGTCATCCCAGCACTTTGGGAGGCCAAGGCAAGTGGATCACCTGAGGTCAGGAGTTTCAGACCAGCCTCACCAATATGTTGAAACCCCATCTGCTAAAGTTGGGCCAGGTGTGGTGGCTCACACCTGTAATCCCAGCACTTTGGGAGGCTGAGACAGGTGGATCACCTGAGGTCAGGAGTTCAAGACAAGCCTCACCAATATGGTGAAATCCCACCTCTACTAAAAATGCAAACATCAGCCAGGTATGCTGGTGTGCACCTATAATCCCAGCTACTCCGAGGCTGAGACAGGAGAATTGCTTGGAGCAAGAGGCAGAGGTTGCCGTGAGCCAAGATCATGCCATTGCACTCCAGCCTGGGCAACAGAGCAGAGCTCTCAAATAAATTAGCCAGGCCTGTAGTCCCAGCTACTCCGAGGCTGAGGCAGGAGAATCGCTTGCACCCAGGAGGTGGAGGTTGCAGTGACCCAAGATCATGCCACTTCACTCCAGCCTGGGTGACCGAGTGTGACTCCGTCTCAAAAAATACAGAAACTAGAACCAAATGGAAATTTTCTAACAGGTACACAGTGAACAATTCAGAGGGCATGGGTCGGAGGAGGGAAGCAGAGGGTAAGTTGGGAGCCATCGTGGATGGCAGCCCGAGCCAGAGGGAGAGGCACTGCTGGGGTGGGATGCTTGACCTGTGTACACCCGAGAGCTGGTCACTGACTCATGGAGAGATGCCACTGGGAACTTTCCACCGCAGAGACACACAGGGCTATGGGTTTAGGGGAGGCATGGCCTCCACAGGACATCTTGGGCTGTGTGCTTGGTCGGGGCTCAGGGAGAAGCCACCGTGCTGAGGGTGCTCTTGGGAGGTAGGGCTGCAACAGAGGAGGGAGGCTGCGCTGTGAGGTTCCTGCAGGCACTGCAGGAAGAGGGCAGGTGGGCTGAGAGAGCAGAGGCCACTTGGGGGCGAGGAACCCCAGGGCTGTGGGGAGCAGATGTGTCTGGGGACCATGTGGCTCCAGTCAGCCTCCCTGCCTGCCCTCAAAGCACAGGGTTCAGCCCCAGAGGGAGACAGGCCAGGCAGTCAGTGGTCCCAGGTGCAGCTGCAAGGGTACTAGGGTTAGGCCTGGCGTCTCTGAAACCCCAGAGGGGGTGAGCTGGGGACCTGTGTAGAGGGGATATTTTCTTTTTTTTTTTGAGACGGAATTTCACTCTTGTTACCCAGGCTGGAGTGCAAGGGCGCCATCTCGGCTCACAGCAACCTCCGCCTCCTGGGTTCAGGCAATTCTCCTGCCTCAGACTCCCGAGTAGCTGGGATTACAGGCACACGCCACCGTGCCCAGCTAATTTTTTGTATTTTTAGTAGAGACGGGGTTTCACCATTTTGACCAGGATGGTCTCGATCTCTTAACCTCGGGATCCGCCCACCTCGGCCTCCCAAAGTGCTGGGATTACAGGCTTGAGCCAATGCGCCTGGCGAGGGGATATTTTCAAAAGGAAAACCGGAGGTGCTGCCTCATGACCGGTGACCCACAGGTCCCTGGACACGAAGCCTGGGTGCTCTGGCGGGTCGTGTGGTGCCCACGGTTAACGCCTGCCCCTTCCTAGAATGAAGAGTCACTGAAGAAGTGTGCAGAGGATTACCTGGCGAGGGTCACCCAGGCAGGCCAGAGGTACCAGGCCCTGAAGGCCCACGCCGAGGAGAAGCTGCAGCTGTGAGTGTTGGGCGAGGGCCCAGAGGGAGAGTCTGGGCGCCTGGGCCCAGCTCAGCTTCTGCCCTGCCCCTGCTCCTCCAGGGCAAACGAGGAGATCGCCCAGGTTCGGAGCAAGGCCCAGGCGGAAGCAGTGGCCCTCCAGGCCAGCCTGAGGAAGGAGCAGATGCGGGTCCAGTCGCTGGAGAGGACCGTGGAGGAGAAGGTGGGTGCGGGGAGCCTGGCCCACGGGGCCCTGTGGCAGCAGCTTCTGGAAGGCCCCTGGGCCTGCTGCTCCCTCCCAAACTCATCTTCCTCCTCCAGACTAAAGAGAATGAGGAGCTGACCAGGATCTGTGATGACCTCATCTCCAAGATGGCGAAGATCTGACCCAGAGCTGCAGCCCCTCCTGTCTTTCCGTCTGTCCAGCTGTACTGTCCAGTTCTTTTAGGTATCATTTTCTTTTTCTGTCTTAAAACTAGATTGCTTTGAAAAGATGACTAAATAAAGTTTCCTTTTGGTGTAAACTGAAGCTGCTCTGGTCTCAGTGAAGCAAAGGGTTCTCTGCTCGGACCTGAGGCTGAGCCAACCTGCAGGGACAGCCAGTGGCTGGAGGCGGCTCAGGCCTGCCCAGTCTACCCCCGCCAACTTGGGTCAGCCACAGTTCTGAACTCAAGTACACCCACCAGTCCAGACGGACTCGAGTTTTCATGTAAAACAAAAACTGTGAACAGCCAGGCGTGTGTGATGCTGGTGCCGACCTGGAGAGCCTCAGCTCCCATCGGCCCTGGGGACGTGGAGGCTTCAGAGCAAAGCCGGCTTCCCTGAGGAAGTCCTGTCTCCAGATGGCAGGGTTTCCTCCCAAACCCCCAGCCCCATCTCCAGCAGCTCCATCTCCAGCAGCCCCGTCCTGCAGGTCTCACACTTGGACAGGTGCACTGGAGCTCAGGCCACTTCCAGGAGCCCTGGCAGAGTCTCCACCCAGCTGGGGCATCCCAGGAACTCTGGGCACAGAGCTGAGAGATGCTGGCTGCAGGGTTCAGCCATGGCACCTAGGACCCCAGCACGAACCAGAGGGCCAGGGCCTCCTAGGGCTGGGTGGGACTGAGGGTGACGCTGTAACCTGTTCCGGTGGCTGGTGGTGCTGCTGTGTCGGAAAAGCCATTTTCTCCCGTCAGTGGAGAGTGGGGATCCCCACACAGAGGGACTCAGGCCTACATCCGGCTGTAGTCGCGTGTCCCCAGGAGTGTCTGAGCCTGGGGGTCCCAGTCCCAGGACCTGTTCCCGAGGCTCTGTAAGCTGCCCTGTGGGCCTGGTGAGCAGCAGCCCAGGACTGGCCCTCGGGTGGGCACAACAGCACGCCCAGTCACCACCAGGGGTCGCTGCCACCACAGACCAAGCAGGGACCGGACCAGGTGAGTGACACCCTGGAGGGCGGGGCCAGGGTGCTGGGAAGCCACGTGGACCGCCAGGGAGGCTGAGGGGCGGGCGGGGCTTCAGCCTGGGTGGCCACTGGGGTGTCCCCCGGGTGGGGAGGTGGGTTTGTTCTTGCATATTTGGAGGAGGGACCCTGGCACAGGGACAGAAAGACACAGCAGCCATGGCCAGGCATGGCTGGGGCACAGACTGGATGAGCCTCAGAGGGCTCTGGGGGCCATTCCTCTCCCCCACCACGGCCACCCATGCTCATGCAGCACCTCCTGACGGCCTCATGGGACCATCGCACCCCTCCTCTCCCCAGCAGGGAACCCCCCCATCTCAGCCCTGAGCCTGGGTGACGATAGGGGGCAGTCCCTGGCTGAGAGCCTCTGAGGGCCTGCCACGGCCACTGCACAGACAAGACACTGAGGCATAGGCCAGTGACCATTGTCTGGGGAAGGTCGGCCAAGCACAGGGTGTGAGGCTCCCTCTCCTGCTCAGGGTTGAGGATATGGGGGAGCAGCAGGGCCCTGGAGCCTCCAGAGCTCACCAGCTGCCTCCCCACTGCCACAGGCACGTCCGGCCTCAGGGCTCCCAGCTCCCTCTGCAGGGTCAGGTCTGCTGTGCTGAGGTCTCAGGACACAAGGCAGCTGCCACATCCTCAGCCCTGCCGCTCTGGCCTCCTGGCTCCTCTGACAGCTGCTCAGGGCCCTGTCCCCCACTGGGGCCTCTCTGAGCCAAGCCTGGAGCCTGCCCTGAGAAGGCCATGTGGGGCAGCTGGACGTGTCGGGGCAGCCGGCCGGGCCTGGGGCTGCGCCGAGGACACCGGCCACCAGGCAGCGTCCTGGGCTGGGAGCCTCTCTCCCAGGACAAAGGGGCCTTGTGTGGCTGAATGGGTGTTTATCCTGGAGCCTGAGTTAACTCAGGGCTGCGAGGCCGGGTGGGGGCCCTGGCAGTGGCCTGCCTGGTAAACATGACCTGAGCTGGGCATGCAGCCGTGGCCTGGACTTCCGCAGCCCGGACCCCTGCACGGCCACGCAGTCGCCCTGTGGGCCTCCCGCCAGGACGGGGGCTCAAGGAAACAGGAGCTGCCGTGGGATCGCCTCCATGGGAGTCCTCATGCACAGTCCTAGAGGCAGCGCTCAGCTGGCTCTGCCCTTCCCACAGCTCAGGGCAGGGCTCAGAATCACTCCCAATGTGCCCCACTGAAGGGAGGGGTGGGGGGTAGATGAGGTTATGAGGGTGAGGCCCTGGTCTGCTGGGATTAGCGTCCTTTCGGGAAGAAGGCAGGCTGGGACAGTACTTTGGAGGCACCAACCCGCCAGCACCGGATCACAGACCTGGCGCCTCCAGAACGTGGAGAAACGCGTGTCTGTGGTGCAAGCCGACTGGTCTCAGGCAGGACGAGACCCCGTCGTCCAAGGGGCTGCCCAGCCTGATGCCCACCCACTGCCCAGCTGCCCCTGCAGCCAATATCGGAATCCCAAGGGCAGAGCAGGGTTCAGCCCCACGTGGCGAAGCCAGGTCTGTGAGGCACCCCCGCCCCTCTATCCCTAGGAGTGGAGTCCGCAGCTACCTCCCTGGGCTGGTCAAGATCCTTTCAACAGGGTCGGTGGAGCCGCATCTCCAAGCTGACTCCCACGCTCCCTCTCCAGGGCTCGCAGGCCACGGGGCTAGATGGAAGAGAGGGTGGAGGGAGGAGGTAGGCCAGGACAGGCTGAGCACAGCCGGAGCGTTCCCTGCCAGGTCCTCGCTGCGGCCATCACCCTGCCCTGGCCAACCTGAGTACACCGGCCCCCAAGCAGACTCAGGTCACTGTCCCATGGGCTCGGGGGCTGTCCCCCAAGGTCCCCCAAGGTCCACGGCAGTGAGGGTCACTACAAGCCCAAGTGGGTGCCAGAGGTCCCTCCTCCAGCCCATCACTCCCCTTCTGGGAAGGACCCCATGGTCGGCACTCAAGCCCAGGCTCCCGGCTGCCCTACTGGGCTGAGCAAATGTCCTTTGTCTGTCTTCCGGAGGTCTGCAGGACAGGAGCACTTTGGGGAACAGCTCTGTCCCCACAGGGCTGGGGCTGGACGAAGCCGGAGGAGGGCTTCTGCCTGAGCCCGGGCCTTCTTTGGGGTGCACTCAAGTAGCGGGGTGCTCACCGCCTGTGCGGTGGTTGGAGGGGTTGAACCTGTGCGCCCTGGCTGCCCCAGTGCTCTGGGGAGCCCAACTCCGGGGGCTTCTGCCTGAGCCTCTAGGCCCCAGCAGCCTGCAGGGGGTGCCATTGGGCCACCGGAGCCCCTCCTGTGGACCCGGCGCAACAGCCCTCAGGCCCAGCCATCCCCACCGCCCCACCACCGGCCTCCAGGAGGGACCCCCACCCTGGGGCGACGAGGAGCCACCTGGGCCTCCACCTGGCCTCCCCACAGGGCCTCCACCTGCCCCTTCTCCACCTGTCCCCTCCCCACTGTGCCCCTGCTCACCACACCCCTTCCCCACCTCCTCCCTCCCCACCAGTCCCTCCCAACCAGCCTCCTCCCCACCACGCCCCTCCCCATTGTGCCCTTCCCCACCTTGCCCCCTCCCCACCTGCACCCTCCTTACCTGCACCCTCCCCACTGTGCCCGCTGCCCACTAAGCCCCCTTCCTACCAACCCCCTCCCCACCTCCACCTCACCAGCCCCCTCCCCACTAGCCCTCTCTGCTGCTTTACCGCCCCTCTGTCCCCTGGACCCTGTGCACTCATCAGGCCCCTGGAGGTTTGTGGAGGGCAGGGCTGGGGACTGGGAGGTCTTAGGCCAAGCAGGGCTGGAGGCAGCACACCAGGCACCCTCACCAGCTGGGGATCTGGCCTAGCCTGGTAGACGGACTGTAGGACGGGGGCGGGGCCGGGTTAGGGCTTAGAGCCCCTGCTGGCGTCGGGGGTGGCGGGGCCCCTACCCTGTGTCCCCTCTGTCCCCAAACCCCACTGCACCTAAGGCCCCACCTGGATGAGCTCACAGGGGCTCCGGAGCCCACTCTGCAGAGAGAGAGGAGGGGACGGGGCGGGGGTGCACTTGTGTTTGCTTCTGAGGGAGAGCGGGCAGAGCAGGGCTGTTAGTGAGACACGCAGCCCCGGGGGCTCCGGACCCTCAAAGAAAGGGCTCCCGTGTGGGCCAGGGGCTACCTCAGCTCAGGAGGGGTGGCCCAACCACTAGGTGTGCAAAGGTCCCATGTCCATCCACACTTAAGAGACTTGGAATGTGAAAGGCGCTCAGGCAGAGCCACAGTGTGGGCGCCATCCCCAAGGGGGTGTCTGCAGAGGTACACCGGTGCGGGCAGAGCCGTGGTGGCCGTGAGCCCAAGGGGTTCCCAGAGGGAGTTTCTTCCCAGCCTGGGGATGGGTCCAGAGCAGTGCTGAGGAGGCCGAGCTGCCAGCATCCTATAGGGCCCAGCAGCAGAGGGGAGTGCGAATGCCTGGGCTTGTGCCCGGGACCCACCCCTGCCCCTGCTTGCCCAGCAGCTGAGGCCACACCTCGCCTCGAGCGTCCTGACAGGAGGGCCCACTTGGTGCCAGGCAGTCCCAGCTGGGGTGGGGTAGAGACCATACGGCTGGCCCTGGGTAGATCCTCATCCTGACCCCCCACGCCCACCCTGGAGCCGTGTCTCCATCTGCCAAGGTCGGGGTAGAGAGAGAGAGAGGAGGGGGCAGAGCCCTGAGATTCAAAGGTTTCCCCACAGTCATTCGTTCACACATCAAACGTGTGCTGAGCGCAGTCTGTTCCCTGCACTGTTCCAGGTCCTGGGCATGGCGTGACCAACCAGTCAAAACAGCTTGTCATGAGAATCTTCTGGCTTGGGGTGGGGTGGGGAGCGGCAGTGAGAAGAAATCAGAAAACACACAGGTGCAGGCACACACACCCACTCCACGGAGCCTGTCGGCTGGTGACAAGGCCACGGGGGCTTGGAGGGGGAGGAGAAGAGGGAGTGGGGGTCTGGGGTGCGTTCCAGGTGCTGCCCTGTGGCCAGAGGGGTCCTGCTGCTGCCGTCACTGCTCTCCCCGCCCACACATGGGGGGCTCACCCACCTCTGTCATGCTCTGCACCAGGGCCCCCGACAAGTTCAAGGCCGGAGCAACAGGGTGTTTGGCCAGGTGGAGCCGGTCCCAGGCCTGCACAGCCCCATGTTCCCGTGGTGCGGGGCTGCGTCGGAACTGGCTCAGCTCACAGGAGCAGATGGGAGCTACATCCATTCTTCGAGGCCAGTGGCTAAGCCAGCTCTGTGCTCACGCTAGGACCGAAAGTGGCCCTGTGCCCTCTCTGTCCCGGGCCCAGCAACCTTCAGGCTCTTCCGGACCAGGAGGGAGGCCTCATTACCCCCAGGGCCCACCCACAACCCCACCCCAGATGGACAGGAGCTGTCTGGTGGCTGGTCCTGTGCCAGGCCAGGCAGCCCGGGCACCTAGTAGGCCCATGGGGGGAGCGCCTCGAACACACACTCGGGAGGCCACGAGGAATGAGAAATACGGTTGAGCCATGCATGCCAAGCCACCGGCCCACGGGCACGCACCCAAGCACCCCCAGAGCAGACCCCAGACTGCAGGGACCCCCAGCCGTTCCTCCCTCCACCCAGTGCCATCCTTGCTGGGGATGCCCATCTGTATCCCCCTACCGTGCCAGGCTTACTGGAGGTTTGCACCTGTGCGTCCTCCACGCAGGGAACTGCTCCCAGGTGAGTTCCCTTTCCCCACCCCCAACCTGTGGCCTGGAGAAGCCGGGGGTCCCTGAGGTCCACGCCCTAGAGCTCAAGGGCCTTTGTCACCCCCAACACTGGCAATGAGGCACAGGCCCCAAAGCCATGCTTCTCACCCGCCTCTGTGGGGTCAGAACTCTGGACAACCCAGGACACCACGCAGGGCCTTCCTGGAGGTAGCGGCTCCTGACCTGGGCCCAGAGCGGAAGGGAGTGGGCCAGGCTGGGCCCTCTCCTGGAGGAGGCTGGGAATCCTGGTTAGTGCCCGGCCTGCCTCCCTCTCAGCTGTCAAGAGAGTCCACGGTGTTCCCCTGGAGGCTGCCCCTGGCCGGAGGGCAGCCCAAGCTGGGCAGGTTCAGGCTGGATCTCCCCCGCCCCAGCGTGCCCACGACGCAGCTCACTTCCCTCTACACCAGGTGCTGGCTCCTCTGCCAGGAACATGAGCTCATTTCACCCTCTCGGGCAGGGCAGGGCAAGGCAGACCCCAACCTACAGGTGACATGCCTCCCCGCCCTGCCCCAGGTGATCCACGCAGCTGGTGAACGGGGACCCCCCCTCGCCCCAGAGGGGCTCTGGTCCAGGAGCCCAGGACATCAGGCAGAGCCCTGCCGGGTGACCGGATGGGTATAGTGCAGGCACAGGCTCAGGGGCAACACGGGACGCCTGCTCCACCCGCCTGCCAGGGGCCAGGCCTCGGGAGATCAGGTCCCGGGAGGGCGCCCTCCTCCACTGAGCCTGAAAGGAGGGAGATGATGTTATTGCTGCTGTTGACCTGCTTCTCCCACTGCTCCCAGCTCAGACTGCAGAGTCCTGTCTTCCAGCCAAGCAGGAAGCGCCAGGGGCTCTCCCCTCGGGCTGCCCGCCAGGCCTCCTCGGCATTTCTGGGAACCCCCTCCCCACACGCCCAGAAAGCAGGAAGGCACCTCTGCCCCGAGCCCAGGCTTGTCTGGCCCAGGTGCCCCTCCTCTGGCTGGGGGCCGCTGGGTGTGGCTGAGCTGCAGGCATGGGAGAAGGCTTCCTGGAGGAAGTGCCTGGGGCCTCTCAGGGTGCCAGCCCATGGGGATGTGGGGTGCTCTTGCTGAGGCCTCTTGGCAAAGGGGAGAAGGCAGAGGAGATGGGAGGCAGGGGCTCTGGGGACCCGGCTAAGGGCAGTGCCCCCTTCTCTTCTGCGGCCCCCTCCTCCATGGCCAGGCCCCGGCCTGTCTTCCCACTGAAGCCCCCAAGCCCCAAACCCAAAAGCCAGGCCCCTGACCCCGCCTGTGAGAGGAGACACTCTCCAGACCTGCCACCACCTGATGGAGACAGTTACGGAGCCCATGACCTGGAGCTACAGGAGGCCCCAGCCCTACCTCCAGCAAAACCACAGCGAGACACCCACTCCTTCGGGGACCTCAGAGGGAGTCGAGGCAGGGTCCCTACCTGCTGGGGGCCGGGGCTGGGGATGTTCCAGGGCCTCAGATCCCATGAGCCCCTCCCTGGAAAAGCCGGCAGAGCCATGCTGGCCCCCACTGGGAGTCCCTTCAAGAACGTCTTGCTCATGGGTCTGTGGCCGCCTGCAGCAGCCTGAGACAGCACCCTCCCTACCTTCCAACTGGGACTGGAAACCGCAGGGTCAGGGGCTCAGCATGTGGGCAGCAGCCCTCAGGCACTGGGAGCCAGACAGGTGCCCTGCCCTGGGATCTGAGTCAGAAGCAGTGAGCCTCCAGCCCGGGAGGGGCCCAGGCGTGGGGCAAGGGTCACTTGGGGTGGCCATGGACAGTGGTCTTTGGGGCCTGTGCTGTGGGCCATGCGAGGGGGCCAGGGTGCAACAGGCTGCTGCAGAGGGGGGAGCCGCCCATCCTGGGGGCACGTTATGAAGGTCCCCAGCCACAGCCAGGTTCCTGGGGAGGAGGGCTGGGGGACTCTGAGCCCGGCACTCAGCACCCAGCTCCCAGAAAGGCCCAGCCAGGCTCACAGCAGGAGCTGCCATCTCCTCAGGCCCGAGAGCTGGGCCTCAGGTCTTTACTGGGGCCACTTGAGGCCCTGGGACCTGAAGGGGGACAGGGGCAGTGATGGGGAAGCCTCAGGCTCAGGGACACGGTAGCACAGTGTCCCCTCAGGCCAGGGAGAGGCCACAGACAGCCCTGTGCTGGGGGCAGGGAAGGTGGCTGCTGCCTGAGGCCAGGGAGGGCGACATGGCTGCCTTGGAACCTGAGTTTTTAGGACAGGATGAGGGCCAAACAGTGAAGGCTAAGGCAGGGGTAGAGGGCTCCCTGGAGGAGGTGTTCAAGCTGAGAAGCCCTCAGAGCAGGTGTGGGCAGCCTCCAGGCAGCAGACAGCCAGGCCGGGCACAGATGGGAGAGAGGGAGCTGCTGACCACTGCTCCACGTCTGGCCTGGCCCTGTCCCTGACCCAGTACCCGCCTCACACCTGTCCACTGTGAGCAGCTACCAGTTCTGAAGCCTGGGGTGTGGTTTTCATCAGCCGCTGAAGCTGAGGCTCAGCAGAGGCACCTGAGCTGAGGCAGGGGCTGGGCAGGAGCCAGCCACGGCCAGTTAGGTACCTCTCCAGGGTGCCCTTGAACTCCAAACCCGCTCTGGGCCCTAACACTCCCTGGGGCCAGGGTGATGGATCTCAGACGGGAGATTTGGGGGGGCATCCCCCAAGGAGGCTTCCTGGGGGAGGTGGGGCCTGGAGGACGGAGCAACAGCAGAGGCCACGCTGGCACGGAGCAGGGGGGTCGACATGGCTCTGCTGCCAACTTCGGCATGTCCTCGAAACTGGGCAAGGGCAGGCGTGGGAACAGCTCCGGCCACCTCCTGAGCAGCTCTGGCTGCAACCCTTGCTCCCCACCGCGTAACGACACCCCTGGAGGACACTGGGCAGTGGGCACACTCACCCAGCACTCACCCCCACTGCCTCTGTGCCACCAGCTTTCGGGGAAGCCACGAAGGCAGCCTGGGCGGCTGTCGGACGCTCTCCAAGTCCTCAGCCCCCATGCCCAATCAGCACGATCCGATTTCATAACCAGCCTGGATTCTGCCCCAGCTGAGGAAGGAGCATAAAACCCAATATATTTTAATTATATCTTTGAGGGCCATGAGCACAATCGTTTCCAGATGGGGCCCGCTAAAGGCCTCGCTGCCCGCAGGCCTGGGCCGGAGGAGGATCGGCGCGCAGGCCACAGCCCACGAGGCCACGGTGGCCCCGGACATGGCTCCCACCCCGTACCCGCTGCAGGCGCAGGCCACGGCCCACAAGGCCACGGTGGCCCGGATGCAGCTCCCACCCGGCACCCACTACAGGCGCAGGCCACAGCCCATGAGGCCACAGAGGCCCCGGACACGGCTCCCACCTGGCACCCGCTTCAGGCACAGGCCACGGCCCGCGAGGCCACAATGGCCCCTGTGGCCCCAGACACGGCTCCCACCTGGCACCCACTGCAGGCGCAGCCACAGCCCACGAGGCCACAGTGGCCCCGGACACGGATCCCACCCGGCACCCGCTGCAGGGTCAGTGCTGTGACGGCTGTTTGGTCACGCTTCCATCTACAGATGGGGGAGCTGAGGCCTGGGGAGGCCGGCTGGGTGGGGCTAACTTGTTAGGATGTCATCCACAGAAGCAGAGAAGCCAGTGCCCCAACAGGAGGCCCTTCCAGGCTGGGAGCTCTCAGGGGTGGCCTCACCCAGGCCCTAGGACAGGGGCCAGCTAGAGCCCAGGGTATCGGGATGGTGGGTCACACACCCAGGCCCTGGGGAGCAGGGGTGGGACCCAGACCATGCCATGCCTACGGACCAGCCAAGCCGCTATGCCCCTGGGCAGGGCCCCCAACACCCAGGCTTCAGCTCCATCCAAGCCAGCAAAGTGCCTGGACACCCCAGAGCCTTCTCAGCCGAGTGAAAACGGCCAGGTGAGGACCCAGTGGGGGCTTCCCAACCTGTTCAGGGAAGACCTGGCTCCTGAGGGGTGTGGTACAGCCACAGAAGTGGCAGCTCCTGGCTCCCACCCACAGCCAGGCAGAGAGATGGAAGGTCGCTGGGCGGTCAGCAGCGGAGCCTTCGGAAGTCCGCTGGCTAATAAGATTTGCCCACTCGGCCTTCCCGGCTCTTCCTGCGTTGGTGGCAGGCCTGGCGTCTGCCCGGAACCCCTCCCTTCCCCATCGAAGCTGCAGCCCCACCCCAGGAGGGGCGAATGACGGAGCCTGATTCCTGCGGAGGCCCCCACCCTGCGTGGGGCCCGGCATGGGCAAAGGCTGAGAGGGGCCCTCTGGCCCTGACCTGGGATGGAGGTGCCTGGGCATGGGCTCAGGGCTCTGGAGTCCACACCCAGCAGCCCCAGCCCACCGCCTGCCTGCCCCAACACCCCCACAGTGAGACAGGCACACAGCAGAGCAGAGGCCGGGCAACCGTATGGCACACCCAGGATGGCAGCTACGCTCACTGGGCACAGGCCCTGCTCTCCCTCTCCTGACCCTGCTCTCGGGGTGATGATCCACCGCAAGCTCCCACCTCTTGCCGCAGCCAAAGACCCAGAGGTGACCCCAGCCCTGGCCGTGCAAACCCCCCACCACCAGGGACTGAAGGGGTGAGAAGAACTTAGCCCTGGGGAAAGCCCGGCCCCCATAAGGCCAGTGTGAGGGCGCTGGGGTACCCCAGTGCTGGCCAGGCTGTCTGAGGAGGCGTCGCTGAGGGCCGGGCAGGTAGGCCAGAGATGTGTCTCTGCCATCCTCCTTCCTCTTGGTGCCCATCTGGTGACCCCAAGATGACCCAGGAGAGTGGAGGCAGGCAGGGCAAAGACCTGCGATGTCCTGGGCTCCGTGCCGCTGGCCCAGGGGCACCCACAGCAGACGTGACCTCATCCCTGGGCCTTGAGCCTACTTGGAGTCGGGGTGGGGGGTGGAGGGGTGCCACAGGGCCCCTGGAGGTGGGTGTGGGCGCTCATTCACCCTGGGCTCCCCAGGACTGGTGATCAGCTCCGCCCGCCTGAGATGGCCCCAGCAATGCTCCAGGCAGGGAGAGGTGGCAGCACACCGCCTGTGCCAGGACCCTGGGGGCTGGGCTCTAGCCCCGTGTGCCCCCCCTGGTCCCCAAAAATCGCTAATGCCAGCAGCACAGGCGGTGGTGCAGTGGATCCCCTCGGTGGGTGCCCCCACACCTGCTGCCTGCCCTTAGGGCTTCATTTACGGAAGGTGCTCAGAAAACCCCACATACGTTCGGGATGCCTGCTCCCAGGACTCAGGCAGATGCTGACCTCCATTTCTCCTCCCTCTCCACATCCCCGCCTCCCACCAGCCCACCCACTTTCCATCCACCCACCTCCCTCCAGCCTCCATACACCTACCCTTTCCCTGCTCCCACCTCCTCCCCACCCACACCCCAGCCCTCCCCCTCCTCCTGCCACAAGCATTCCACCCTCCACACACTAAGCAGCCATCCACAGACCTCTGCAGTCCTCCAGGCCCCGGCCACCATCTCATCACTTCCGCACCCCCCACCCACCACCAGCGATTGCCCACATCCCCACGACTCCCATTCCACTGGCCAACCGAGACCCTTCCACCGTGCCCTGAACCACAGCCTCTGCCCCGTTCTGCTCACCGGGCCCCTCTAGTCACTCCTGTCCTCAGTCTGTCGGTCCATCGGCAAACATTTACTGACCACGCGCACTGTCCCATGCGTTGGAGGCTGAAGCTGCATCCCGACCAACCTCCCACCCGCCCTTCAGCAACAGGACATACAGGCCAGCCAGCAGCCGGTGGTGATGGGCCTTCTGATGAAATGGCGGGGAGGGGTGATGTCGGTGCAGGGCGGGGGCAAGACAGCAAAGAGCCAGAGGGGACAGTGGCTGGCAGGATGAGAGGACAGAAAGCACGAGGAAGCCCCATCCAACCTCCTGGGCACTGCCACATGCTGCACTGGCCTGAGAGCCAGAAGAGGAAGCGGAGGCCCACTTGGGGCCACTGGGAATAGGGCCACGGGAGGGGACAGTGCTCCCCTCTGTTGGGGCTGGCGGGTCTCAGAGGACACTGAGTTTCCGCCGGGAAGCACCCCTGGGACAGGGAGTGTAAGGCAGGCCTCAGCTGGAACGGGGTGGAGAGGGCAGCAGCTCAGCCACGGTGTCTCAGCCTGGGGCGCTGGGGACGCCCAGCCTAGACTGCCTGGACAGGTGGATGGAGGTGGACTGACATCTTCATGGCTCCAGCAACTGCCCCGCTGATGCTCACCACCACCCGGCAGCATCTGGCCACAGTGGGCACCACAGGGCCCCAGCCATCCCTGAGAGCTCAGGCTGCCTGTGCCCTCAGTCCAAAGCCACTCTCCGGGAGGCCTCTCCTGCCTGGCGGGGAAGGGAGACTCCGTGTGACCTCAGCATGACATGACAGTCCCTTCCCTGCACATCCTGAGGGCTCTGGCTCAGAAAGCCCCTCCCTTGGCTGCCAGGCCCCTGCCCGTGTGGGGCCCTCCCAGGCCCGGGGCCAGCAGAAGCAGTTCCCAGAGGCTGCGCAGGTCAGGAAGGCCTGGGCAGACTGCATCCAAGGGCAGTGCCCACTCCAGGCCCGCCCTGTGCCCTCCTTTGCTGGGGTCTGGGCCGAGGGACACATGGTGGGGTGTGAGGTGGGGCAGGTGAGGAGGGTCTCTTTCTCGGCCTCCCTGTAGTCCTGGCCAGCTGAGATGAAACTAGAAAAACACAACTTTACACCAAGCAGCCGGGACTCGGCCTGGATCCCTGGCAAGGGTGGGGACCAGCAGACTCCTGGGGTGGGAAGTGGGGTCCTGGTGAGGTCCTGGGCAGAACGGTCCCACCATCCATTCCCCTCCCTCTGGGTAGGCATAGAAGGGGGTGGAGGGAAGGGCCCTCCCTCCCTGGTACCCACTCTGTGTGTCTCATTGGTGCCTACCTGTCCCCCAGGCCACAGAGCAGCTCACTGGGAGAAGAGGGACCCAGGACTCTGTGGGGTGGGCAGTCCGGCCAGTTTCCACCCACCAGCCAGGATCCCCAGAGCTGACCTCAGGCTGCCCCACGACCTGCAGGACCCTAGCCCTCTCCCTGAGAAGGAAGGGCCTGCCCAGGCCCAGTCCCGACTCACAACGGCCCACCCAGCCCTGCTGGGAGGGGTTTGCAGGGCCCCTGCCCCCATCCCACTCTTCCCCAGCTCCCAGACCATGTGACCAAGGCAGAGATAAACTGTGGCTGCCCCAGGCCCTGATTAGCGACAAATCCCAGGAAGTTTCCGCCCCATCCTGAAACCCCATCTCTGCGGCCCCACAGCTGTAATCCCACCAAGTCACCCATCCGGGCCTGGCCTGGGCCTGCAGCCACCATGGCCTCCCGCCGCAGGCCAGCCTTCCCCACCGGAGGGGGTCATACCCCCACCCTAGGGACGAGTGGACCGAGGGGCCAGGAGCTGACCCTGCCCACAGAGACCTCTCCATTTGGCATTTGCTCTAAAACAAGTGGAGAGCCCCCGAGACACTGAGCTTGGGAAGCCCTTCTGTGGCTGGGGCTCGCCCCCAAGTGCCTGGTGGAGCGCATGGGGCCTGGTGTTAGGCATTGTCACAGAGCATGTGTTTCTTCAGGTCCCCAGGTGTCCCAACAGCCCCTCAACGCTGGCGCCCCTGGGATCCCCACTGGCCTGGAATCTTCCCTCCCAGTGATGTGGGGGCTGTGTGAGAGGTGGGACAGGCAGGACCAGATCAGCAGAGGCCCCCAGAAGAGTCAGGAGCAGCAGGAAAGGCAGCTGGAGCACAGGGACTTCCCATGCCCATAAGCAGGGTGACACTGCACCCACTCGCTGGCTCTCCTGAGCCCTCCAGCTCGGGACGCTCGGGGTAGGAGAGGGTAGGAGGCTGTGGGTGCCTCAGGCCTGGGGGAGGCGAGCAGACAGCTGGATGCTTCTCCAGTGAGTGGTCCCTAGAACAGACCGGTACATGGAAGCAAAGCATCCTGGGAGGGGTGAGAGGGTGACAGACCCTGGAGGCATCGTGGGCACCTGGGCAGTGGAGGCCACGGCAAGGCAGGGGGAGGCAGATACCCCAGTGATGGTGGGGTGGGCCGAGCCCTGCTTCAGGGCCAGGAGGCCAGGCTGACGGCAGTAGCCTGCGGTGCGGGCAGGCAGAGCTCCTGCCCGCCCGCGGTTGGCTGTGCTGGGTGCGTCAGGCAGATGACTTAATCACAGGCGGGCTTTGTCCCGGGCACCCGCCCCCTGCCCGCACCCTCCGCCTGGCCGCACGCCTCCCACCCCCACCCAGCTCCTAGCAGCCTTCAGCTTAGCACGAGGAGTTGAGGAGGGCTGGGGGTGGCTCTCCACCCTCACAGGGCCTGGGAACGGCTCGGGGGTGGGTGGCCGTGGGGTGCGGCCAGGGCGGATCCGTCCTGGGCTGGGCTCAGGGGACGCCCGCCCAGCCTGGCCCAAGCGAGACCCCAAGGAGGGCATCCTGGGAGTGGCTCCAGGCTGGCATCCTGGCAGAGGAGGCGCCACGGCTGGGGGCTAGGGGACTGGGGGCTTTGTATGCTACAGGCCCCCCTCTCTTCCTGGGGCCCCCACCCTCCCTGATCCTGTCAGAGCCTTAGAAAGTGAGACAAAGGCTCCGGGAGGCCCGGGGAGGGCCAGGACACAGGCAGGAGACAGAGTTTTAATGACGGAGCTATAATGGGGAGCCGAGGCGGCTCGTTAACCCTGTCCGTCCCTTGCACTGGGCCCACCCGACTGCCAGCCGGGCCCCTCCCGCCATGCAGCTGCCCCTCCTCACCCCATCCCCCGCCACTGACCCCCAGAGATGCTGGGAACAAGTGAAAATCTTGCTCCACAGAGATGCAAGCAGGCTGTTCTGGGTCCCCCAGTCCTCCTGAGATGCTGGGCAGCGTGCTGGCTGGGCACTGCCCGCACACCCCATCCACTCTGTCCACCCCTTCCCTCTGCACTCTCAACCTTCCAGATTCCTGACCTTGGAGGAGGAGCCCAACTCTGGCCTGGCCAGCTGTCTACAGTGTGGAGCCTGCCCTCCTCCACGTGGGAGCCCCAGGGTGCCCGCACCGTGGGGCTCTGTACGCTGCTCCTCACAGAGACCTGGCATGCAGAGGTGGGGGAGCTTGGAGCCTTGGGGTCCACAGAACTGAGGTGGAGACCCTCCAGACCCAGCCACCTGCTCATTCCCTAGTGTTCAGGGGCATCCCCCCCCACCTCTGTTTCCTCGCCTCTGACTGGCTGGGCTTACGCAGGGGTCTCAGGCTTCTTGGTACAAGTGGTCAACCCCAAGTCTGGAGCTGGGTGGCCCAGGATGAAGGGTGTGGCATCTTGAGTGAAAGGAAACCCAAGGGAGAGCCCCAATCCCCTGACCCTTTACCCCTCACCCTGCCTCAAGACCTCAGGCTCTCCTGGGACCTCAGCAGGCCGCTGGTTCTTGTTTGCCAAGGGGCCAGATGTCCAGGGATCCCAGTGCAGAAATCGGGAGCAGGTAGAAGGGTCCAGTCAGAGCCCCTGGGCCATCTGCAGGAGGCACTCAAAGGCCGGGGTCTGGGAGCGAACAGCCTCCACCAGGAGGCAAGCAGGATGGGGTATCCATGCTGGGGAGACTGGGAGTGCCAACTCACAGCAGCCTTCAAGGTCACTGCCCAAGAGACAGAGGCCCGGAGAGGGCTCTGTGAGTGCCCCCAAGGCGCCTGGCTCCTGTTCAGGACCCACTTCCTCTGCCTGCACCCCAGCAGGTACAGCACAGGGCCAGGGAGGGGCACAGACTCCAGGACACAAGAGGCACCCATCTCCAGCCAGGGCAGGGGGCAGAGGGCAGAGCTTCCCTGCTCCTCTGCCCCTTCCCTTGGGAGCCCAAGCCGGGAGAGACAGAGGGTCCTGACAGAGAACAGTGTGCCCCACCCAGGCCCGCAGGGGTCTAGACCAGCCAGAGGGGAGCCCCTGCCAGGCCTGGGAGTACGTGGAGGAGGCCTGGTCCCGCGGGGTGCTCTGGCAGCTGGACTGGGGACCAGGAGTCCCAGAGAGGCCAGGCCTGGGTGGCTGGAAGGACAGACAGAGCTGCAGGCCCCCGCAGCAGGGAGGGCGGGGTGCTGAGTTCAGGAAGCCGGGTCAGGATGCCTGCTGCCCTGCTACCCTGCCCAGGCGCACACACTGAGTCAGTGCAGTGCGAGTGTCTGGTGCGCTGTGCATGTGTGAGTGCGGGCAGCTGTGTGTGTGCCCGCCTGGGAGCCCGCGAGAATCCACACAGAGCAGGTGGGCCTCTGAGGGGCGCCGGCGCTGAGGCCTGCCCCAGAGTGACAGACCCCCGAAGCGTCACTGCTGGCCACAGAACATGCGTCCTCGTCCCCGAGCCGTAGTCACTAGGACCCCAGCCCCTATCCTCTGGCGGGGTCTCTTCCACTCCCAGGAGGGCTGGTCCTGTTGGGGCACCTCACCCCTTCCTCCTCCGGTGGGGGTCCTGGGGTGAGGTGGCCTCAACAGGACCGCACATGCACTGGCCACTTAAAGAGCAGGCGAGGTGCCACTCAGAGGGCAGAGATGCCCGGCCTGAGGCACACACCTGGGGCTGTTTCCTGGGCCCAACTAAGCCACGGTGTCCTTGGAGGAGACCTGGGTCTGACTGAGCGGAGAGGCACGAACTCCGCAGCCTCTGCCCGGCCTCGGTCTCCTCACCTGCAGACGGGCACGGGCGGCGGGGCCGGGGAGGGGCCGGGGCCTGGGGGCGCACAGCGCGCAGCTTGTCTTCACCCACCCGGTGCCGCGGGGCCCCCGAACGCCTTCATGACGGACGTGGCCAGGCGGGAGTGAGCGGCCGCCGTGAATGGAGCCTTGAGCCGCCCTGGGCCCGGGGCCGGGATAAAGGGCCCCAGTCATGCCGCCCTGGCCCCTGCGAGTGCGCTAAGTTGAGGCTATAAATTACCCGCGGCCAGGCCAGCGCCACCGCAGGGCAGGCGGGTGGGGCGCCGGGAGGGGGCTTGGGCTCCGTAAATCGGCCCTTTCACCACTGGAGGCCGCGCACGAAAGAAAAACTTTGTTTTATTAAAGCAACATCAGGGCTGTGGCCGCCGGCCGAGAGGCGCCGGCAGCCCGGCTGGGCGGGCGGGGGCTCCTGCCGCACCCGGTTGGGAGAAAGGCCCCTTCAGGAGTGGCTGTCTCTGGCCTCGGGGCCTGGCTGGGGGCTTGATGCGGCACCCCCGCCCCACAGGCCCACGCGACCCTAGCCCCAGAGCCCCCGGGTGGCCTTGTCCTTGCCCCCAGACCCCACAACACCAGCTGGTCTGTGCTCCAGGAGGTTGGGGGCCTGGAGAGGGTCTGGGCCGGCCACCTCCCCGGTCCAGAGCCAGGCTGTCCCTTCAGGGGCTGGGCTAGGTGCCAGCTGCCAGGACGGCGGGGGGCTGCGGAGGAGAAAGAAGGGAGCCCCAGGCCCAGGGTTGTCCGCTGGGCTCAGGCCGGGCTCAGCAGAGCAGGCATGGGACTCAGGACACCGAAAACACCGGCCAGCCCTCGTGCAGCCCGAGGCAACTGCGTGCTAGAAGGAGGAGGGTCCAGAGCTGCCCGGGCCAGCGTTCAGCTTAAGTGAAATGGAATGAAAAGCAGGCTGCCCACCTGTCCCTGTCGTGGCCATGGACACGGGGGCCTGCAGACCCTAAGAGCAGGGGAGTGAGAGCTGGGGGCCGGGTGTGGGCCTGCTGGGCGTCCTGAGCCTTCTCCTACCTAGGACAAGACCCCATGTCTTGCCCCAGCAGGGGATCCCCCACCCGTGTTCCTGCTCCCGGGGGCCTCCCTGAGCAGAGCCCTCTGCCCTCGAACCCCAGCCTCCCCAGATCTCCTCTGCCCCACAGACCACCATGGGGGCTGTGAACGGAGGCTGGTCCCACCCCATAAGGCATGCATCCTCCCCACCCGCCTCCTCTCCTCAGGACAGGCCTGAGCCCCCCACCTCCAGCCCTTCGATGGGTACCTGGCTCCAGAGCAGGGGCCAGCAGGACACGATGGCCTGGGACCCAGGTACTGAGGCAGGGAGCGGCACCTGCTGTGGGGCTGGACACTTGCTGGCTTCGAAGGTGCAGCTGGCGTTGGGCCCAGACCCCTCAGCTGAGAACAGGGCTGGATGGTCAGGGCTGGATTCACACTGTGTGTCTCTGGTGCTGAAGCTCACCTCTCTGCAGAGGCCCCTCTGCCTGCCTCTCCCCACTGGGCCACCTTGTTCCTGGCCTCAGTGCAGCTAGTTCCCCACTGCCCTTGGAGCTGGGTCACACCTATCCCCCAGCTCTGGCTCTCTGAGGAGTGGAGCCTCCCTGGGGCACAAAGAGCTGGGTGACGCCGAGGCCCAGTGCAGGCAGAGACTGCCAGAGACCGGAGCTCCATGTTCAGGGAAAGCTTCTGGTCCCCAGGGTCCCTGGGCCACGAAAAGCTACGGGGTCAATCCAGAGTCCCCAAATCCCAGGCCTCCTGCCCAGCCCAGTTCACACCACCAGCCCTGCATCCCTGGGGTCTGCTGGGCGCTTCTACCTCCTCCTCCATCCCAGCAAGCTCCTATTCATCCCTCAAGACCCAGCCAGAGGCAGCTCCCCTGACTCAGGCTAACCTCGGCCTCGGCCTGCGCTTGTCCCCTGGTCTCCTGAGAGACAGCAGGGTGCAGGTGCTCTGCAGGCAAAGCCAGTGGCAGGCCTGGGTGTGGACCACCCTCTGTCCAGGCCTTCCTGCACCACCACAGGCCTGGCCCTGCTTCGGGCCCCCCTGTCACGTACCTGTGCCCTGAGGGGGATGAAGAACCCAGGCTCGGAGGGGTGCAGATAGCCAGGCACCGGGGTTCCGACAATGGAGCAGGCACAGAGCGGGAAGGAGCGAGGAGGGAGGAGAGAGGAGTGGGAACGTGGAGCACAGGACACCTGCCCAGTGGGCACCAGGGAGCTTTGGTTCTGACCCAGAGGTCACAGGAGGTGTGGGGTAATGCAGAATGTGGGGGACCCCCTGACCGCCGTGGGCACAGGGGACAGGAGGCCACCCACAACAGCAAGGTCCCTGTAGGGGTTGGGTTGAGGTCAAACATGCGGAAGGTAGAATTTCAGGCCTTTGTAGACGGCCTTGGGCCTGGTGCAGGCTCATACCCTCCTAACCTCCCTCCCTGCCCTGGGGCCCCTCCCTGACATGGTGGGCACAGCCCAGGCTGGCTGGGGTGCCAGGTCCTACCAGGGTATTAGGGGGAAGGGCCTGGGAGGTCGTACCCCTGGAATCACCCAGCCCCAAGCCTGCCACCCAGGAGATGAAAGGCCCTGCCCTTCTCAGGGCCCACATGCCCTTTGAAGGCTGTGGGAATGCCCACAGGGCAGGCGAGTGCCAGGCGTGAGGGTGCTGCTGGGGCCATGGCAGAGGCCCAGAGTGCTGCCCAGGCCTGCACCGCCTCCTGGCTGAGCCTGGCCAGCCTGCCCAGGCCACATTGTCATGCACTTCCCTGCTCTGAGGTGCCAGCAGACAAGGGAATGGAAGGGGCCGGAGGTACCGCCTCCTAGCCCCGGGACCCTGCCTCCCATCTGGACTGCCTCTAGAGGCAGGGTCGGGTGTGGGGTGCGAAAGCAGGCTTCACCCGCCCCGTTCTGGCCTTAGTAACCTGGGCTCAGCCACAGCCACAGGGCCCTGGAGGAGACCGACAGGGCCCCTCCCCCACCTCCCTTGAGGTCCAGGGTCCGAGGACCAGTCTCCAGCATCCCCTCCTCATCCCCTCCAGCATCCCCCTGGAGCACAGAGGCGTCAGCCAGAGCCGGGTCCCTGCCCTCTTCAGGCCAGCGCTGTGGGGCGATGCCCTGCCCTGGCAGAGGTCGGCCTCCTGCCCTCACCCCGGGCTCAGGCAGACACCGCTGGAATGTTTGCCTTCCATGTTTGCCGGGGAAGGTGGGAACTGTGAGCGCGGCCCCCCGGGAGGCCTGTCCCGCCCAGCTGGGTCCCCGAGGCCAGTCCCCTGGGGAGGGGACCCTCGGCTCCGAGGGGGACTTCCAGGGCCGTTGGCGCGCAAAAGGTGCTTCCTGCCCCCGACTGTCCGTTGCCTGCTCCGGCCCCGGCGGCCCCGACTGGGAGACCCGAGCCCGGAGGCGCGCCCGCCCCTCCGCCCCCTCCGCCCTCCCGCCCGCCCGCCTCAGGGGCTCCCCGCGCGCCTCGGAGATTATGCAAATCCCCGGCGGCTCCTTAATTAAATCCCTAACGAGGCGCTGGGGCCGGGCCAGGGGCGGCGCTGAAAGCCGGGGTCACGCTCCGGAGGGGCCCGGCCCGTCTGCGACCGGGGGGCCCCCGCGCCCCTCCCGGCCTGGGAACTGCGGCGGAGCCGGAGGCGGCGGGCCTCCCTCAGCCTCCCCCTCCTCCTCCAGCCTCCTCCAGCCTCCCCCAGCCTCCCCCAGCCTCCCTCGTTCTCCCCCCTCCTCCTCCGGCCTCCCCCAGCTTTCCCCCTCCTCCCCCGACCTCCCCCCTCCTCCCCCGGCCTCCCCCCTCCTCCCCCTCCTCCTCCGGCCTCCCCCCTCCTCCCCCGCCTCCCCCTCCTCCCCCGCCTCCCCCCTCCTCCCCCGACCTCCCCCTCCTCCCCCGACCTCCCCCCTCCTCCCCCCTCCTCCCTCGGCCTCCCCCTCCTCCTCCTCCAGCCTCCCCCGGCCTCCCCCCTCCTCGCCCCTCGCCGCTCCCCACCCCCCCTTCGCCCCGCCCCCGCCCGCCCGGCCGCTCTCGGCCTCGGGGTCCCCACGGGGCGGCGCGCGCGGACCCTCCGGGCGCCGAGGGCTGGGGTCCCGGGCGCGAGGCCGCCGGGTCGGAGGCGGGGCCGGCGGGGGCAGCGGCCCCCCGCGCCCCGCGCTCCCCTTTCAGCCGCCTGTTGTTGGGCCAACAGCTCGGGCTGCGGCCGCCTGAAAGGCCGGGATTAGCGAACATTAGCGGCCTTTGAGCGGCGCCCGGGGCGCCCCTTCCGCCCGCCACGCCCGCGCCGGCCGGAGCCCCCCGCCCCGCGCCCCGCGCCCCGCGCCCGACCCCGCTCCGCCCGCGGCGGCCGGGAGCTGCGCTCTGTGCAGAGCGGGGCGGCCGGTGCCCTCGTGCCCTTCGGGGGGACCCAAGGGTGTCTTCCAGGTGGGAGGGGTGGCGCCCCCGCTAGGCCACTGCCGCGGTCCCCCAGCCCTCCCGCCTTCCACCCCCACCGCACCCCACCCCGACTTCCAGCCCTTCCCCCGTAGCCCCAGCACCGCCTCCTCCGGGCAGCCTGTGGGAGTTTCCTGAGCTCAGCCCTGGGTGTCTGGGTCCTTGCACCCTCCCGTCCTGGAAGCCCTGGCTCTGGGTTCCATAGGCAGGTTAGTACCCCTTCCCCGGCCCCCCTCTGGCTTCACCCTTTCTCTCAAAGTAATTTCTGGGCTCTGGGGCCAGAGGGGAGGCTGCTCCTGAGAAGTCACTGACCTCTGACAGAGCTTGGGGGGCTCACATTCGCCCTGTCCGGGACACCTGACCCAGATTACATTACAAAAAGGAGGTGTTGTTATTACCCTCGTTTTACAGGTGGGGAAACAGGGAGGCGGCCCGGGGTCACCCCGCAGCAGGTGTGGAGCTGGAACTTGGCCTCAGCCCCAACACCCAGGATGTCCTTGCCGGTTCTCACCTGGACCCGCAGTCTCCCGGGTGGCCCAGGAGCCCTGGGGCTCTGCACATCTGCCCAGCCCCACAGGGGTCTAGTGTTGGGGTCTCAGCCTGGACCACACGCGTGACTGGCCCTGCTGTCCCCAGGGGATGTCCTGGGCGGGGCTCCCCTCTAATCCTCTGTCTGTTCCTGCTCATGCTGGCCTGAGCGCAGCTGGACCCCTCACCGCCTCCAGGGACCCGCCTCCAGCAACCCAGCCACACGCAGGCACACGCAGGTACAGGCACCCCAGCCCCAGGAGAGTAAACATCTTCACCAGAGGAAGCAACAAGCTCTCTCCCAAGAGAAAAAATGTGGCCAAACCTGACCCAGGCAGGCCCGTGGGGGGCTGGCTGGGGGCCCCATTCCTGCTGCCACCCAGAGTCACATTGGGCTCTGAAGTTTGGTGGTAAAACATTGACAGGTCCCTGCCTCCGACCCGCAGGCCTGGCACCCACACAGGTGGCGTTCCAGGGCCAAGAGCATGGGGCCAAGAGGGCAAGCAGGCCTGGCCAGGTGGGCACCAGGCGGGCATTGTTGCTGGCCAGGTGGGCACCAGACGGGCACCTACAGGTGCTGTTGCACATGTGCAGATGGGCTGCAGCCAGTCCCTGGAGGGTGGGATTGGCGGGCTCCCTCTGGCCCCCCGGAGGCCCACAGCAGTGTGTCACCTGATGTCCCCAGAAAGTTCAGGACCCGCTGCAGGCAAGTGTGGGCCTGTGGGGCTTCAGGGGGCAGCCGTGGAGTAGGAGGCACCCATTGGAGTCTACTGTGCCCAAGGCGGAGGCTTGGTGGGTCCTGCCTGCCAGAGTCCTCTGTCCCAGCCCCCACAGTCATGACCCAGAGCCCAGAAGCCTTATATTTGCTGGTTGGAGGAGTTTTTGGCCAGCTCTGACCCCCTCGCCTCTGGAAAGGCAGAGTCCTCTGAGTCCCCCATGGCTTCCGCTCTCCTAGCCAGGACAAGGACAGGCCTGGTTGGATCCTGAGACTCTGAAGAAACCACAGGAGCCTGGGGTTTGCAGCGGGAAACCCGATCAAGTAATGACAGGGTTGGTGTGGGGGCCACTGGCCAAGGGGGCCGTTCCACCATGGAGATCCCGTGCCCTCCACCTCCCACCGACAGCAGGCGGCCGGCCAGGCCCATCCCTGTACCTTCGACCCTGGAACTTGTGGCAGCTTCTGGGTCAGTTCGGCCTGCTCTTCTGGAGTCAGCCCCAGGAGGGGTGTCAGGCCGAGGGGAAGCAGCGCCCCGTGCTTCAGCAGCCTGGCCTCTGTCTCATCCCCGAGCCACCTCCAGGCCCAGGTCCCAGGTGAGGGCTGGGACAGCAGGGATATCAGGTCACTGAGGAGGAACCGTGGTCCCCAGGGGCTGGCAGCCCTTCGCCCCCTGAGACTCGGCTCAGCTGGGCCTCCCACAGCACGGAGGGGCTGCCCCATTCAGGGTCTGCGCTGGACCCCCCAGGCCTTGTTTCTAGTACCTGGCCAGGCCTTTGGCCAGCTCCCAGGAAGCCCAGTGCAGAGGCAGAGGTGCAGGAGTTCTGGAGGGTTCTGTGGTGCCTGGCCACAGCCCTGTGCCTACAACCCTTTCCCACCTCCCAAGACACTTCCTAGCAGGACTATGCTCGCCCAGCTTTCTAAAGGGGAAACCGAGGCAGACAATGGCATGCAGCAACTACCTTGGTCCCCCTGGCAGGAAGGACCAGGGCTGGCGAGAAGGGGAATACAGCTCGCAGCGCTCGTGGGCTCAGGCTCCTCTGCAGGTTGAGGCGGGAGGGCCCTGGGGTGGAGCCGGGGCGGGCGCCAGAGCCTCCCCGGGCCCTGAGGCAGCCCGGGCGGGCAGCTTTAATTACCGCTCGCTGGGCCCATTGAGCCTCGTGCTAATCCGGGCCGCCGCCGCAGGCAGCCCAGGCGGGTGCCCCCTCCCCCTGCGGCCCGGGCACGGGGTCCCCGGGTTCTCACGTCCTGCCGGCCCCAATTAAAGCGAGCTCGGCGGGGCCGCTGCTGTGCTAATGAGCTCTGTGGGCCTCTGGGCTCTGTGCCGGGGGTGCAGAGCCGGTGGGGGTGGAGCTGGCTCAGAGAGGGTGACTTGGGACCATTCCTGGGAAAAAGCCCCAAAGTCTCCCCCACTCTGTGCCCAAACCCCAGGAGAAGCCCCTGACAGGGAAAAGCCCCACGGGGTCTGCAGGACTCGTCCCGGAAGTCGGGACCCCTGCCACGGGGCAGGGGCCGGCGGGGTGTAGCTTCCAGAGGACAGTGAGGCTGGGTGAGGGACACCGGCTCGGGGTGGGGTGGAGTCTGCCCATGGTCTCCGCTCCCTGAGGGCTTCCTCTCCACCTGACGGTGACAGTTGTGGGCATCGGTGGCCTGGGGACAAAGGCCATTCGGGGCATGTTCTGGCTTCTACCGGGGGCTTGACTCCTGTGGGACACAGAGCTGGGGGGGCCCTGGGCTTTTCACTCGGAGGAAACCTAACCCCAACCCTAACCCTGGGGACTGGGAGGCAAAGGGCAGGTGAGGGCCTCGGTCTCCACGGCCCGGGGGCTCCAGGCTCTGCAGTTCTCAGTTGCAGAGGAAGCAGGGGAGCAGGGCCAGGGCCTCAGACTGCACAGGCAGCCCTGTGATGTCCCTGGGGGCTCTTCGCGTTGGCAGACCTCTCCCTGCCCAGGGCCTTCAGAGCACTCGGGAGCTGTGGCCTGAGCAAGGACTTGGGTTCGGGGTGAGGCCTGGCCATGGGGACAGGAGGATTCAGGGCAGTGGGGGTTGGCACAGCACACAGGACTCTCTAGGGCGAGGAATTGGGGGGTCCCAGGGAGGGTTCCCGGCCAGACTGAGTGCCCAAAGGCCATGAGGACAGCAGGTGGGGCTGGGCAGGGGCCAAGCGTCTGTGGTGGTGCAAGGCCGGGCGCACCCGTCTGCGAGCCCCACCTGGTGCGCTGTGCGAGGCCAAGGAGTAGCCACCCCTCTCTGGGTCTTGTTGCCTGTCTGGAGGCCAGGCTGGGTGTGTGGGGACCCTGAGGGGCTAGAAGTGTGGGCTGGGACCCCTCCCCCTCCCCCAGCAGGGCGGTGCTGGGGCCTCGCGGTTTTGCTGGGGCCTCTGGGTCTGGCTTGTGGCGCAGCCCCGCCCCCGCCCTCCAGTTCTGCACCGCGGCTTGGGGCCCCAGACTCCGAAGGGGGGTGAACGGGGGCCTTGGCAGGCAAAGGCCCCGGCTCAGCCCACAGAGGCCCAGAGAGGAGCCACTGGCAGTCTACAGGGGGGCTCGGGGCAGGCATGGGAGGCCCAGGAGCATGGGCCTCGGCTTCCCGGAGCCAGCAACGTGCGTCCTGGTGCCTAACCTTCCCGACCTGGGGCTTGCAGGGTGCCTGGGGCCTGCTCAGCAGGGCACTTCCAGGGACTCTGCCCTGGCCTCTCTGTGCACTGGGACACACAGGCACACGTGTGCACATGCCTTGGGCATGGGGCACACCCATGAATGCCCGGCCCCTGGGCAAACACAGGCCCCAGGCCCGTGAGGGGTCCCTAGGAGGGGTCCTGTGCCTGGTCCCTGGCAAGGTCTGGGCTCAGTGGGCGTTTGTGGTGCCTGGCAGCTGGGGGGCGGGGGGCAGGAGTGTGCAGAGGCCTGCAGGCTGTGTAAGGGCTATTGGGAGAGCCAAGGTCTCCGAGGCAGGGGTCAGGGGTGACTGTGACCAGCCAGCTCTCAGACTGGGCTACAGGGATAGGGACACTGCCCAAAGCCAGCTCCATGCCATGCAGAAGCATGGGTACCCACTCACCTGTGCCCAAAGATCTAGAGATGGAGAGACCTGGGGACAGCTCATACCCTCCCCACCACCCCAACTCAGCGTGGGGAACTCAGGCTACCACTGGGGCACCTATGGCATCCCCCAAAGATGCCTGTGGCCCCTCCTCCCAGGGCTTCGAGGATGACAATGGCCAGGAGTCAGGCGGGGTCTGGGGGCTGGGAAGTTGGCACAGGCCTCCACCTCCTGCTGACCTGAGCAAGGACTTGGGCTCCGGGGTGAGGCCTGGCTATGGTGACAGGAGGACCCAGGGCAATGGGGATTGGCACACATCCTCTCTGGCCACCTTGTTTGACTGGGGGATGAGGGGCCAGCTGGGTCCAAGGTGGCTTGTGTTCTGGAGAGGAAGGGACCCCCTTGGGTCCCCCAAGCCTGCTCCACTCCTACCCCATGTCCCCTCCAGGAAGCCTCCCTCCCACTGGGCCCCCTGATGGAAGGCAGGAAGGGGGATTTTCACTTCCAACTGGCCCTCCCCTGGGCCCTGGCCCACTGTGCCCACCTCTCCGCCCGGTTCGAGCCGGTGCCAGCCCTTGTTCCCTGGACAGCCGGTGAGCGCTGAAGGTGTTATCTCTGACGGGAGCAGAATGGACGTGTCGCGCCCAAAGCAGGTGTCGGCGCCTGGGATGGGGCCAATGGGAAACCCAACCCCGACTGACACCCCCCACCCGCTGCAAACCTGGCAGGGCTGTCCCAGGAGACGCAGAGATTAGCACGACTCTTGTGCCTGTTCCTCTCCAGCTGATCTGCCCCAGATATGGGCAGGGGCCGGCATGGGGGGCCTGGAGCTGCCTCCAGAAAGACATGGGCTCTGGAGGTTGGGTCAGGGCAGAGGGGGCTGGTGGCTTTCTGGTGTTGGTCTCCCATCTGCCAGGTAGCAGCATCTGAGTCTGTGGGGGCCCAATCTCAGATCCCAGCTCCCTTCCTGCTCAGATGGCAGCAGGATCTGGGTCAGGGTGGGACTGGGAGGGAGGCGAGTTCAGGTTGGCTCATCTGGCTGTTCTCACACCTGCCTCCCTCGGGGCCTGCCAGGCCCAGACGGTCCCCAGCGGGTGACTATGAGCAGCCAGCTCTCGAATTGGCTGCTGGCCTCCACCCGCCCTGGCCTCCACCTAGGGCCCTTCACTTCCCACCTGCCACCCACTTCCCTTGCTGGCCGTGTCCCTCTGCTCTCAGACAGACTCAGCTTCAGCCGCTCTGGGAAGCTCCTTCCTGAGCCCTCAGCCCCAGGCCTCAGCCCCACCTCTCCTCCTGTCCTCACTGCCTGGGATGGGCCCCGTGGGCCCCATTGGCCCAGATGGAGGCTCCCCTCTGCCCTGAGGCTTTGCTCATGGAGGTATGGGCAGCTGCTGGACCAGAGCTCGTGTCTGTTCTGACCCCCATGGCCGATTGTGGATGATGGGGTGGTAGGCCCGGGACGGGAGCGTGGGGGACCTGAGGAGCATGCATTCCAGCAGGCACAGATCCCAGTGTGTGCTGAGCTTGGGCCTAGGACAGTGGCTCTGGGCTGGAGGGTCCTGAGGCCGTGCTTGTGGCCCTCTCCTCCTCTACACCGAGGTGGACACCCCAGGCCCTGTATTGTCCTCTGACGTGACTCACCCGAGGCCCCCAGCCTCACCTGTCGCCTGGAAGGCAGCTTCAGTTTCTTCCTGGACTTCCTGCCTCCTTTCTCCTCCATTCCGCCTGGGCTGCTTCCTGAACCCCACGTCCGATGGCAGCGTAGTTCCCTGGGAGAGAGGCCCTGGCCGTGTCCTGGATCCTGGGGGTCCGGGTTGCCCCTGATGAAGGTCTTTGCCCCAGTTGCATGAGGCTCTGCAGGAGCTGCTGCTCTGTGGCCTCGTCTCCAGCCCCAGACTGTGGGGATTTGCCCAGAAGCTCCCAGGTCCTCACCTGCCTGCCTTTTCCTCCCTACCCAGCTCCCCACTCAGAGCACCATCTCCAAGGCCACACGTCCGCAGCCAGGCTGCCTCTCCCAGGCTCACCCCCAGGCTCAGCGCAGCCTCTCGGCCAGGAGTCCAAACTGTGAGCCCACTGGCTACTAATGGCCTTTTCCAGACACTACAAAGGAACCCAGGCCCAGAATGACAATTCTGCCCCGAAGAGGCGCAGGGTGGTCTGACATTCTGGACAACCCCACCCTCCCTAGGCCGCCCGCAGATGCTGGCCTGAGCATACAGAGGGACAGAGCTTCAGTTTTATGCAGGTGCATCTGGGGCCAGGTCAGAGGATGGGGCTGAGGCTGCCCGTGCTGTTGGGGTGGGCCACTTCTAAGCAGAGGTGAGCCTTGCTAGCCTGTGGCCCAGCATGGGGACATGGAAGGTAGAGGTCATGGCAGAGCAGGGTTGCCTGGGAACCAACATAGGTCATCCAAGGCACAGGGATGCCCCTAACACTCAGGCCAAGGGAGGACTGGTGCAAGGGGTGACTGGACCCCACAAGGGCAGGTTGCCCCCCGGGGGCCTTGGACGGGTGGATCTCCAGACAAAGGCAAGGACCAAGGGCAATACCCCAGAGGAAGCTGCCTCAAAGGGCTTAATTAGGAGCTCCTGGGCACCAGCAGGCCAGCCCAAGGGGGCCTCTGACGTGGTGGCTCACACCTGTAATCCTAGCACTTTGGGAGGCCAAGGTGGGCGTATCGTTTGAGGCCAGGAGTTCAAGACTAGCCTGGGAAACATAGCAGGACCCCATGTCTAAAATAAATAAATAACCCAGGGGGCCTCTGAGTCCTGAGCTCTGCCCAGGCCCACAGCCGCCAGCACCCCCATGGACAGCCCCCAGCTGTAGATCTGGGGTCCTGAGCTCCCTGCACCTCACATCCTGGACAGTGGGGCTCCCTCCTCCCTCAACCTGCTCCTCCCATGGTGTCCCCAAGCTTCCTGCCCTCACTGGCACCCTTGCTTCAGGGACCACAGTCTCAGTGGCTGAGAACCAGCCAGGAGTTCCCTGAGCCGGCCACAAAGCCCATCAGCCGTGGATGAGTGGACACTGGACAAACAGCCACAGGCCCTGTGCTCCAGCTGGGCCAGCCAGGCCACTGCCATGTCCTCGGCTGTGCCTCTGTGGCCCACGAATGGGCCGTGTCTGTCTGGGCGGGCACTGGCAGGAGCTGGGACGCCGTGGACAGTGCTAGGGCAGCACCGCTCGGCTACCGGGACAGGCAGAAGCCTCCCACTCCTTCCCAACCTCCACCAGGCCAAGGGCCCAGGATGTGGCACCAGGCCTTACCACACATACCCCGGGTCTGTCAGCTGTGCTTCAGGCCTCCAACTGCAGCACGCCTCCTCCAGGAAGTCCTCCAGGAAAAAGACAGTCCCTGCCTGCCAGCTCCATCAGGCCCGGTAGCCCCAGGCTCTGCGTGAGTCAGTGTGAAGTGCAGAGGCCAGGCAGGGCGGTCCTGCCTGGAGGGAGTTCGGCCCTCGTTGTACGTGGGGAGGGCTGCAGTGAGGGGTGACGGGACTCAGCCAAGTCCTTCCCCTTCTCATGAACATGCCTCGGCCCCAACAGCTCATCAGTCAGCAAATCCGTGTGGCTAGACCTTCCAGCTACACCTGGGCCCTGGCCACACCTGCTCCAGTCAAGGTGGTCTCCTCTCTCTGGGACCCGTGCCCACTTCCTCCCAGTATCAGAGACCCTGCCGGCAAACCATCTTTTGAAAACCTTGCATAGATCACAGGCCTCCTCCACCAGCCCCCTGGGGCCCCATCTCACTCCAATAAAAGTCTCAGTGGCAGCTCACAGTGGCCTCCTCCCGTCTGAGGGTCAACTCGGCTGGGAGCTCGCCCGGCCGTCCTCAACCTCTACCCTGGCCTCAGGGCCCTTGCAGGCTGTCCCCTGGGCCCTCGTGGTTCAGTCTAGCGGTCACTGGGTGTCTCTCAGCCCTGCCCTCACTGGCCACTGTGCAGGTGGCCTGGGCCTGGCTGCCTCGTGAGCACAGCGCTCGTCCAGGGTGGGCTGGGCTGATGCCACTCCTGGAGGGCACAAAGCTTGGGCCTGGGCCATGTGGCAGGGTGGGCAACAGTGCCTACAGTCCCTCCATGGGTCTCCGGCCCGGCGCCCCCACCCTCGAACACACACACCAGACTCTCCCCAAACACGAATCCATTCCATTTGTGCCATTGATTGTCTGCCCACACAAAGGCCCCTTTCAGACGTGTCAGAGGTTCAGCAAATAAATAAATGAATGAAGTCCTGGCAGAGGAAGGGCTGTGGGATAGACCGGGGAGCAGGCCGGTACCTCCTGTGGCTGGCCCGGCCCTCAGAGGGTGCCTGAGCTGGGCAGATGGCCCAGGGCATCAAGGGATAGGCCCCTACCTAGGGGCTGGAGCTGTGTTTGGGGGGTTTGGGGTGTGAGAATGGGAGTTGGGGTTTGCATACTCCCGCAAAGGTGAGGCAGGCCCTGCATGGAGTTGGGGTGCCCCGTGACACATCCTGGCCGCTGTGGGAAGATAGACTCAGAGGCCCCAGGCCTGGGCCAGGCAATGGTGGGGTGGCAGGTCCCCTTGTGTCCTCAGAAGCTGGGTGCATCCCCACATTCCCCTTCCTGGGGTTTCTGCTTGGACGCAGACGCAGAGACCACCCTCAGTCCGGGGGAGTAACCTACCCGGTGCATCTGAGCTCCACAGTATGTGATCTGAAGTTGGGGGCTCCCATGAGCTGCCTTCCATGTGGGAGGCTAGAGTTTCACCTCTCTTCCTGGGACTCCCCCAACTCCACAAGGCCAGAGCTCAGGGGGACACGTGCCCCAGAAGGCTCCTCCCAGCCCTGCCTGGGTCAGACCCCCTGAGAACCCTGTGCTGCCCTCAGCCCGGGCCTGTGGATGTCCCAGGGTGGGCCCAGCGTCCTACCCCAGCCTCCTCCACCGAGGGAGTCGGGGTACCCAGAAACCTCGAGTGCAGCCCTGAGTTCCTTCTGCTCCCGCCCCTCCTGGGCCCCTGGTGGCTGCAGTGCAGCCCCTGGGAGGGCGAGGGCTGTTCCTCACAGATGGGACGGAACCAGCTGGTCTGGGAGATGGCAGGCCATGGGTGGGGCTCCCCACTCAGGTCCTAGCCCAGGTAGGGACCACGTAGGGGCGATCCACTGTCTTTTTCTCCAGGACAGAAATAACCAGAAAGAATGTGAGCTGGGCAGCCGGGAAAGGGGGCTGGTGAGATCCAGGAGGACTGCCTGGAAGCAGGGGCTGGGGAAAAGGCCTATAGAGGCGGCTGGGCCTGATGGGAAGCTGGGTTGGCCACTCCAGTCCCACCCGGCCAAGCCCCCGGGGCAGCGCTGACTCCTGGCCATTCTGGGGACAACAATGGCCGGCATTTAAATTCCAATTGAGTCGGCCAGAGTGGCCGCGGGCGTGAGAACGGGAGCCCCCACCCCCAGCCCGAGCCCCGCCCGCCACATTCCTGCCTCCCCGGAGATGGCCGTGGCCAGGGCCGTCGCCAGGGGGCCGGGAATGCGGAGCTCAATGGCTTGGGACAAGGGCCCATTGAGCGGTGACGGGCAGGATTGAGCCGTCAGCGCCCCCAACTCCAGACCCCTCCTCTGTCCCCGCCCCTCCCCCCAGCGTTCCTGGTGTCAGCTGCTCGGGGACCTTGCTGATACCCTCCTGGGCTGGGCCCTGAGCAAGCGAGGGCCTGGAGCTGTCTGACCGACCACTGGCCTCCACCTCGCATGCCCTCGCCACCTGGCAGCAGAGGGGCCCCTCCGAAAGCCTCTCTCCCCTCTAAAGCCTCTGGGGTTCCCTGATGCCCAAGGGTGTCAGAGGCCACGCTTCTCCAGCCACAGTCCCCTGCCCTGCTTGGCCTTCCCCCCTGCCCAGCCCTGTCCTGTGGCACCCAAGAGGCCTTGCCTGGACGCTGCCCACCCTTGCCAGCCCCAGAGGAAGAGACCCGTTTCCCTACTCTGTCCAGCGCTGTCTCCAGCCTGGCACTCGGGGACACCTGCTGGTGTTTAAGGAGTCAAGATTTTCATGCATTATGGGCCCAAGACCTCAGGGTGTGATGCCCTCAGGCAGCCTGTCAGAAGCGAGGGTGAAGGAGGCGTGGCAGTGGCCCCTGGCCACTGGTCCTGACCCCGCGGAGCCTGTGGTCGGAGGCTCATGCCAAGAGGCCAGCCCAGGCCCCCGGCGTCTGCATCCCACCTTGCGCCTGGGTCTCCCTTTCTCGTCGGCTCCGTGATGCCTGCCGCAGACCATGGCCCATCAGTGTCCAAGCCCCACCCAGATAGGGTCCCTGCCAGCCCTGAGCACGGCCGGCCCAGCACACTTTGCTCCATCCTCTCGCTGTGCCTGGGCAGGCGCATGTCAGGAAGATGCCAGGGAGCCTGGCCTGGGATGGGGCAGTCCCCGGGCCGGCGGGTGATAAGGAGGCACAAAGGCCTTGCCTGGGGGAGAGCTTGGAGCTGGGGGAGGCTGGCACCACGCCTGAGGGACAGGCGTGGAGGCAGCACCTGAACACCTCCTTCTACTCTGCTGGGAAAGGGGCTCCTGCCCTGTCCCCTGACCACCTCGATGGAGGGTGCGCTGGCACGGGGAGACAGAGGCACCGACGGCTGGAATGGGCAGCCTGCCAGCCCTGCCATGGCCCCCGACAGGTGGCAGGAACTGAAGATAGGGCGGGCCGGGCTTCTGAGTGCTCCCTGGGAATGGGGCAGGGGCTTGGGCAGTACCACCCAGGCTGTGGTTACACTGACCACCTCAGGCCCAGCCTGACCACCCTCACGAGCAGGTCCCCTACAGGCCACAGGCACCAGCCTCCCTGCACAAAGGACTCGGGAGAACCGCACCCCAGGTCCTAGCCACCATGCAGCCACAGACACCCAGGATGGGCTCGCTGGGAGGCTGTGGATTGAATGAATTAGTGAAGAAGGAAAGAGGCTCCTGATTCACAAGAGTCCGTCCAGGGCAGGGCCCCCAGCACAGACCTGTGAGGTCCCCACGCCTGGCCCTCACTGCCCGGGGTTCGGGGGCACAGGCCTGGGGCAGGCCCTCTGTCCACCTCAGTCTCCATATCTCATGGGCTGGGCTGGGGGTGGGGCAGGGCCCGTGGCCAGGCCCCAGGGTCAAGGACAGCTATGGAGGCTCCTCTGGGAACTGCCTGCCCCTGGGGGCCCAGGCCCAGGTCCGGCTCTGGGAGCTCAAGTGCCCCACGCGGCTGCCGCCTTTCAGCCTCCTCCCCAAGCCCACAGGGTCACTGATGCCTCCAGGCCTTTGTGAAAGCTGTGCCCTCTGGTCAGAGAGTGGGCAGGGAAAGTGGGCAGAAGAGCCCTTTGGGGTGAGGTGGGGCCTTGGGGGCGGGTGCACAGCAGGTCTGGGAGTGGCCAGGGGAGGGTGGGGAGCCAGGTGGTCAGAGAGGTCCCTGGGAAGCCCTCACTGTGCTGAGCTGGCCGGGAGCCCGGGATTCCTGAGTCCTGGGCAGGCAGGAGGTTGAGGTGGGAGAATTGCTTGAACCCAGGAGTTGGAGGTTGCAGTGAGCCAAGATGGTGGCACTGCACCCAGCCTGGGCAGCAGGGTGAGACTCCATCTCAAAAAAGTCCTGAGCAGGAAGGGAGTGAGCTCACCCGGGCTTCCACAGGCTGTGGACGGCCTGGGAGAAGGGACTGAGGCTGTGCAAGGGCGTGAGATGTCCAGCGTCGGGTGGCAGGGTCCTGGCCTCAACGGGCTTTTGAAAAACCACAGCTCTAGGCGTGCTGTGAGCAGGGCTGGACCCAGCCTCACTGCACTCCCTAGGGTCTGGCCTGTGCCAGCTCCTCCAGGCCAGGTGGCCCTACTCAAGGCCCCTCAGCTCTGGGGTCCCTTGGCTCGTGTATCGTCTGGCCCAGAGCTGGTTATGGGCACACCTGCAGGGTGGGGGCCGGAGTCTCAGTCCTGGGAGGGAACATGGGCACAGATGCACTGTGGAGGGTGGAGACTGAGCTGCACTGCTCTCTCCTAAGCATGGGGCACCTTCTTTCTCTCTTTGCCCTGCCTGCCAGGCAGCTCAGACCAAGCCAAGGGCCCAAGGGTGGTAATTCTCCCTCCCCGGGCTCTGGAATGTTTTTATTTTCTTGGCCTAAATAAATCTGATGTATAAAAGCTGTGTCAGCCGGGTGCAGTGGCTCACGCCTGTAACCCCAGCTCTTTGGGAGGCTGAGGCAGGCGGATCACCTGGCCAACACGGTGAAACCCCATCTCTTAAAAAAGACCAACAACAGCCTGGCCAACATGGTGAAACCCCATCTCTTAAAAAAAAAAAAGCTGTGTCCTCAGAAGCTTAAAGCTCCAGTTGGGGATGGTGGCTCATGCCTATAATCCCTGCATTTTGGGAGGCCAAGATGGGCAGATTGCTTGAGCTCAGGAGTTTGAGACCAGCCTGGGCAACACAGCAAAACCACATGTCTACAAAAAATACAAAAATTAGCTGGGTGTGGTGGCACTCACCTGTAGTCCCAGCTACTCAGGAGGCTGAGGAGGAAGGGGGGCATGAGCCTGGGAGGCGGAGGCTGCAGTGAGCCAAGCTCGCCCTGCCACGCTCCAGCCTGGGCAACAGAGCCAGATCCTGTCTCAAGAACAAAGTAGAAAAAGGAAAAAAGCAGAGAAGCACAAAGCTCCAGCCATGCCAAAGCCGCGCAGGGCACACGTGCGTCCGCGCCAGCCCCGGGGCCTGGTTAGCAGGAGAGGACTCAGCTCCCAGCCACCACCCCATCCCCTCCTCAGTGCAGCCCCAGCTCCGAAGAGCCACCGCCCAGATCTGCTGCACAGGGCTGGCCTGGGGGTGGGGCAGCCCTGAGCTGGGCCCCTGTGCTCCTGGGGAGCAGCTGTCTGCTGTTCGACTGGAGAAGCCCTGGCTGTGTCCCCGGTCAGGCCTGGGTGCCCTCTACTGTCGGAGAGCTACACAGCAGGTCGGGGGCTTCCTGCCGCCTCTCCTGAGCCCGGGGCCCCGCACGTGTGCCCGCTGGGCAGTGGCTCCAGGAGCTGAGGGCAGCCCGAGGCAATGGCCAAGCAATAGCGGCCCACCGCCTTCCAGAAGTCTCCAGACACTGAGGCCTCCTAGCAGGGCCAGTGGCAGCCTTATCGCCCCCACTCCAGGAATGGTTGCATGGACAAGCCCACATCATGCAGGGAGCCCAGGCCTCCAGCCAGGACTGGCTTGAGATGGAATGCATGGCCAGGAGGCCGGCGATGGCCGAGGGGAGGGGCTGGGGAGAGGGCCGGCATGGCATTCAGAGCCAGGTTACGATGGGGTCTGGCCACTGAGGACAGACTAGGGGATGACAGTGGGGCCCTGGGAGGGAGCCAGAAGCCCACGACCTTCAGAGCACAGCGTAGGGGACCCAGGAAAGGGGGTCAGAGGACCTGCTGGGTCTGTCAGGGGACACGGGGCCAGCCGGTGCCCAGTGCTATCCCACAAATGTGGCCTTGAAGGCAGGTGCCTCCAGCCCCTTGTCCGAAGGCAATGGAGACAGGTTGGGGGGCACATGGTGGCTGGGGAGAGGCTGGACAGGGAGGCCCCAGGGAGCAGGCTGGCCGTCGAGTTTCCACCTGCCCGAGCCAGTTTCTGGCACTACCAGTTCTGTGAGCTCCACAGTAGCAAGCAGCGGGTCCTTTAAGATCCCCGGGCGGAGTGCCATATCTGCACCCCTCTCGGGCCTTCATGCGCCAGCCCGGCATCTTGAGTGAAGGGCCATCCTTAGGCGAAGGCTGTGGGGCTGCTGAGGGTCCTGCCATGCTGTGGTGGGGCCTGCGGTGTCACTGTGGCGGGGTGGGGAGGTCCTGCTGCCTCTCTGTGACCCCTGGGCAGAACCATTTTGTCCTGGTGGAAGCTAAGGGTCTCCCAGCAGTGGGGGGGATGGGGAGGGATGGGATGGGGGGGATGAGGAGGGATGGGGTGGGATGGGGTGGGATGGGGTGAGATGGGGGATGGGGGATGGGGGGATGGGGTGGGATGGGGTGATGGGG